>JANEYF010001151.1:502500-768097 GCA_029963845.1 Rhamnusium bicolor
TTTTTTGATAACTAATATGAAACACAAAAATAATAATATAATTTCCTAACGTTTCGGAAAACGAATGTATTTCATTTTTCAAAGTTATTTATCTTTTTTAGAATATGTCAAGCGTGAAACTTGACACATATATTATTTGTTTATGTAATATCCAGTAATATCCATAGATATTTACATAGAACTGTTAATACTTAAAAATTATTAATTTTGTTCAATTCTTCTTTTAACATCGGTAACCACGTTGTGCCAAAATCTACAGAACAATGTGATAAACATTTTTCTTTATTCAATAATATTATTGAATGAAGAAAAATATTTATCCCATTGCTCTGTAGATTTTGGCACAACGTGGTTACCGATGTTAAAAGAAGAACTGAGCAAAATTAATATTGTATAATTTTTAAATCAAATGTAAAAATTTAAGATATTTAAGTGTTCTTCCAGGGGTCTTGGACGGACGCAAAAAAGGGGGCCCAATTCCAGGACGGTTGGCAATTCTGATCCCAGCTAGGCGTCGCCGACCCCCAGAAACCTTGAGTGCGTTTATCACCGTTCAACAGCTAAAAAAGCGTTTTATGAATTTTGAAACAATTTATCCTTGTTTTACCAAGTCTTAAAGGATAAAGCATACAAAATGCTTTAAGTCGCTGGAGGGTAATGAATGTACCTCTTGTGTATTACATGATATTTTAATAGTTTAAATGAACTTTAAGTTAACTCAGCGTAAGTGAATAACTGGGCAATCCGCAAAATGCAAATATGTCATAGTGTTATCTAATTGCAATCTACAAGGCGTACATATTCCCAAGCAGTGTACGTATTAATCATTTTACAATTTAGCCACTATTATGTTCTGTTTTATATTTCTTTGGCGGTGAAATGTAAAGAACGAATTAATTCTACATTTTCCTAAACATTCTAATTCTTCTTAAAGATAAATTTGTGTCATTTTTAAATAAAATGACATAAATATTTACTACAGGCTCTAAAACAAAAAAAATGAGTGTTTCTTACGCTGGCCTTTGGTTTATAAAAGATACCTATCTTCTTATTTACTAACTCATTAGTTCGATAGATTGCTTTGATAAGAGATGGAAATGTCATTGTCAATTTTATTTACTTTTTATGTTGAGCTTTACTAATATTTTGTAATATATTATTTTGATCTTTCGTGGATTTAACAAAAAATTATTAGATAAAGTAACATGGGTTTGACAGTTTCTTGCTTAACAAAAAGTAAGTTGTTATTTGTTATTTTTTTCGAATTTTAAATGTCATGTAATTACCAGGTTCCATCTTTGGAAAGGGTGGAATACGACTTGACCCCTTGGAAAAATAAAAATGTTCCGATAATTTGGTTGACTGGTCAACAAAATACTGGGAAAAAGACTCATGGAAATTTTATTAAAGATTCTTTTAACTATGAACATATTAGCATTACACAATTACTACGAGATGAAGCTAGGAAAAATACAGAAAGAGGAACAATTGTTAAAGAGGCATTAAATTCTAAGAAGAAAGTATCTGACGTAAGATAATATTCTTAAGACAAAGCCTCTGATTTCATGGTATCTCATGTTCAGAAGTACATTAACATCTAAAATTGGATTATTGATTTAATTAACATGTTTAAATTATAACGTCCTTTGAATTAAGAATTAACCATTAGCATTGGCCTGTATAAAGTTAAAATGAAATCTCCCATAAGAATGTTCATAAAGGAACTATTAAGATTAGAAGTGACAAATATTTAATCTGTTAATGTAAATGTTAATGGTTGCAAGAAATCAGCATGTTGAATAAATGTGTGGTGCTAATATCAGAATCTGACATTTAATGATGTAGACCGTGGCAAATCAGACGACTCTCAGTAGCGTCCATGTGGATACCTAAGTTCCCGATCATTGCGGCAGATAATGAAACAAGTAACATTGCTTACATTTTACATGTTAACGACCGAGGGCAATGGCCGAGATTGCGCATCAACGAACATTCGCATGAGTAACACAGTTTCTATATTTTCTGCTGTAAAACATTCTTTTGTGGGTTAAACACATATGTGTAAAGCGAAAAAGTTTTTTTGACATCTACCGACGTAATATTTGCAAAATTAAAACTTTCTAAAATCACTTGTAGGATGTTCCTCATTAAGATACCGATTAATATTACATAACGTTTCATATCGCACTCGCACGCCAAGGTCATCTTTTAGAGTTTATAATTTATTTTCTACATTATAAATTATTGACAATGAAGAATTTTCTAATAGTTGAATACTGTCCAATACCACTATAATTGTTGTGAATCACATATATTGTTACTTCTACATCAGGATTTTTTGGGCCTCGGAAATGGCTTTTGATTTACTAGGATTGTTGCGACCGCCACTGAACTGAATTTACTCACTTCAAAATTACCTGAACTGCGCAAATGCAGAAAACTATGCCAAGAGTCTACGAAAAGTATCGGACAGGAATCCCAGCAAGAGACTGTATCTCGGATACAGTATCTGGCATACAGTATCTTCGTGTAAAAGTAACCTTACGGGCCTCGAGCTGGCTTTGCAAGTTAATGTAGTCAGGTAGTTTGGTAATTCTCGGGTATGTAATATACCGTCGCGGTCAATGAATAAAAGTAAACTGCGCATACTAATTACCGTGTTTGCACCTTCGTGGTTTTATTTGTCTGCACGTATGTACATACATCTATGACCAGACTTAAATTTGACACGCTCTAAAGGATTGTTCTCTGATTCCAATATTTTACGTTGACTTATTAAATTTGTATTTTTTTGTCTGATTTTCTTTATAAAACATGTCTTATTATCTTTCAGAAATAGAAGACGGACTGTTAAGCTTAGGCTTTCGCAGAGTTAGGTTGTAGAATGCATTCATTTTTGGTTTATTATGAATATTTAAAATAACAAACATGGTATGGCACTTAAAATAACATACTAATTAAATACACAGTATTTTATTTAAAGGTAAAGTACTTCTGCTCAGTAAAAATAATAAACGACAACTAAAATTAATATACGTTCTGCAAGAAGAGGACGTGACACTTCACACGAGTTATTTAATTGAATATTAAGTGAAATTGCCACACACACTTCTTGGTAATTTTTAAATTTGTATCACGCAAAGATAAGTTGTTAAGAGTGCTCCGGGGTCACTAGGCAACTCACTATACACCAACCCAATTTTTGCCCATAAATCTTGTAAATATAATTGTATGCAAACGCGACAGAACTTCCTACATTTTACAGCATCATTGCCATGTGGACAAATTATTTTAAAATCAAAATTACATTTCATAAGAACGTAATTTTGTATTTGACTGGAAATGAGGATACTGAAAATTACGTTCTTATGAAATGTAATTTTGATTTTAAAATAATCTGTCCACATGGCAATGAAGTTGTAAAATGTAGGAAGTTCTGTCGTTTTTGCATACATTTATATTTACAGGATTTATGGGCAAAAATGGGTTAGATGGATGGTGGGTTGCCTAGTGATTCTGGAGTGCTCTTAATCTGTAATTGTGATCGCCACTAGTAAAAGATTTTTACCAAATAAATGGATATTCTTCTTGAGACTGCAGCGTATACCATTCGCAAACCGGTTTCTAGTTTTTGCTTTCTTCAGTGCGAAATAGGTATATTTTTAATATTATTACCATTTGTAAATTAATATTTTTCTACCTAAAAAAAAATCCACAAAATCAAATAAAACGAATATAAACAAACCTAGAATTAGCTTATCGTTACTCGTCAGATCACAGAGCCATATGTGACATGGTAATATTAGTTCCCAATTTGATTTGAAACGTCAAAGTTTAATCGCAATATTTTACCAAAAATTGTTAATATTTAATAGTCGTCAACAAAGTATTGTATTCTACTCGCATGTAATGGCTGTTGTTCACGATGGTATATCACATGCTCGTATCGAACATTATTTTTAGTATATTAATCAACGAGCAGCTTGTTGAATAATATACTAAATAATGTACAGTGTAATTGTTGTCAATAAAATATGGCATTTATCGTGCCAGATGCCTCTATACCACGCACTAACTTGCCAGATGCTTCTATAGTGCTCCGCCTTTCGAAACCTTGCACTTCTCTACTCGGTATTTTTCTAAGAATAAAAATATATAATCATTATAAGTAGTTAGAATAACTAGTTGGCGTCTAAAATTAATTATTTTAAGTGCCAAGTTTGGTTTTTAAATATTTATAATAAACAAGAATAAATGTCTACTTCCCGCATACTCTGCGAAAATAAATCAATCAAACTTTTTCTATCAATGATAATAATCGAAAACGAAAACAGTTCATTTTAAATAATATACAGATTTAATAGGTCAAATTACAGGCAAATCTGATGGTTATACATAGTCTGTATACCCCGGAAACAGCATCGGTTAAATCTTGCCAAAGTTGCAGAATTTGGCGATCAGGAATATGCCGTTGAGAAATCGAAAATATCTCTTGTTGTTCTAGAGATGTGTTTTTAGTTTTTCGATATCTCTTCAATTAACACCAGGAAAAAATAAAAACGAAAATTCAAAATTTTACTTTTTCAAAAATCTTAGGCAAGAAAAATTTTCGATTTTCAACGGTATATTCCTGATCGCCAAATTCTGCAACTTTGCCCGAATATAACCGATGCTGTATCTCTTACCGTTTCCGAGATCCCTGTAGTGAGAACCGAATTTACAGCCTGTATATATTTTTATTAATAGTAGGTAACTTTGCAAAATACATTAAAATGAAAACACTAAATTTGTATGTTGTGTCATAGATTAAATATACATGGATAGTCCGTCCTTATGTAAATATTGATCGCTCCAAGCCCTGTGCCCGAAATTTTTAAATCGATGCAAATTACGATATTGTCATTTTTGACAACAAATACGTAGAAATGGTCTATTATAACATATTTACAGTTTATAAACTAATAAAATCCTAAACATGCAAGTACACTATTATTTGGAGAATAAAAACTTTGGGGTCCAGATTGTTAGAAGTGATTACAGTTTAAACATCAGATGGCACATCATGTAATGATTAATCTAGGTTAGGAGATTAAAATTTGATGTTATCTTACTTATGGATAAAAAAACTAACACCAATTTACAGGCAAAAATTGGATACCTGGGGAATACCCACGGCATTATAAAAAAAGTTACCGTTCACGCTCTAGCTTTTTAGATAGGTAACGTAACTAGAGATATTTCCATACCTAAGTATTCATAAAATTCACACTCAAGAATTACATCGAAGTCCATTATTATTTAAAGAAATATACAAGAAATATTCTAACTGATTGATAAGAATAATGATTACAGTGGAAACATCAATACCATCAAAATAATAATTAATGTACAAACGATTTGACAAATATTTATATCTAAATAACTAACAATGAAACTGGACATCCGTTATTTTAACAACTTTAAAAGCTCATATGTTTGTTTGCTAGTTTGCAACAATCAATTTAAGTAAGTTTAATCATGATCATATCAGGATAGCTAAGTCCTTTACTAACGTAAACCCTGCTGAGAGCAAGAGGTAGTATTGTGATGTGGCATTTATAGTCAGGTAAATCGTTGGCAGAGAGGCAAATCTTGAAAGTCGAGCGATACGAGACTCCTTGGGCGTGAGTTATCCTTCATGGCTGAAATAAAAATTTTTTTTTTCAGAAATATCAGTTGGATCGCAATACTATATTGAGCACAATAAATTAAATATAATTTAAATAATAACAAAACACGTTGTCATATCACATCAAACTCCAAAACTGAAAAGGTACTCTGGCTTCGTAGAAATCATAGAAAGTACATGAATTAAAAAGTAATACATATTTGGATAAGATAAACATGCAGGAACAAGTAAGTACTAACACAAAATAGAGAAAATATTTTTGACATATATTTTTGTAATATCGAGCAACCCAGATTTTGTCTCCTACTAGTTTCTTTTGAATTCGTTTGAGTTCATATCAGTAAATATTCTTTACACTGTTTTGTATGTAATTCCTGATAAGCTTATTGTATTTTTAAACTTATTTATTTGATAACTATTGTTACATAGAACCTACCGCTATCTGGCCATTCATTTTAATATTGATAAGAAAGTGTTAGGTAACTAGTAGAATATAATCAAGTAGCAAACTTTTTTTTCTAGAATTTCGAAAGTAATAAAACAAGAAGAACTAATTAATTATTTGATATGAAGCTACAAATCGTAGTTGCATAACTTTAACCTGATGAATATAGCTAAAATTCTTATTTTGATAATAAATTAATATAGTAAGTACTACACCATTTATAGGTAAGTCCAAATGTCTTTAAGTTCACAGGCATTTATCAATTATTTATTTTAAATTTTCATCCATTGGAAAGTTGAACCAATATTAGAAACGAAATATTAACAAAAACAAAAATAAACCTTCGAATGAAAAGCAGAAAAAGCCCTTTGTGACGTCATTGATGTTTCCTCCCACCATAATTTTATAATGATGCGACAACCGTTTTGTTTATGAACCGTGGGGGAAACCGCCATCTTAATACTTCTTGTTGCCACTGATAAATATAACTATATAGCGAATGGGGTCCTAATTATTTTGTAAATACTACCACTAATTTTTCTTCCTTTTAGTTTTAATATAATGAAAGTTTAGTCCCAATATTTTTAGGTTTTGGGAGAAATTACGCCGTATATTAAAATTTTTAAAAGCCAGAGTATTTAATCACTTAAACATACATTTTTTTTCATCATGTTATTTCTAGCATATTTCCCGTTCGAGTCCTATCGAATCCATTGGTATCCACATTCCAAAGAGGAACAAAAAAACCTGCCAGTGTTCCAGTTCGAGTCCTATCGAAAACATTGGTCCTTCGAAAAAAAAAGAAACCGCCAGTGGTCCCGTTCGATTCCTGTCGAATTCATTTGCACCCACATTCCAAAAGGGAAAAAACCTGCCAGTGGTAGTAACTCCTGTTTAATGAGATTAATGGTTCGGTCGAGTTGCTTGAATTCAAACCAAAGGTTCGTTATGAATCACTACTGGCAAATGTCATGGAGCAATGGAGTTCCATTCCAGTCCTTAATGAGGAAATTATGGTTTACGAAAGCAGTTTCCAGTCCAACTATTTCGTAGGCAAGGAGTACCAGACTATCGAACAAGAATACGAAGAAGCAGTAGACAGTCTTCTCTACTCTGTTACCAGTGATACAACCAAATCCAACAACCTTAAGCTTCTAAACAACAATTCCATTCGTTAATGGAAATTACGAGTATTGGCTTACTTTTAATGACAGTTTCCTTAAAGTTATCCTTACAAACAAGTCCCTATCCAATATCGAGAAGATACAGTATCTTAAGACCCATGTCCGAGATGAAGCAAGCAGAATGATTCAACATCTCCAAATCTCAGATGTCAAGTCCTGTCGATTCCATCCCAAAGAAGCCACTGGTCACGAACGTACATTGGTCCTTCCAGCCGGATCTGAACCAGCGACCTATAGATTCGATAAGAGTCAAACTGGATCACTGGCTGTTTTTTTTTTCATTTAAAGTAGGGCTTTGCGCAATGCACTTTAAACAAATTCCCTGTGTTATTATAAACAATTGTTTATTAACATTCTTAGGCTGGGAATCGCTTTCTCATAATTTTAACTATGTTTCCAAAAAGAAATTAATTAAATCGGCAACGGATTAATATCTGAAATAAATAAACTAATCCTTCATTTTGTAAATGGTTTAAAAGTAAAAATATATTTATCATTAATAAATGATTTCTTTCCTAAGGCTAATTCTAGTATAAACTAAGATTTTACCAACTAAACTAGCATATTTTGAAACAGACCGGGTGAATTCTAAAATTGTCGGTTGTATACATTTTTAATAATTATATTTGCTAAATCTCTGATACTAAATAATTGGTTTCATTACAACCTACTATTTTATTTGATTTAGGCGGGTGGTGCTTAATATAAACATAAGATTTAATCTAAAACTAATAGCGGAAAGTAATATAATAAAATAACTAATATTTTTCTGAAAGAGAAACCGGCTTGAAAAAATCACTTTGAGAAATAATTGTTATTCCAAGTGTTTGACCTATGAAATAAATTAAACTCATATTCAAAGCGGTTTTACAGTAAAAATAAATACAAATAGTAATATACAGGTTATACCAAAATGAAGATGGAACCAGATTAGGTATAGTAATAGAAAATCAGTAACGGAAACACCACTTCATTACAATATTAGTCGCTATACTAGAATATCTCGTATTTATAAAGGAATGTATTGCATACCACTTGGTAATGGTAATGGTAATTCTAATGTTTATGATTTACGATTAATATATTGAATGCTATTTTGATAGTTTAATATTTATATGTATTTTATTAAATGTAGGATATCGTCCTTGATTTAATTAAAGAAGCTCTTCTAAATTCAATGAACGAAACAGGATTTGTAATTAGCAACTTCCCCAAAAAATGAGAATCAAGCCCACATGTTTTTAAAGGAAATTGGAAATATTGCATTTATTCTCTACCTCTATTCTGACACACCATTTTTAATAGACCGAGCTCAGAAGAAAGCTGAAACAGAGCTAAATGTGGATGTTCTTAAAAGTGATATATCGTTTGCCAGAAGAGACTTAAAAACGGCTTTGGTAAAATTTACACCCAAAATTGAAAACGTAAGAATATGCTTTTTACATTATAAGTATGTTTTTATACAGGGTGTCAAGGAATGTGACACGGATCTAAATAAAACAGAACATCTATATTTTTGAATTTATTTCCAAAATGAAAAATGAAAAATGAAGTACACAATTGAGAAATATATTTAAGAAAGATAACATCATCCAAATGCCTTCCCTCGAGTTCCTCAAATTCAATCATTCTTAATCTGATATTTTCGTTCTCTCAAACAAAAATCTTGACCTATGTTAGATATTTCTTCTTGAATTTTAACTTTCAGCTCATTGATAGCGGGAGTTTCTCCGTAAACTTTGCATTTGAGATAATCATATAAGACAAAATCCATGGAAGTGGAGTCCAGGTTTCTCTGCGGCCGATTAATGTCCCCTCGTTTGGAGACTACTTTTTCCGAAAACATTGTCCTAACAATTTCCATAGAAGCATTGGCAGTGTGTGTCATTAGACCTATCTTTTTGGTACCAGGTGTCGTTATTGAGACCGTCGAATTTCTTGCAGTTAAGGTCTTAAAAAATTCTTCAGCATTTCTGCATATCGGGGATGCGGGTAGCATCCCGTAGCATCCTCAAAAAAATAAGATTAATTATGCCCATAGCTGACAATACAGCCCATACTGTAACTCTGAGATTGTGGAAGGGTTTCTGATAACACAGATCTACAAAAAATATATATATATATATATATATATATATATATATATATATATATATATATATATATATATATATATATATATATATATATATATATATATATATATTTTTTTTTTTTTTTTTTTTTATAGAGACCTGATCCTACTATTTTTTAGTAAAACTTTCCGCTGAAGCCGAAAATGAAAAAAAAAATAATTTTTATCGTGTGGGTTCCCCCACACACCTCATTTCTCCCCAAAATTTAAAAAAATGCAAACTGGGCGAAAAAAATCTACCTATCTTTAGTAAAATTTTCCGCTGAAGCCGAAATACGAAAAACCAAAGCCATGGATAGACAAACTAAAAAGTAAACCTGCAGCAGGCACACTTGAACTGACGAAACTTCCTAAAAATTCAGCTGCCGAAATACTTGAGGGAGTTTTCGAAGGACCACTAATTCGTCTTCTCATGAATGATGATCAGTTTATTAATCACATGACTAACATTGAGAAAAAAGCGTGGGTTAGTTTCGTAAAGGTCATCGAAAATTTCCTCGGTAATTGCAAATCTCCTAATTACAGTCAGTTAGTAAACGAACTGCTGATAAATTTCAAAACGCAAGGTATCCTTATGAGTTTAAAACTTAATTTTTTAGATTCACATTTTTACTATTTTCCTAAAAACTTGGGCGACTACAATGAAGAGCAGGGTGAATGTTTCCACCAGGATTTGAAGACTATGGAACAACGGTATCAGGGACGATGGGATAGCCCTATGATGGCAGATTACTGCTGGACTGTAAAAAGAGAGACAATTAATGCAAGCCATGAGAGAAAAAGTACGAGCCGTTCCTTTGAGGAAAAGAGACTGCGGCCCAAGAAAAAAAGAAAGATATTGTGAATATCTAAATTTTTATTTAAGCTCGATGAGAGGCACGGTTTATTTTGCCTGTATGAGTTTGAGGTTTAGTTTGCCTGTCTGAGCTTTAGTTTGATTTTGCCTGTCCAAGGCTAAGTTTGAGTTTGCATGTCTGAACATTACTTTGAATTTTGCCTATTTCAGGTTTAGTTTTAGTTTGCCTATCAAAGATTAAATTTGAATTTGCTCATCTAAATTTAAGTTTGCATCTCTGAGCGTCAGTTCAAGTGTGCCTGCTGTAGGTTTACTTTTTAGTTTGTCTATCCATGGCTTTGTTTTTTCGTATTTCGGCTTCAGCCGTAAATTTTACTAAAGATAGGTGGTTTTTTTTTCGCCCAGTTTGCATATTTTTATTTTTTGGGGAGAACTAGGGTGTGTGGAAGGGAACCCATACGATAAAACAATTTTTTTTTTCATTTTCGGCTTCAGCGGAAAATTTTACTAAAGACAGGTAAGTTTCTTCGCCCAGTTTGCATTTTTTTTTATTTTTGAGGGAATTGGGGTGTGTGGGGGGAACCCACACGATAATTTTTTTTTCATTTTCGGCTTCAGCGGAAAATTTTACTAAAGAATAGTAGGGTCAGATCTTTATAAGAAAAACATTTTTTTTGTAGACCTGTGTAATCTTTCCTTGGATTTACCTGGCACCAATAATGGCAGTTTGTCTATTTACCAACCCATTTAAATGAAAGTGAGCCTCATCGCTAAACAAACTATAATGAATCATGATTATTATTCTTCCTTATATTGGGTATAAGAAAGTAAAAATATAAAAATCTTCAAATAAAGACGCCACTTCTCCAGCAAAAGCCTTATTGGGTTGTCTTCCACTTTGAGACCTTAAATCAATTGAGCTTTATATAGATGAAATATAAAATCGGCCCTTATAATTTTGCTAGCTAGAGTTACTAGCGACCTGTTTTCTCATCAAATGGGGGCGACCTGTTTTTACACCAAATGCCAGCGTTATTTTTTCTGTGGTTCTCACTGACCTATGACGACAGTGGGGCCTTTTATTTATTATAGTGGTTCTTCATCTTTTTTTGGATCCAATGCTGAATGCTCCGAGCAGAAGGGCATTGACTCAGATCATGCAAATTATAATGAATACGACAAAGTCGACAACTCAAACGTTAAAATGAATTTTCTCATAAAATGCTTTTACACAAAACGCACTCTGATCCCTTCCCTCCATTGCTACTAAATTTTTCAGGAACCCTCTCTACAGTGAGCTTAACCTGGTTTGCCTGTCCTTACCCGATCCTATCAACAAATCCGGCGAACATTCCTAGACACTCTGCATCTTCAATTTATATTATGTTATACATATATACTCCACTTGATACTTTCTCATTAAAACAATGAGTAAAGAAAAGTTCAATCAAATCTCTTGCGGGTTTCAGCCGCCAGGTTTGAAAAATTGCCAATTATGTACACTGTTCACTAAAACTTTGTTACACGGAAACTACTTAATGAATTTTAAATTTCTTTATTTTTTATTAGTTTTATAAGATAGTGCCCTAAAAATTATTTTGTTAAAATTTTCACGAGAAATTACAAATAAGACCGCCATATAAAAAAAAATGTTCCAACACACTCATCAAAAACGGCTATAACACAAATTGGCTGGCATTTCAATTGCTTGATAATGTAAAAACGATGCATTGTAGCCAAAAAGTTTTAAATAATACTTGTAGAGTATAATTTTCTCTTTAAAATGAGTATCTTACAAACTCTCTATCAAAAATTACTAACTCTAGAGCAAATCTCATACGGAAGTGGATGAAGTAAATTTGTATAAAAGGTTGTCGACCCCTATCTGACTTGAAAAGTATTATCCAACTAAGAAAATAAATCCAATTTGATGATATTTGTATGCAATTGTATAAAAAATAATTTACCGTAAAGTAAAAATTTGTTAGAGAATCGAGTCAAAAAAATAGTTCTCTCTGACCACGTGAAGGTGCTCATCACTGCCGAGTCTCATTCATCATCACATCATATACCATACTCATCAGCTTAAAGTCACCACCTTCTCATATACTCCCTTTCTGGCACTATATGTAGTGAAGCGAGCCAGAAAGAAAGCAGAGAGGATGGTGGTGACTTTAAGCTGATGAATATTGTACATCCCGAATTTGAGTGCATGGGAATATCTACTACTCAACTATCCTAGCTTGGCACTTAAGCTTGGATGCGCAATGGTCTATATCCTATCCTTTCAATGTAAAGTGTTTTGTTCATTTCTGTCCCACATTAGCGATATTTCTTCTCTCTCTCTGCACGGCCAAGTGCCAAGCTTGAATCGTAGAATAGTACTTACTTTCATTGGTAGATCACAAATTTTAATTAAAACTCCCCAGGCTAATTACTCAAAAATTGAAAAAGATTTCTTAATTCTGCAAACGGGGCCTTGGGACAACTTTTGTGGGTATAATTTTACATACAGCAAACAAAACCGACACCGACGCCGTGAGCGTCGCGACGCAGAGCCTAATTTTTTGGTTTCTAACATTTGGTTTTACATTAAATTTTGAGCATTTTCATATCATACACTTATAAGATCCAATTAATGGTTTTCGAGTTATTTTCTTTTAGTGACAGTTAACTCAACTTCTGTCAAAGCTTTGTTTTGTAATAAATTTCTTGTTAAAGAACTGCAGTTAAATATAATTGTGGAAAAATGATTCGATACACCAATGAAGAGAAGCATGACATGATTTTACTATATTATGGAGAATGCCATAGAAATTCAAGGGCAGCAAATAGACTCTACCAGATACGATAACCAAGTCAGCGGCATCCTGATCATAAAACATTAGTATAGTTATCGAAAAATTTATTTGAGCATGATTCATTTGAAAAAAATAAACGTGCTCGTGGTAACACTGTAACAAATGATGAAAATACAGCAATAGTATTGCAAAAGATACAGAATAATTCACACATTTCAGTAAGAGTTGTTCAGGAAGAAGCTGATATATCTGCAACCTCGGTTCACAAAATCCTTAAAAAGTGTCCTTATCATCTTTATAAAGTCCATATTATTCATCATTTACAACCGGGAGACATAGAAAGAAGGCTGGATTTTATTGGTCGATTTGATGTTCTGCTACATGATAAAGAAAATTTTGAAACAAGATTATGCGGACTGATGAATCGCGATTTACTAAAAAATGAATTTTGAACAGGCACTACTGCCATTATTGGTCTGATAATAATTCTAATTGAATTAAGAAAAAACAAGTTTTTACACCGTATTTGATGTAAAGAGATTTTTAATTGGGCCTTATTTATATGAAGATAATTTGGATGAATTGAACTATTTAAATTTCCTTCAAAACCAGTTGCCATTACTATTGGAAGAAGTTCCAATCAATACTCTCCAGAATATGTGAATACAGCAAGATGGGGCATTTGCTCACAACAGTCGCGATGTTCAAAACATTTTGAATGTAAATTATCGTGTACGATGGATAGGCACCAATGTACCCTTATAATGGCCTCCACGTTCACTAGATATAACACCACTTGATTTATTCTTGTGGGGTTATTTAAAGAACGTAATATGCAAAACTGAAATATGGAGGATATGGCTCATTTACTTAATAACATTTATGCAAGTTGTGCCTCAATATCAAGAAACACTTTATTGCAAACCACAAATTTTGAATTACAAAAAGGTATTGGTTGTGTATTAACCAAAATGGAAGCATTTTTGAAAATTTATTATAATTGTTGTGTTTTTATTTAACTGTTGTTGCTGATTATATGAATTATGCAATTGCATTGCGTAAATTATTGTGATTTTATATCTATTAATAAAAGAGAGAATATCTCGGAAACCGTTAATTGGATCTTATAAGTGTGTTATGCTGAGAATTTAATGTACTAACCAAATCATTAAAAGATTAAGTTCTGCCGACGCGACGTCCACTGCGTCGGTGGCAGTTTTGTTTGCTGTATGTAAAATTATACTCACTAAAGTTGTGCACAAGGCCCCGTTTGCAGAATTAAAAGCCTCTTTTAGTTTTGGAGTAATTAGCCTGGGGAATTTTACGTGGAACACCCGGTATAGAAAAGTAGTAAAGCATTAAAACCATTTTAAATATCATACCATGGTTGATTTTTTAAATATTTATAAATTATAATAAACCAAAAATAAATGTATATTTCTCATTCACTCGGTGAAATCCCAACCATATTGCCATTGTGTTAAACATGTTTCCCATTTTATTTTACACACACACGAAAAAAAATGTATTATTTTTAGATAAATACTAATGGACAACCTGAGGAAGTTTTCGAAACTATTGAAAGTGTTTTTACCAAAAAACTTAACTTAAGTAAACCTATTGTTGAAACCGAATCTGATTATGTTCGAGCCCCCAACATACAGGAAGAAGAATTTTAGTTTAGAAACGTATTTAATATAACATTAATTTTGATGGACATATCCTCAATTTACATTTGTCATCAATTTGTTTAAATAAAGCATTAAAGTCCTTCAATTAGTTATTTCAATAGCAAATTGCACAACGATATGAATTTGTTAATATTCGTGTTGTTTATATACGCTATTTTCACCAAAACGCATTCACAGAGACACTGTCAATTTAAACCTAGATTTTTAAGATATTATAAAATAAGAAACTGTTACAAATCTACTTTACCAGTAATTGCTTGGGCAAATACTCCTACACTAAGAAGTTGCATAAAGTTTGCTAGACACAGAAATGCTTTGGCTTTTAATTTCAGTCCTATGGAGGCAATAAATTATAGAAATGATTTTACTAGTAACTGTCAGGCATTAGGATGTCCAGAAATAGGGAATAGCTCAACGTTTGTAATGGATGTAGCGTTTGATTATTATAGTGCATATGGTAATTGGAATAGTAAGTGAATTTTTAATAGTTGTCAGTAAATTCTATCTGTAGATGCATAATAGTCCGGTTCGAACTGTTGGAAGTTGCATTCCGTGTCAAATGAATTGTTAAAAGTGCGAAAAAGGTCAGACCTTTAAAAAAGGTTCAAAGAATTGGTTTTGGCTTGTCATCCTGGGAAATGCCTAATAATTATTTTAGGATAGTTTCAAAATGGCGTAAGGTCATTACAAATACTTTTTAAGTTTTTAATTCCATTTATACATATTTTGGGGTTACATTGTTACTAAAGCCACAAAAACATTTATTATTAGGACAATTATACAGTTTCACCGTAATTTGGAGTGACTTTACAGATAACACTCGTAGTGTCTTGAAATGTATGTAGTGTGGCAAGACAGCAGTACGTATGTGTATGTAAGCAATATTGGCCGGCAGAAATTAAAAAAATTATATAAAAATAAATCTAATTCAAAAAGCAATAAAGAAAATTCTCATATAAAATGTGGTACAATCTTTGAATAAAAAGAGAAAAGGTGATAACATTTAGGTGGTGGGGGTTAAGAAAATCAATAGAAGGAAGTTTCCATTATGAGAGGCCACTTTGTCGTTGACGGCAGAAGCTACTTTTATAACTTCGGTGTTACTTTATGTTTATTATTGTAGTGAATATATTATGCAGTGAGCTTTAGATCGTGTTTAGCACATTTTTGGAAGTACATATTTAAATCTGCGTGTTCATTTAAGTACAACAAAAAAATGGTTAGTTGTGTATCTTGGGAAATTTCTCATAGGGCAAAGGAACAAGGTATTTTCTTTCATGGGTAAGTTTTTCTTGTTTAGATTAACAATCATTTAACGACAATTAGTTTTAGTTTTTTTTGTATATTTTAATAATTATCAAGACTAAATTTAGTCTAACGTCAAATATACTTGTGTGACGCTTCAATGTTATTTATTTATTTATATTCTACTGTGGAATACTTTGCTTGTATGCATGTTTCTTTACTTTATATACTTAGATTTTAGTAATATAATAAGAAAAAAATATATCCAGTGTTTTATTTAATAAAAACGTAATAATACAAAAACATGTTTTATTTGCCCAACTTGAATATTATAAATGTTACGCATCTGTACCGGAAGTCGGCTATTACGAGAGGCCCCTTTTGTTTACACATCCACTTCCATTACATTCTCTCATCTCTTTTTACTCAAAGGGTACAATAATAATAAAAATTATTCGTTAGATATTTGTATATTTGAAATCAGTACAAGTGGGGAAAGGAAACCCATTTTTTTGGCAACCGCAGTTACCAGAACATCCGTTTTTACAGTGACATTTATCTAACTCTAATATTGCTTCTGGAGCCAGTAATTGTGGCACATACTCTCCATTCTGTTTCACCCATCCTAAAGTTTCAGGTGATAGTAAAGTCTGAAATTTTGTGTAGATTACATCCATAACGAAGACAAAGTTTGCTCTTCTCTTTTTGTTGGGGGTAAGTTTTCGCCTTGATAAATTTTGCAGAAAATAACTGTTATCGCAGTTGCTTAAGAGTTACATTTTCGGGACTTCTGTACAGTAAACACATACTGTTCTCCCAGACAGAGACTGTACGCGACGAAAGGGTGAAGAAACACCGCCTGTCATAAGCAACATGTAAGCATATTATTCCTTTCGCATTCTTTTGTCGATCGGTCTTTCCCTGGGAGGACAATATCTCTCAATGGCCAATAAAATAGATTCATGCGATTGATTTGATTTTTCTAATCGTTTAAAACTGTTTATTATTTGATTATCACAATTGACGACTAGTTTAAAACAGACTTCCTTTGATTTACGAGCAAATTTTCCCATCACGGCAGTTGCTATAAAGGCATGGAACCATAACGAAGCCTCTGATTTCTCCAGCCCCAATTTGTTGTATATATCTTTAATGAAAATTGTCCTTTTATTTTTGTCTTTTCCTGGTAAGGGTACAAAGGCGTTAATCATACAACGACATCTGTATCGGGTGTGTCTACTGCAATGATTGTATCGTGCTTCCACCATTTTTTGAAATCTCGCTCCTATGAAGTATTATGAGGGTGTCAGTTTCTTCATGATTATGATGGATCAATGATGCACAAGTAGAATGTTTCCTTGCATGAGTATGTGTATCACAAGTAACTAAAAAAGTTAACATCTCCAAAAGTACCAAAATATTCTAGGGTCTTATGGCTTAAAAACATACATATTGTTAACTCTTGCTTGGTTTAAAATTAGACAATAATTATTCCCTTAATGTTATGTCCTGAATCATAGTGGTGTCGGTAATATGATAATAAGTATAATAGCCTCTTCGATTTTTGATACATCTAAATATCTATCAAAGATTAAGTGAACTTTATTATAAGTTGTAGAAACTGTTATACCAAATACTTCGCAAAAAGATTTGCAGAATTTTGGCAAATCTTCACAGACGCCGTTTTTGTCAAAGATTGAACAAGTACCATGCCATCAATAATTTAAACTTTATTTGCAAAAAACGTGGCATCGTTAATGGTGTCTCGTCTTTAGAAGTTTTCTGTGGGCAACGTTTCAAACATACGAAGCAACTGTAAGAAACAACATAATATTAATCTACATAGTGAAAAATAAAGAATAGATACAAAACTACAAAATTTCCTGGAATTGTTTCATGCGCCTTTCAAAATAGCCCCACCCTCTACTACCCACTCTATTACACCCTCATCCTGGGATGGCCGTAAATGTAAACTATAAGATTATCATTTGCGATGAAGAAATGGCCTCAGTTATCATCTACCGTATAATACAACAGCACACTTCCTTTCCCTTCCGCCCCTCTTTTCTGAAAATGACAAGTCAAAACATTGGGCCAATATTAATCAATGCCAGTGGATCTCCACCTTTTAACAAGCAATTTGACACGGGGTCCATTTTTAGGACATCTTCCGACCAAACTATAGTACTGATAACTGATGAGGAGCGTAAATAAGAATGTTATTATCATAATACTTAATTTGTACTACAATGTCTGTCATACTAATTATTTATGCAAATGTAATTTAATTTTAGAAACAGAAAATGCCACTTGCATCAAATCTTTAGGTATATTTAGTCTTATCACTGAAAAACAAAACTACAATAAATCTATCGAAAGCTGTCAAAATATAGGTGCCGATTTAGCAGATGTGTCGTCTGAAGTTCGAACCAATTATTTATCCAACTATATTAATAATACAATACAAAACTGGTACAAAGCAGCCTACGTTGGGCTAGATGATATTCAAGAAGAAGGGATTTTCAGAACAGTATCTGGGACACTGCTAACCTGTTTTAGATATAGAGCTTGGGGACCCGGTCATCCTAGATCTAAACACAAAAGTGAAGATTGTGTTATACTCGATTCAGACAAAATGTGGAGAGTTGTTAAATGCAGAACAAAATTGCAAGCCTTATGTGAATTTTACCCTGAAAAACCAGCAGAGCTTATCGACTATGAAAACATAACTTGTAATTACATTTTAGATAAAAGTAAGTATAAAAATTTATCAACTAATCAATAGGAAATAACAAAAAAATGATGAGTGTTACAACTTTTATTACGATTTATAAATATGGAGACTTTTATTACAGAAATGTGTTAATTTTTGAGCCAGAAATAATCCACGTCATTAATCAGTTAAAATAGATCTTCACGAAACCTACAATACTTATATTCTATCAGTTTCTCAAGATGAAGTACGACTGGCATACATAGTTTTATAGATATACAGGGTGGGTCAGATTTTAAATCAGGAAACTTAAAGAATCGATAGAATACATCAAAATAATATGGGTTTGTCATATAAACTTACAGCTAAAAATGCCTAGTTTTTGAGATAGAAGGGCCTTGAAGTTTTAATTTATTTTCAGGTTTTCCCATATTCTTCTGATATAATTGAGATATTATTATGAAATTCGGAAGGTGAACGTTACGCACATCAATACACTTCTCATCATAGTTTTATTCTTTCCATTCCAACCAGAAAACCTCACAAAAAAAAAACGGACCGCCACTGATTTAAACTATTTATTCTTTCTTTTTCGACATTTACTATTATTGCCGTAAAAAAAATTATTAAAGAAATTACATTACTTTTCCAAAAATTCACATAGATCTTGTTTCGAAAATATAAATACTTTTGGTAAAGTTGTATAAAGTCCAAAGTTACTACAAATCGATTAACAGTTTCATATTAAATATGAAACTGTTGATCGAATTGTAGTAACAAGTATGCTATGAAATTTTCATAGGTTATTGCTTTTGTTCAAATTAACAGATATTAAGTAAACTTAGGTTATATTTGAAATTTTTTTTCCTAACATACCCAGTTTAGCCTGCTGAACACGAATTTCGAGTAAAAAATGTCTACTTGGCTATACTTTTCGACATGCTATGGCACAAAATGCCAATATGTTGCGTTTTCCCATTGTATTTCTTCCAAAAAATTTATTAATATCAACATGGATTCTTTGAATACTTTTAAATACTAAAACACATTCGATTTAAAAATATTTGCCTGCTACATTCGTTAAAAAAATACTCAGAACACAATATAACACAATATTCAAAACTTTTTTTGCAGGTCATCAGCTAAAACATGGGATATCTTAACGTCATGTTAGTAGCTTGGGTAAAGAAGGAGTATTTTTGTTGTGGGTCCTGGTCGTAAAAACACCATGTTCCACGATCTTCATCCTCGTAATCACAGAACAACTAAGTGCTCGTAATGCATACGAGCCTTAAATTATTTCAAAAAAGTTTGAATACCTAGTTAGCTACTCCAAGATTGCCAATTGTCCAAAGTTACTACAAGTCGATTAACAGTTTCATATTAAATATGAAACTGTTGATCGAATTGTAGTAACAAGTATGCTATGAAATTTTCATAGGTTATTGCTTTTGTTCAAATTAACAGATATTAAGTAAACTTAGGTTATATTTTGGTGTATTTTTCAACGAATGTAGCAGGCAAGTATTATTAATGTAAATGTGTTGGAGTCTTTAAAAGTATCCAAAAAAATCCCTAATGACATTAATAAACTAAAACATTTGTAAATAAATGTTGAAATAGGCAGTGAAAAACTGTGACGTTTTTGCATTTTAAGCTCCCCGATATTTCGAAAAGTATAACTTGAAATTTGTGTTCAGCAGGCTGGGAGTGTTAGGAAACAAAATTTTCAAAAATCGAGCGTTCTCTAATATACATTACCATATTTTTAATATTCATAGAAATTACAATAAAAAAAGTTCTCAAAATGCTTGTATTTTTTCCATTACACACCGTTTTATCATTACTATATTAGGTATTTTTTAATATTTTTATCAAATGCCCCCCCTTAAGAACTTCATAGATCCGCCCTTGTGTTACTCAGTAGGTAAATATACCATTATGTCTTGTGCCGTACTCTCCTCCCAAATGTGAACAAACTAAAATTTTACTCTGACATCACATTACGTTAAATCAAAATTTGGCAAAAAATTTATTGGAATGTACAGGGTAGTACAAATACCAACTTTTTTATTTCAAAACACACCCCCTGAATATTTTTACATATTTCGGTAGGAGTATTCATTGTGATTCCAACGACCCAAGTTTGTTAAAATCTTTAATAATTTGTTCATAATAAGAACTGAAAGTATTAAATAAATTTTGAGGACAAATATGTTTTATGTTTTAGATAAAGAGAAGATATGTAAATCAAAGAAGGCGGTGTTTGATTTGTACAATAACTCCTCACGAATAGATAAATGTGCAATCTTAAATGACTTCTATGATACCAATGTGAATGATTAATGATATTTTGTTTTACCGACATAAAAGTAACCATAATTAGCTTATATATTATTATAAATACTAAAAATTATCACTGCAATTTTAAGACGTAAATTTTCATTACATGCATTCATATCTTCTGAATGGTTATTGTACCAATAGCGACACATATCTATGTAATAAATTGTACAATGGAGTGTATAAAAATTCCGAAACGAAATAAATGTTTATGGAATTTAATTAGTGAGTATACTCTCGTAAAAACCAACATTTAGATATATGTAATTTTTTCTACAAGCATTTTATAATAGTGGCTTTTTGATTGTCATTTTAGTTGCTAAATGATATACTTTTGTGCACTAGTGCCTAAAAGGACACTTTTAAGCGCTAGTGAGTAAAAGTTAAAATAATGAAAAATTGTGAATCTTTTTTGTTTTTATTTAAGTATTATAAACATTCACAATACAATTGCTTAAATTACTAAATTGAACATTTTTTTATGTCTTTTTTGGTTTTATTTCTTGACTAACTTCAATTCGGGTGGATTATCTAGAGAATTTTTTTACGTAACCCTCAGCAAAGGAACTTGAACAACATCCTCCATTCCACATAAGTACTGTCATATCTGCTGCCGAATCTGCCAAAAGTGTTGCAGAACACCGACGAAGGTAATGCCCAATATATTCTTTTGAATAAAGAATGCTGGGGAGCTTAGCAATTTTTTTTAGGAATACCGCCAGTATGAGTAGGACGGAGCTGTGTATACTTGCGAAAAATTTGCAGAAAGTTAATTCCATCGATCTAGTTATGGTGAACCTTTGTGAAACAGTCATTTTTGTATTCGAAGTATTGGTGTTTTATACAGAAACTAGAATGTTTAATATCTTCTACACGCAGAAATTTAAACTACTTCCTGCGGCACACCACAAATACCCCGACAATTAGCACGACCTTCGCCAATAAATAATCCCTATCATCAGCTTCCTTCACGAAATGTTCTATCTCTTGCTTCGTGATTCGTAAATATTTTAGATTTAGGTCTACTCAAAATATTTTCTTTTTAAAAATGTGATTAGGTTTCTAAATTTACTCAGATATCTACATTATTGTAATACACCCTGCATAAGTAGCATTGTATATAGGTAGTTGATTGTATCACACCATTTATATCATATAAGAATTTACTAACTCGGTCTTGCGAAGGGGTCAGGGAGGGGTCGCATATAGAACGTCGGTCGGTCAACGGACACGATCTTATCAGACGTCCAGATGTAATGGGTGATCCAAATTGAACTTTAGGATTTGCTTTCTGAATAAAAATCAAGATATTGGAAAAATCCGAATTTTATTGCTATCAGTATAAAGTACAAACTTAGCAGTTAGGTATGAAATATGATGTCAGCCAAATGCCCTCCACGGCTCCGCTGACATGATACCATTCTTTTAGCGAAGTTTTTCATAACGCTTTTGCATAAATGCGGCTCTATTTCAGCAATTACACCTCTGATATTCTCTATTAGCTCTGGAATCGTAGCAGGTTTGTTGACATAAACCCTTTCCTTCAAATAGCCCCACAGAAAAAAGTCTAATGGGGTTAGATCGCAAGACCTCGGTGGCCAATCGATGTCACCCCTCTGAGAGATAACACGACCAGGATATTTGGTTTGAAATAAAGTGCCTGTCTCACGTGCTGTGTGACATGTGGCTCCATCCTGTTGACACCACATGTCATTCAAGTTCAAATCGTTGGTTTCATTGAAAAAAAAACCGTTTAGCATCTCCCAATAGCGTACACCATTGACAGTAACATCGTTGCCACCTTCGTCCTCAAAAAAGTATGGCACAATGATTCCTCCAGCCCATAGTGCACACCAGACAGTGCATTTTTGTGGATGCATTTGCATTTGGTTTTTCTTTAATAACATGGGGATTTTCACTACCCCAGATGCGACAATTTTGGCGATTTATAAAGCCATTTAAATGAAAATGGGCTTCATCGGATAATATGATTTTTTCACAAAAAGCAGCATCAACTTCTGTGTTCCCTAAAACCCAGTTCACAAATGTACAACATTTCTGGTGGTTCGTTTCTTTAAGTCCTTGTATGAATTGAATTTTATACGCCTTTAAATGCAGATCTTTTTCCAAAATTCGTTGAGTAGTACCGTATGAAAGAGTCAATTGCTGCGAACGGCGACGAATTGACGTGGTTGGTTCTTCACGCACACTATCACTTACGCGAGCAATATTTTCATCTGAACGACCTCTGCGTTGACACCGGACCCTTGGTTTGTCATTAAGCATACCACTTGTTTCAAACTTTTGCACTAGATCACGAATTGCACGCTCACTTAGCACATTATTGCGTCCAAAAAGTGGTCGAAGTTTTCTTAATGTAATCGTAACTGATCGCCTGTTTTAATAATGAATTTGTACGATATTTATGCGTTTAGATTTCGGGATGGTGAATTTAAATCATTGAAATTTGTAATTGTTATAATTATTTTGGTTATTATGTAGACGCTAATAGAGACTCGGTCGGTCAACGAGGACGAGTCGGGGCGGACGTAAAACTATGTAGTCGACTTGGGGGGGAATAAATTTAAATTATTTTACTTATTTTCGGCTATAACTCTAGAAATTTTGTTGGTAAATTATTGAATAAGTGTCTTAATAAATTAAGTGCATGCCAATAGTAGAGATGGCAGAATTTGATGAGATCAAACAATTTTTGTACTTGTAGCTAAAGAAATATTTTATAGATTATAGAGTGCTCTCTCCTACTCCCCAATAGGAGTTTATTTTTGTCATTTTTTTTAAGGGTTATTATTGTATACTGGGAAATTTATTGTGATGTGTGGGTGGTATTTTTGATTAATTTTTTTATTATACGTAATATTTATATGAAACATATGTCTTATTAATTCTCTGTTGAGAGTTCTATCCTAGACATATTCCTAGGGCTACGAATCCGGCTTCCGGAAGGGCTGGCGCTACTAGTGTCTGTTCCGCTAGTAGTCCGAGGGATGGTGGCAGCAACCCTTATTCTTTATTTTGGGGGATATTGATTAATTTTATTATAACAATAGCAAGCGTTGGGATTGAAACAGCGATAGCTGTTTCAATGGTGACAGCGAAGCTATTAAAATGAAGGCATTAGGTGGGATATAATCCACAATAATGTCCTAGCCAGTAAAAGCAGCCATTTTATTATAATGATAGCACCGGCGGCATTATTACATTCTAATTAAAGTATATCATGGTTCGGAGCATAGAGTATTGCCCAAGTCATGTACGTTTGCTATAGAAAGAATGTAAAAATGTCGGTGTTTTTATGAAGCGGTATTTCTGCGTCCTCAGAATAGTATCGGTTTTGCAGATGCTGGCCTGGTTAGTGGCCAGTCGCCCAGTAATGGTAAGTTAAATTACTGGGAACATTGATTAATTCAAACGCGATGGTCTGCTTTATTGTTGTGTTGTCCCTGACTTACATAGATTGACCATAGGCGTACGAGCAGGTTTGTGGAGTGAAGCCTATAGTTTTATTTATTTATTTACTACTGAATTGTTCTATTGAGTGGATCTCAGGCAGGGATAGGAAAATGTCGCAACAATTGCTTTCACGACATTTATTATGTCGCAAATATAGCATATTTGCGGCATTTTATAAGGTCGAGAATGTAGCATTCTTTTATGATTCGTGTATATTGTGAGGTTATAAATTCGTCTACTTAAAGGTTATATTCCTCCTTGGGTTATGTTGTCATTTTAGGTATTTCCTAACTATTATTATTAAAATGGAACAAATCGATTTAGGCCACTGCATGAGGGGTGGAAGGAAAGTATATAATTTATTAAGACGTGCAATACGTAAAAGAAGACTGGAAAATGGTAAGTTGTCAGTATTTTATTTGATACATTCATTTAACTAGAAAGACATATGACATCATATATTTCATATATATAAAAAAATAATATATATATATATATATATATATATATATATATATATATATATATATATATATATATATATATATATATATATATAATTAATTACTTTTATTAAACGATCCCATTGCAGTAGTGCTTACTATTAGCAGCCATTTTTAACCCCATATATACGTCTCTTATCTCCTCCTTCTTAGCTACAATCTTAGATATGTCTATAGTATTGGCCAAAATCTCCCTCTGCCCGATAAAATAATCTAAGACCTATGCTATTGACCTCGGAGCTGTCACCCGATAATAACATCTAGGTCAAATTCTAGGATCGCCCACGTACATGCCCCAGGAGCCCCCTCGGAACCATAGTCCTATGGATTCAGTTATTTTTACAACATCCCTTCCACAAAGAGTCTGTGATCCCTTCAGTATACCTATTCTCCCCACTAGCAAACGTACATGACTTGGATAGTAATTACTCCAAAAGAGTGAATGGCTCATAAACGGAAGATATCTATCTAAAAAATAGGCTGAAAATACATTTTCTACAGTATTCCCAACGTTTTTCTCCAGATGCTAACTGTCTTTTTTATAAGTTCCCTCATAATTTTTTTTTATTTTTCTTGAACTAGCGTAGCCAGTGTCTCTGCTGCATTTTCAATATGGAAAGCAGTCTTCGAGTCATTCATTTTGAATAAAATTCTTAAAACTTGAGAAAATTTATACACCGAGTACGTTGACTTCAATATTTATTAAAGAACATTATTAATTCCCGGCCGCCCCTACCCCTCCTTGGCGTCAGAAAGAAAGTTCCATTTTATTAGGGAAAAAATAATTTGGGCATATGAACAAATAATATACATTTACCAAAAAAACATTATATAATTATTTTAATTACTAATTAGACTTTGTAGTTAAATAACAGGTATGTTTTATTTTCATTAACTGTTCATATTTAAATTGGTATTAGAAAATCTGCAAAGACCTTTCACAATGCTTCATCAGTCACCACCAGTATTCTCACTTATGATAACTGAAAAAAAAAAACGTTAATAAAAAATTTGTTCATGTTCAATGTACGTAGTGGCAAAAGTGCCAACATTAGTTAACGAAAATATTACATATTATTTATGTTGCTTTGACAAATGACTCCATACCTAAGGGGGTGCTGATGCATCGAGGGGTGGCGTGCCCTACCACTTTTTGAAACTATAAATTGTAATTTTGCTAGAAAAATTCACCAATGACCCTCGGTCGTCATTCGTCAAAGGAATGACACAGACATTTGATAAGTCGGCTAACGATATAGTAAGTAGATGACCGGCTGAGGTGATATATAGTCCAGGGACCCTGAATGACCTCGCGTCTCTCCTCGCCTCGTACATCTACTATAATGTTAGTCGCAACTATACATTCGTTGTACCGTTTGCA
Organism: Rhamnusium bicolor; assembly: GCA_029963845.1. Taxonomy (NCBI): domain Eukaryota; kingdom Metazoa; phylum Arthropoda; class Insecta; order Coleoptera; family Cerambycidae; genus Rhamnusium; species Rhamnusium bicolor. The sequence goes on from JANEYF010001151.1 coordinate 528,879, forward strand.
AAATTTAACTCAAAGATATATTTTTGTCTAGTTTATTTTTAAGAAAATCAATTACCTCTTCAGCGTTGATAATAATAAATAAGTTGTTAGTTAAAACTTGTGCCAGTCATTCCTGCTTGGTTCACTAGTCCATAAAATATGCTATTTTTATTCTGCAAGAGTTTATGTGGTGCATCGAATTCTACAGCAGATCCATCGTGCATAACTAATATTTTGTCAGAGTCCATTACAGTTTGAAGTCTATGAGCTACAATTAAACAAGTTATTAAAACCCATTCATTTAGTGAAAATTTAATTATTATATCCTGCTCCCGCATATGGCAAAAGCTATACTCCGTTCATTCATATAAGCACATAAATAATTGTTTATCTGTGCTCGCAGAGCGACAATTTGTCGACCTTCAGTCGTGCAAGTTCTCTAGCATAGGCGCGGGGTGCATTATTGCCCAAAATTATTTATATAATACCGCGCGACTATGCTAGAATTTTTTATGAGTTTATATGACATGAATGAACTCTAATAATTCACTTTTAGACAGTTTTATAGGAAGAAGCTTTTTTAAAAATCGTTTGGCCTTTTTACTACAATTAAATTAGCAAAATAATTCTAGTGGATGATTAAGTATTTTTTTCATACTGAATGTTATGACATGTATTAAATTAATCTAAGTCAACTGATAACAGCTTAAAACTGAGTTACTAGGTTTTTCGTGAAGCTAAATAGCTCCTAGGAATTAGGAAATGTTTTTTTAGAAACTTGCAACTTCACTTACTAGGTTTTAATATACGTACATGTGAAACTGGGTGTGCTTATTGAAAATAAGTAACTTTATTTACTAGATTTTAATAATGCCATAAGAGAATACACCACAAAAAAACACCTCAACTTACTACCAGGCTTTACAAATCTTATTCAGAATATCCGACAACAATTACCTACATATTTCAAAATCTGAATAACAATGACTCACATTGTTATTTTCTTGCAGATCAACAATCACTATATTATTTTCAGGACAACAATTATTATTAAAATTAGGCCTGGTGGTATTGAAATAATGTGCAACTGAAGAGGCAGTTGTTATTAAGTCACTTAATTTAAAAAAAAAAACATTTGTGTCTTTTTTTTGGGCATAGGTGTGAAGTCTGGATTGCTATCTGTATCATCAAAATCAGTATAAATATTATTGTCAGAATTTTTATTACTAGTATTTTTATTTGAACAGGCAAGAGGGCACCCTAAAAATGTTTAGTTTCCTATGATTTTTTAATATACCTATAATATTTTTCAATATACATAGAATAGTTAAATTATGTACAAAATAAAGTAACATAGTTTCTATTAGTACGAAATAATAAATAGCATTTTTGCAATTAATTATAACTTGAACTATAAAAAAATTAACTCTTTTAGACTTTGAAAAACCTATGTAGATCGTGCCCGACCTCTACTAACGGTATGCGCAGTTTACGGTCGCCCGTCTAAACGAGCAGCAACACCCTCTGAGTGATACTCAATCTGCTAGTGTTGTCTGCTCCTCTCACGCTGGTATTCGTAGTCGGCCGCCAACTGCTCGCCAGCGGGAGATCTACCGAAATTCTTGATTTTCGTTTCATAGATGAACGGCCGCTGATTCACATGCGTGCTATAGACGTTTGAGAAACAACTTTCTGAATACAGACAGACGACTGTAAACTGCTCAAACCGCTAACCGTGTTCTTAGCGATCTGGCTAGATCTCTATACATACGCACCATTTTTTTTTGCTCTCTATTACTTTTGCATATATTTTTTAAATAAAACTGGGGTACCTAATATTCACTGCTATTTACATACCTACCGAAACAGGATTGAATCTATTGCAATGTAAATACTCAAAAACTAGCAACTCGAAAATACTATCAAGTTTCACCAAAAATTAATAAAAAACACATTTAAAAATGTTTGCAGAACCTAGTAACTCGAGTTGCTAGTTTTTACCGTCGCATAATAAGTGGATATGTTTCGTATCTACGAAACTAACGACGTCTAGTATGTACCAGAAATCAATAGGTAAAAACAGAGTAAACTATGCGTCAGATAAGGATGACAATCACTTAAGTAGGTAATTGTTTGCATTAATTTCAAAAATGCAATAAATTTCTACAACCTATTAGCTAGAGGTACTAGGTTATTATTTTATTTGTAAATATCTTTTTGGGGTTACCCTTCTCAATTTTATTAATACCCCGTATCCTGTAATTGGCTTAAATACTTACAGTATAATAAATAAAGAAATTTTAGAAAATATAAAATAATAAATACAACGACTCTTCATACTCAAAACAGTTATTTCTTTATTTTGCGGCATCATTAAAAACTTTACACTGGAGTAACTTGAACTAAAATTGTTATGTATACAGTTGTTCATTTAATACCTTTATTTGTCCTTGGAATTCAATGGCAAAAAAAAATTTTTTTTGGTACAATATATATAAGCCCAGTAGGAGAAGAATATGTCTTATTTTTTGTCATATGCGCCTAGTAAAACATGTTTTAGAAGTAACAGTAACTTTTAAAATTAGAGAGATATTGCCAGATAGTTGATAATATATAATGCCCACCTATTGTTAAAACTGTACATTGTTGAAATGTTTCTCTAATGGTACGCTGAATTAACATATCAGTTTCTGGATCTACATTGGCTGTTGCCTCATCAAGAATAAGAATTTTATTATTTCGAATAATTGCTCTTGCTAGACAGATCAATTGTTTTTGACCTACGCTGAAATTAGAACCACCCTCAGATACCATTGTGTCTAGCCCAAATGGTACTTGAAATTTCACTCTTTCTGATTCTATTTCAGTCAAGGCCTTCCACAGTTGATTATCTTGGTATTGATCAAATGGGTCTAAATTTCTTCGCAATGTACCAGAAAATAACACTGGATCCTGAGGTATTACAGATATCTTAGAACGAATCCTTTGCAACGAAACTGTATTTATATCAATATTGTCTATTATAATGTTTCCTTTTATTTCTCCTAAACGAAATAAAGCTGCTATCAACGAGGATTTCCCAGCTCCTGTTCTACCAACTATACCAATTTTTTCTTTAGGCTTTATGATAAAATTCAAGTTTTTTAGTACAAATGATTCATCTGAAGAATATCTATAGGAAACATCATTGAACTGAATACCACCTAAACGTGGCCAATCTGTTAATACGTGTTTTTCTTGATTGTCAGGTTCTGGTTTAAGCGCCACATATTCTATTGCCCTCTCTACTGAAGTCATCTGATTATCTAGTTCACTCCATTGCCGTATACCCCATTGAAACATGCCTGTTAAGGCTAAAGCCTGAGTGATAGCTAAACCAATGTTCCCTCCAAATGTTTCTGAAATATAAATATTAGTTAAATGGGTTCATGGTTTTTCCTCCAAATGTTTACAGTGTATAAGGAATTGATTGCATATTTTGATATGTCATCTACGCAAAGTGAACGAGAGATTTTTACATTGTTGTTCAATATGCAATTAAGATTATAGATTATATTAATACGTATAGACCAACCTTAACTTTTAGTAATTGCTTGAAGTATAATCTGTTTTAGTTAAGTATACTAAACAATACTTGAAATTATTGTTTAGTGTATTTAACTAATTTTTGTCCAAAAATGCACTTACCACATGTGCTCTACACCATCGATATATCTGTATAATTGCTGCCTGGGTAAACTCAAGCAATTTCGGTAATCAACGTTGTGTGTAAACATTAGAGTTTACCGCTTCACCTCTCACATGCCCTATGTAAGATCTAGAAACACCTACCTCTGAAATAGTGCACCAGAATAACACTTTTTCTGGAAATTTGGCTTTTCTCTTATATTTTATGTCATCAGGAGTGTCGACCACATTTCTTGTATAAAACCCAGCATTACCCGAAGTTTTCGCATTAGTCGGAGGAAAATACTTTTCAGCGTCCATAATGATGATCTTGTTCCTAGCAAAATGGAGATCCCTCAAATATCGACAATATCTAGGAATTCTCTCCAGTTGAGCATCAGAGTATTTTGGACACTTTTGCCTTTTCCTATATTTAAGGGTATTTTTTTTTTAATTTCTCGAACAATTGTGGTGTGAGACACATGAAAACGACGAGTCAATTTAAGACGCTCCAATACGGTTTTCAGCAGAGTGAAGAAACCTCTCTTGTAGTCTGGTTGCAAATAGCTTTCGTGGTCGACCACTCTTTGGTAGATTCTGATAAGGTATACCTTCTTCATATTCACGAATTGTTTGATGTACAGTACTTCGAGAAATATTTTCGTCCTCAAAATTTGCCGTTTAGGCATTTTGCCCACTAAATTATAAATATTCTTTCGTAATTCTAATTGTACGCCACCTTGAAACACAACATGAACTGTCAAGTTGATAAACAAGGTAACCATAGTAACGCTTGGCCATAGCCTACTCTCTAGATTTGTTTAAAAAAAATTCTTATAGAAACATTGTCCGAAAACTTTCGTTCCACCCGTTATTACTAAAAACTTTAAAGTAGTTGTACCATTTAAATATGTCTTGCAGATAATAAATTTGCATATACATATTTCAAAACAGGCAAAAAAAATTAATAAAGATGATATAGATTAAAAACAACAATAAAACTGAACCTAAACACGTCTCTTAAATTTTGCAATAGCGGTTCTTTTACCTGTGGTAATTGATTTGATTTAATTCTACTCAATTCAGCATCATTTAATTTAAATTTTCTTACCATTTAACAGAAATAAAATACCCATAACTAAGGCAACGTAAATTACACAAAGTGAATCCAACCAAAAACCAAATGCTCTGTTGGAAGATAGTAACATATAGAATGCTGAAGTGTGTATATCCTGTTTCCTATCAAAGTCCTTTCTTAAATGTTCTTGAACACCAAATGCTCTTATAGTCGTTAAACCTAGCATGGACATAGCTATATGTGAAAAAATGGGACTTTTGGCTAAAAGATATATATTTAGATACATATTTTTTTACATTAAAATGAACTACCTTACTTGTTGCTTCTATTCTTTTTATGTTTCGACTACTTGCCAAGAAAAATAATTTCATCCAGTAAAATATTGCTAACATAAAACCTGTTGGGATTAACATCCAAGGATTAATAATGCCTACAATTACTGTTATGGATACAACATTTAAAGAAACCTAAAATCAACACATTTTACTACTATATTACGGTATATTTTATATAGGGTGTCTTCACGGTTCTTCAACCTAACATAATTAATTTAAAAAAAATTCTTTCATATCTACATTATTGGATGGCGCAGAGCCGACTGATATTAATAAAGAAAGGGAAAATATAAGTGTACACGGTACAAAACCTGCATTTTACATGTTAACACAACATGTCAAATATGACCTCATTAATAACTTAACTTCCCTTTTTTCATCCTTTGCATCAAAGAAATTAAATTTTGAGGGTTCTCTACTTGTGGTATAACTTCTGTTCAGGCTTTTCCACTTATTTTGAACAATATCACTGTTATATTTTGTCAAACAGCCATCTCGTTGCTTTCGACAACATTTCCGAAATATCTTCTAGGCAGTGAGCAAACGCAATCATGTTGCAAGCGACATTCGGATCGTCTGAGCAATGTTTTGATTGACGGTTTGTTCCGTGGATCCAATCGCAATCGCCGGCAACCTGAAACAGATCGCACAGTAGTCGCTCAGTAAATAGACGATTTCAACTGACTTGCTAGATGCCCGCATGCGCGTGTCACTTTATCAGCACACACTGGTCACATATGGTCGGTTGTCAACCTAACCTCTTCTCTATGTCGCCTAGTGTCTTTTTCTGTTCTGTGGCCTAGTGAATGGGGAGCAACCGAATCTTTCAGTTCAGAGCAATCACATTGTACAGTCCGGTTGCTTCAGTATCACCTAATGAATAGGCCACTTTAATATTCTCGCTTTTTCTTCAAATGGTTCAATCTGCATGTAGTTTTGTGGCACATTTTCAGCTAATGTCAAGGCTTGCTATGTTATGCCTATGGATTTGTTAATCAATTAGTGACTATGTAGCAATGTGAGATAAAAAATTTCAGTGGACATAATTTGATTAATAAATAAATCAAATATAAATTATTCAACTAATAAACAAACAAAATAACTACCTGATAATTATGAAGGATATATTATGGAAATATATATTGACTTGAATAAAAACTGCAACTAGTATTAGTTAAGTAGGTATATCATTTAAAATTTTTACACAAAGTGTACTTAAATATAACAAAGAATTGATTCAATTTTTAATAGGAAATATAGATAACAAATAAAAATATAATCAATAATAAGTTATCCCACCGTGATCGTATATGCATTCATTTACTCGGTAAAGTGCACATTGTATCTGATGATCAATATCACCTTGGGATATCTCATTCCAAGCTTCTTGTATACAAAGCTGAAAATCATTGACATTTTATGGGGGATACGATAAATTACCCAATCTTGTATCGATTGTATCCCAGACATGTTCGATCGGTGACAGATCGGGTGAACCTGTAGGCCATGAAAGCACATGCATATTAGCTTCTTCTAAAACCTGTGCAGTAACTTTTCCATGTTAGGGCGGGCCTTATCTTGTAGAAAAATTGTAGTAATCAACCCCCGAGGATATCACTGCAGCAGTTTCTAACACGTTGGTTATATAACTGGGGTCGTTCAAATTGTCGTGAACAAAAACTAAAGATGACATAATGCCAGAACATATTGCACGCCAAACAATTACTCCGCATATAAGGGCAGTATAACGTTCAACGGCTTTTTTTATATTCCTTGATTCCCTACGGAAGCGTCTCGCTCCCTTCGTCCATCATGGGCCCACAAACAAAATCGGGACCATATCTTAAGACCACATGATGCTATTCCTGCTCATTACACCACTCCAGCCTACGGGCGCGATGAAATGGAATAAGGGGTAAGTAATAGATACACGGACACCATAGATACTCTTTGTTCTAAAGTTTCCATCTTATCATTTCCCACGGCTCGTGTTATGTAAAACCTCTCTCTTACAGTCAATCTTCTCAGATGATGTTTTTAATGATTTATGGTTCTCTTAGGACGTCCGGATTCATGGTGGATCTCAGAAGACCTTCTTGACCACCTTAACGATCTTAATCTAGTTAACACGTTACGGTCTACGTGGTTGGCAATTTCCCTAAGTAAGAATCCGGCCTCCTTCCTACCAATAATCCGAGTACGTTCAAAGTCACTTAACTGGCGGTAATTTTGAACTTGTGAACTCTAAGCATTGTAGATAATGTTTTCGACAGAAATATAGAAGCAGAACTGTCAAGAATTTTACATTTTTAGGAGGAAGCCTTCGAAATGTACACTTTTTTACATAAAAACCACAGCAAAATCCGAATGTTTGACGATAATTCTCTTGCACACTTACAGCTACAGAACATTCCCATTTGTTTAGGTTAACGCTCATAAAGAGGTTGCCATTGCGTGCAATAATATTAGTGCTTCTTTTCTCCACTGCTCGCCTTGAAGTGCGAATGCCAACGAATTGGTCATTTCACCATTCACAGCGAGTACGAATTATCTTTGAATCTTTATAAAAAATTTCACGTTTTATGATTATGAACAATTGTTCAAATTTTCTCGAAATAGAAAAATGTTGGTAGTTTACACTTGAACAAATTTCACATTTTCTAAGTTTTTGATCACCCTGTATAATTTTTCGACTGTTTGATTGCAGCTTTTGAATTTTCAAAATAAGCAAAACTTTTATAAAGAATGACTTTTTTCGAAAAATTGAAAATTTTCAAGTATTGTGAAAACCATTCTTGATTAAAATCCCTTTTTTTATTTACTCTCTCGCTTCTAGTGTCGTAGAATTCAAATATTTTAATCATGTCACTGATTGTTTTTCGCTAGACAGTTTTGAATATTTTATACATGCGTTTATGCTAATGTTTATGCTCTAACTTAATTTTAGACACCCTATACATATTTCTAAACTATTTTATTCTTTTTTTTTTTTTGGAAAATTACCTGCAACGTTTCTAATATAACTATTGGTAATACTTCGTCAATTGATCCTATGTCTTTTGAAAACCTATTTAATACTCTTCCAGATGGGTTTGTATGGAAAAATCTTACAGTTGTATTAACTATACTTTTAAACATATCATAATGCAAATTTTTAGATGCATTCATGCAAAATTCAATGAATGAAATAGATCTTATGAATATCATAATAATAATAAAACATATTAGAGATGTATAAAAATAAATACAATTTTTTGTTTCCAAAAAAATACTTTGAACAGTCATAGTTTTATTAATTTCATTAGTCACTGTATCATTTCTCCTCTGTTCCAAAATCACCCTAAAAATTATGTTCAGTTTAATTTAGTTATTTACACTAATTAATATTTGTACTAACCAATAAGTTATAAAGTAATCTGCTGAACTCGCTGAAAATTGAGTAATAATAAAAAACAAAATAATTAAATAGCCCATAAAATAACCACCTCCTGCTTTAATATATTGGCTATAAACATTTTTTCCGATTGCCCCTGCCTGTTTTTGTTCCTTCACCTCATTTATATTTTCATGATCTAATTTTCTTGTACAGTATGTTTCTACCTTAAAATTATTTTTGTTGTCTTGTTCGTTAAGAATTGCTTTAAAATCATTGCTCTCTGACATATATAATTCTTCATATGTACCATAACTTTCTATCATTCCATCTTTAACTATGCAAATTCTATCAACTTTCGTTAAATATTGCAATTGGTGAGTTACCAATACAGTACTCTTATTTTTTAGATACTGTAAAATACAATTGTCAAAAAGTTGTTTACCCACATTGGTATCAACTGCAGAAAGTGGATCATCAAGAAGGTAAATATCGGCGTCTTTATAAACAGCCCTGGCTAAATTAATTCGTGCTTTTTGACCACCACTCAACATAGCACCTCTCTCTCCAACAATAGTTTGATCTCCTTGGGGAAAATTCGAAAAATCTCTTTCTAAGGCGCATACATGACAAACTTCTTTGTATCTTTTTTTATTTAATTGTTGACCGAATAATATATTTTCCCTTATAGTTCCAATAAATAACCATGGCGTTTGGGAAGCATATGAAATTGTACCATTGATGCCTAGAGTTCCTTCTGAAATAGGTAGTTCCTTTAATATGACATGGAGAATACTTGACTTTCCACTACCTACGAAATGTAAATAGTACATTTTCTAAAAATTTACATTCTGTATATGTATGGGTAATCAGTATTTAACGGACAGATCCAATTTCTTGAAAATATCAGAGTTTTGGTCACTGAAAATATTCTACACATAATAATAATGACTATTATTACTCAACGATACAATTTAAAAAAATATATTTGCCGGCTTTTAAAATAGGAAAAATAGTCAAATTTTTGTACCTTATATATTATAAACTGTAATAAAATAAAACATTATCATATATGACATATACTTAGAATTTAAAATGATTTTGAATGGTGCAGAAAATAGAGCACCTCCTATCGTAGTCCATTTAAAAGTTCAGTGTTAATGGTGGTATTTACTTTTGTAGCCATGGCTATTTTCGATATTAGCATCAATTTTTATTTTAACCCCTTGTCTTTTTCGAAATGAAAAATAACATGTTACTTTTACATATCCTTGATTAATAGCGTTATTGCGAAATAATGTTTAAATATTCTATAAATTCACGTGTTACTTTCCTGCCTGCTAAATTTCTCTAGGAAGCCTCGACGTGAATAATTTTTTTCCATTTAAAAGAATATAATACCATTTTTAATATTAGGTCTAATTGTTTACATACATATTTTTATTTTCTTTGATTATGCCGCGTAATTTTGTGAAAACGATTTCTGTATTTATATATTGATGTAAAATTAATGTACCTACATTTTATTTCCTGTTCCCAGTTATGCTGGAAGTAATAACTTTTTTTCTACTTCAGCCATCCGCGAATCCTTTAGCATGAAGCCGATTGTTGATAATATAATTTATATACAAAAACAGTCGTCTAACAGGGAAAAACTCATTTCAGTAATTTTAAAATAATAATAATTATGGTGCATCTTGTATATTTATACGCTAAAAACAGAAGTATATTTTGATGAGGTGTGTAAAAATTTGCATCTGTAGGCCGAAGATCGAATTTTTTTACTATATGCGTTTCAGCAATAAATAAATTATTATTTTAGGTCATTGCATTCATTTAAACATATGGTTCCACGCGATTTTGTTAACCGTAAGAACTATTATTAAAAAAACAATGCTTTAATTGTAGTATCGTATCGTATTAATTGTAACATTGGGCCATCTTATTGCTTGACATATATAATTAAGTACTTTTTTTTAATGCTCTCATTGAAGTTGCTTGTATAAACACCAATAGCTATACCTCTATTGGTTATCTTTATTCTTATTTTTTATTGCTTTTGACATATAATTATTTACTTTTTTAAAAGCTCTCATTGGTCGCACTTACTACTAGCATCCAATTTTTAACCCCAGATCTACGTCATCAGTCTCTTAGCTCCACCCTCTTAGCTATAATCTTGGATATAAGTCTATAGTATTGGCCAAAATCTCCCTGATACTAAAAATATAAGTCCTATGCAATTGGTCTCCGAGCTCCCCCTCACCCCAATACTAACATCACAGGTTCTAGGATCATCCCTAGCTAACCTCCTGCACCTACCCTCTCCTCTCTGCGTATAGGACTAAATCGAAATCGATGTAACGATTTTTCTTTTTGACTACGGTCCCATAAGAGCACATGTATTCTGTTTGTCATATCCTCACCTCATGTCGTAGTCCCATAAGAAAATACATGGGAAATTGCGCTCAATTCGGTACTGTTTAACTACTCCAGTTCAAAGTAAAATATGAACATTGTAGGTCCAAAAAAACAAGCGCGCCCCAAAAATGATGAGTTTTTAGAAAAAAAAACTTTTTTCTGGTATACGAAAATTTGAGTGATTTAACCTGTCAACACATAAGTGATTACTTTATAATAAGTGATTTTAAAGTAGCATAATTAGATTGACCAAAATATCATAAATTCACATTTTTTTTCACTTTATTTTTCTCAACATCACAATGGCGGTGACAGTAAGTACGTTCATCTTCGAGCTGGTCTTAAAAACATGGTTGTGTAAAGTAACCTCGGCCGTTCTGGGGAGAATTCTACAATAAATATGCATAAGAACTATTTATGGAACGTATATAAATTCTCTTCAAGATGTTATTTTCCGATGTCAGATGGCCAAAAAAGGCTAAATATAGAGTATACAAAAGACGTTTACTTTGAGGTTTATGAAACTAATATAACCTGATATCTTGTTCATAGAGTAATAAAAACAATTTACAGGCATTTTTTGCACTCCTACTTGTACGATTTTTGTGATTAATATCTCATCAGTTATTTAATTTTTAATAAAACAATAAAATCTGTTTTTGCAACTTCTGCTAGTGTTCGATAAAACTTTTCATAAGTACTCTCATTCATGCAAGTTATATTAGTTTTATAAACCTCTACGTAACTTTCTTTTTAAACTATATCTCTAGCCTCTTTTTTGGCCATCTAACATCGGAAAATAATGTCTTGAAGAGAATTTATATAAGTTTACATAAATAGTTCTTATGCCGATCTATTTTAGAATTCTCCAGAACGTTTGTAACCTACCATGCTTACTACTGAGTCTGTACATAGTAAAGCCTATACTATACTATACCGTTTTCCATCTTCCGTAAACCTTTAAAATAAATCATAAGATTCATTAAAATTCAAATGTCTATAAAATATTTAATTTTTTTGTTGAACAGATTGATAGAAATATCAATTTTGGTATAGGTTTGAAAAAAATCCTAAGAAATAGATGAGAATATTATAAGGCTCCCCATGACGGTACATTTGGTATCACTCACATTCGACACAAATGCATCTGACTATACCACTGGGCATACAAATTATCTTCTGGCAATTTTTTAATTAGTAGTTTTTACCTTTTTGAGAATTCGTAAAAAAAATCCATGTTACTAAAAAACTTAAGTATTTGAAAAGAGAAGATATGTTGTTTCCATTGTTCTCACGTTTTCAATATTAATTTTTGAATCAACATAAAGAGCTTGAAAATACCTTCAAATGCGACCCCATGTGTCTTTTGAAATTTTCGATTTGATAGGTGTCGCGATGTCGCCCCTGAGATGAATATGCGCTTCTCAGAAAAGAAATTCTAATTTCGATGATATTTCGTCATGGTATTATCGTATGCGAATATCTCACTTCGTTCTTAAGATAGTAATGGAGGAGGTGATTTTATGGATACACGGTATAGTAAAGGAAAGGCACTTTATAGGACAAAAATCATTATCATTAAAGTAGAGCGATAATGCTACTTAGTGAATTTTTAAATACATGGAGTATTTTAACTATCTTCATAATCCGTCTTGGTTACCGAATGTGTCAATTCTGAAACTAACTAATAAATACAATTATCTCATAGTATTATTTATTACATACCAAGAGTGCCGATGACTGCTACCAACTCTTTCTTCCCTACAGTGAAATTAATATTGGATAAGGTATTTTCAGTTGATGAAGAATCCCACTTAGCAAAAACATTTTGGATAAAAATACCAGTAGTCTTGCTATAGTTTCTTATCCCAAATTCATTCTTAGAATCCTTACCATTTTCCACATTTTCCGAAAGAATTTCTTCATGCGTTAAAAAATGTTCTATTCTCTTAATCGATATACAAGTTTCTCCTAATAAAGCTATAGCTTGAGGTATATGAAAAACCATCGATTGTCGTAAAACATTATAAAAAGATGTTACAACAAATACGTAATAAGCATGAGGAATATTTCCTGCGAGCGTATATGTTAATATTGAAATAAAAACTGCAGTTCTGTTCAGAAACATTGAAAGTGATGCATTGACTGCTTTTATAATTGATGTGGCTCGTATCATTTTAACTTCCTGTCTGAAAGTATACAATAATTTAAAGGTAGGTGTGAGTTTTAGAGTTGTTCAATAAATAATCAGTGAGTATTATGCATTTTAAGATCGCGCATATTTAACCAAATTTATGGTAAGGGAGAGTGTGCTGCGTAAAAGTTTTGATTTGTGTATATTATTAAGCCACAAACTAAAAATAAAAATATATTTGAACTAGTCAAATAAAAATGAAGAAAATAAACAGGAAATGGTCATCTGCACCCCAGAGTTTAACATGTCGTGCCGAGCCTTTCGATGCAGGGAGGCACAGCATTTTTGTGGCGCAGTAGTATTCGTAAATGATGGTGTATCTAATTGAAACATGATTTTAAATTTATTTGTTAGTACTGAAATGAACAAAACATAATAAAACAAGTGCTGTAATATCTTGCAATATAGAATATACAAAGAACAACAAAATAATGAACACAACAGCGTATAAAATAGGCTGAAGGTCGTAAAGACTTATAGCAGATTCATAACATTCTTCTAGTTTTCATACTTTTGAACTTATCTAACAGTTTTTCCAATTTATTACATTGCGATTGATACTGGTAGATGGAATTACCATTGTCTTGTTGGCACCTCTGCTTTTACGTAGAGACTTATGATTCTTAAATCCTTCATGTTGCTGTTGCGTGTACTTGCTTCGTATTGAGAAGGCAAAAACCAGAAACCGGTCTGCGAGTGGTATACACGACAGCCTCTGGAAGGATTTCCATTTATTTGGTAAAAACCTTTTACTAGTAGGCAATCGCGATTAAAGAAGCTTAGTTACTTCTCTTTGTATGGTACAAATTTAGAAATCATCAAGAAGTGTGTGTGGCAATTTTACTTATTCTTCAATTAAATAATGTGAGAGGATTAGGACTTCGTACCTTCAGGGACACTTTATTTAGGTATTATTTTTAGTATTAATTACTATTTGTAAATAAATTTTACCCCTCTGTTGGAATACTTTGGTATATAAATACTTATTATACCTTTTTATTAAACATTTTTTAGGAATTTATTGCAAATTCTCATTTTTCTAATAGTATAGGTATTAAGTGTCTCAATTTGGTTGTTGTAATTAACCTCAAATCACAAACGTCATTTTCTCCGTTCTGCCCTATATATAGACATTTGATATATCTAGAAATAAATAATTTTGATGGGTACTGCACCCATGAATTTACTATAAAGCCTCATTGTTTAGAAGTTTACAATTAGGTATATTCTTTCACAAATTAGTAATTAATTTTACATACTTTCGAACTTTCTTCACTAAGTTTGCAAACGGTTTTTCCCAAGTATACATTTTAATGACTTGGATTCCATAAATTATTTCGTCAATTAATCGAATTCTTTCATCGGTCTCTTTTGCTATTTGCAGTCTATATTTTGAGGATTTCATACCCAAGAGCACTAAAACCAAATAACATGTTGTAGAAATGAAACATAATAAATAAAATTTGGTAAACTTCAAGGACTTCAACGTGAGATTAAGAAGAAAACCAAACTAAAAAAAAAAATTAAAAATGAATGCATAGTAGTACTCCATTTTGAATTTAATTTGCTGATAGTCGTGGCTATAATTAAATTTAAAAAAATAACGTGAATATTTTAAAAAATGTCAAGAATACTTTTAAACTTTTAATGACATTTCGGGTAGCAAATGTTTTCAGATATTATTTTTTCTTGTTTATAATTTGTGTATAAAATATTCAATATATTTCAAAATAATAGGATTTAAATATTACCTATACACTGAAAACTTAAAAGTTATACAATTTTTTTGAAATAGAAAATGGTTTCTACTATTTACATAGCTGGGCTGAAAAGTTCACAATTTGTCTTCAAAGAAAATTGTAGCAAATTTAAAAATGTGTAACCAATTTAAAAGAAAAGTGATTTGTCCTTTTGAAAAATTTTGAATATCATTTTTAGTTACTTATACCTAATATAAGGAAGTATAGTAATCGTGATTTTTTTCGACTTCGATATTTTGATTGATATGTACGTTTTGAACCATCCAATAAAAAATTCTATAACAGTCACATGTAATTGAATTTCAGGCAATGTCGGGGTTTTGGTGTTTCGTGGAAAATTACGTCAGTATGAGAAAGTACCTTTCTAATAAACTCTTTAAATTTTGTTTAAAGTTTTTGACACTAATAAATTATTGTGGGTCAATTCTACTACTAGAAATTTTGAACTCCTTTGATCTCGCTAATAAGTGAAAATCAATTTTCACTTGCTAGTGAATAAACTTCCACTTTAGTTGCTTAAAAACGTCAAGGTAACCTCTTTTTACGTGATTTTTGCATTTTGCCTGTCTCTGTTTTGTATTAATCTAATTATAAAATATATAAAATAAATACAATAGTTTCACCGGCATGCATGGGATTTGTGTTTTGAAAAATGAGAACAGTTTCCCATCGTTTCTTGTAAACTGAATCCAAATCTGATAATAATTATTTCTCTATCACGTCAGATTTCTGTAAAAATAGGTAAAAAAAAAAGTTGCCCCCCCCAACCCCGTTTTCTGAAATAAAAAGTTAACAGATTTTGGATTATTCGTGGTTTTGCACAAAACCGAAAACCGATTACTCCAATAACCGGATATTCGATTTATCGATTATTCAGGAAACCGATTACTCAGATAACCGAATAATTAAATAACCGGTTATTCGGATAAGCCGGTTTTTGGTGTTTAGTTTAATTGTTTAATATTTACCCTTAACCCGTGATGACGGTCTCTCAGACCGCTACCTAAATTGTTTCACTATATAATTCTAGTTATATTGATATATGCGACTTGAGCCTCCTGCTACCTTCATGTCATCCTATGAATACCAGATACCCACTATCTCACTTCCCCTACTCTTCGATGTACTTTGTTTGCACCTGCTTTAGTAAAACCCTGGTAGTCCTCAGGACTGGTTGTCGCGTGTAGTGTTTATATCATTGCCTGTCTCCGAGACCGATAGTCGCGAATTTGAGAGATAATTATTAGCTAATTGCTCTAAAATTGTTAGTTTTTTCATAAACATTTTTCATGTGTACCTAACTACTTTTTTAGATGATTTCATTCAGGAATTATGGCATCTAGTTCGAAAAAGTCAAGTTTTCTGACCCAGATTATGAGGAAACACTCCAAAAATGGTTCGATGAAGAATCTTAAAATGATGACTCACATGAAACCGATATAGAAGACTCTGAGAATGATTAAGATGGCAACAACATTGAAAGTGACCATGATTCTGTCTCGGAACAAGAACTTAGATCTTTAGAGTCCGAGGGCGAAAATGAAAATGATAGTCTTATTGATACTATTACACTGCAACAATGTGAAAGTTCTTCAGAAGAATCCTATGATGAGAGAAACCAGAAGACAATATACAAGGGAAAAAATGGTTACAAATAGACATCGAAGGAACCAAACAGAGTTGTTCGAACTCCCAAACACAATTTGGTGCTGAAACTACCTAACCTCAAAGAGAAACTTGGGCGAGAATCTTAAGATTGAGAACATCTGGGATCTGTTATTTGATGAGCTCATGATAAACGAAATAGTTCAGCAAACCAACGTCAAACTAAATGATGTGAGACTCAGTCATAGAAAACAGAATTCTCCTGACTACAAAGACACAGACGCCATAGAATTGAAAAGATTCATTGGTCTGTTGATGCTCAGTTCAATATGTAAATCTGGCCATGAAAATATGCTCTCACTAACGATGAAATTGGTCGTCCTACATTCAGAGCAGTTAGTTATATTACAGAAACGATTCGAAAAATTACTCCAGTGTCTTCAATTTGACGATAAGAATACTAGGGATGAAAGACGTGAACATGATGGAACAGCTGCAATATCGTTCATCTTCAAGAAATTCGTGCTAAATTCGCAGAACTGTTTCAATTTGGGAACGGCCTACGTTGATAAAATGCTGGTTGGCTTCAGAGGGAAATGTAAATTCAGAATTTATATGCCTAATAAATCGGTCAAGTACGGCATAAAAATTTTGAGCCTTACCGACGCTAGGAATTCATATTTCTACAACGGATGTATTTATACTGGAAAGGATAGCGATGGACAAACTCTTTCAAAAAATGAAAATAAAGTCCAAAAGCCTACACAAGCAGTAATTCGTTTAGCGAAACCTTTGTAAAAAAGCGACAGAAACAATACTGCCGATAATTATTGGTTTTCCTCCATTGAGTTGCTCGAGCAATTGAAACAAAGATGCCTCACTTACACCGGCACACTAAAGAAAAATAATCGTGAGATACCTCCTGAATTCCAGCCCTCTTCAACACGACCGGTGAGTTTCAGTTTATATACTTTTTCCGACAATAGTTTTAGGATAATGTTTCATGTCCCAAAGAAAAAGAAAACGATGTTGATAGTTTCCTTTTCGCACCACTCTATAGAGAGAGACCTAGAGAACAGTCTCCCAGAAATAGTTTCATTTTATAATAGAACGAAAGGTGGGGTCGATTCCTTGGACATGAAATGTTCAAATTATTGTTCAAACCGCAGAACCCGAAGATGGCCGATGGCTGTATTTTACAGGATAGTAGACATATCTGCGATTAATGCTTATATATTGTTTCTACATTATAAAGGCATTACACCCAATTCTAGATTCGCATTTACAAAAGAACTTGCAATCCCCTTGGCAAAACCGCTAATGAAAAGGAGACTGCAAAATCCAAAGCTGAACCGGGAACTTCAAGGATTTATTAAAACTGCACTTTGAGTAACCGAAGAACAACGTCAACTGATGATCGTCTAGAGAAGCGAAAAACATGCCACCATTGCCCATCCGAGAAGAAAAGGAAAACTTCATATACATGTTTTCGCTGTCAGAAACCGATTTGCCTTGAATGTTCTAGAAAATTATGTAAAAATTGTGCGAGTGATGTCAAAAATGACTAATTAAGCTCTATTCCTGCTTTTGTACTTTTCTGGAATAAAACAATAAACAAAAAGTTTCAATTGAGTTTTATTGTGCAATTTTTATAACGGTCCGTGGACTGATGGTCGCCCATAACATAAAATTTTTCAACGGTGCGGGTTAAGGGTTTACCTATGCTTAAAGAAAAGTTCTATAAAATTGTTACGAGTTTTTTATACTAATACCTATTGACTTACTGAAATGAAAATATATTTTTTGCACGATCCAGCTTTTTTGTTTATTTACAATATCTGTTGCCAAGACGGTTTATGTTACTGGTTGCTAGGCTTAATACGTCGGTAAGTACTTTACTTACCGACGTCTGAACAGTAAGTAAAATTAATATAATACATACGTTATTTCACAAAAATATTTTTTGTGAAATAACATTTTTCCGGTTAGTACTGCTTATAAGTGCCAACAGTATTGAGAATTTAAGCCCTCACGTCGCCCCCTGGTGGCTAAAAATCGCACTTTGACGAAACGAGTCAGTGTTTACATTCGTTTGATCACATTTGTATAGTTTGTTTGTAGGGATTTTACTACGGGTTTTTCTTATTTCATCAACGTTTATTCCATAATTTACCGAAGAAAACAGTGCATAAAACGAATCTATAATTGTCACTCAAGGAAAAATGTGATTAAGACAATCCACTTTCACTAGTTTCCCAAGAAAGACGCGGGGTTTGTTTATATTAACAATAGCTGTCGTATAGTGGAGAAAATAGATGGAAGTATATGAGAAAGCATAATTCATGAGTAACGTATTAACTTCGGCAATGCGTGTCCAATTCGAGCCAGATGACTATAATACAAAAGGTATGTAAAATTATAATAGTGAAATTTTTAAGCAATAAATAGTGTACAATATGTTAAACTTGAATTGAATTTAATTACCAACTTTTGATTAATATAATAACACACATTTTCTCTATCTAAGAAAGAATCCACAAAATAAAATAAAATGAATGTAAACAAGCTAAGAATCAGCTGATAGTTACTCGTTTGATTGCAGCGCCATATGCGTGGTGATTTTAGTTTCCAATAACGTCATTTTATTTAATACTTACTAACTTGAGGTTAAATAGTAAAAAAACAGCGCCATTATATAACATTAAATCTTCTAAATATTAAAATGCTTTCACTATATGTGACTATGTAAACAACAAAAATTGAACACACACATTAAAAAATCTATTTAAAATTGTGGTTAAAAATATTTCACCATATTAAATTTTACATTTTATTATAGTTAAGACATGTGAATAGAAATGTGTTACAAGAATGCAATGAAAAAATATATTGAAAAACTATTTAAATTTGAAAGTAAAAAGTTGAAACTGTGAATGGTGAGTTTGGTATCTACAAATTTTAGTACCAACTTAAATGAAGGCGGGAAATTTGAATTATGTAAAGACAAAACAATACTGAAAATAATAATAACTTAGTCACTGCTCTCAGTCATGGTGCGTCTGAAAGTATGTCACCAATTATGTACAAATCGCTTCCTCACATCGAAGACCTAAGTTAATGAACATTTTTAACATTCAAACATCATAATAGCAAGAAAGAACATTAAAACAATATCAATGTTATTTAGTAAAACGAAAACTTCATTAAAAGAAAAAGAAAAGTCAAATATTATTTACCGCATACAATGCAATAATTGTCCTAAAGCATACATAGGTCAGACATCGAGAACACTAAATGGTAGAATAATCTCACATAAAAGTGATTGTAATAAACAAATTAGGTCGTATGCATTAGCCGAACATGTCATTGAAATCGGACATGTGATGAATTATAATAACGCCAAAGCTTTGGCAACTGAAAACAATTATCACAAAGGAATATTTCTGGAAATAATTCACATTAATAAGGACACAACAGCTTAGATAAAAAATCTAATATTAGTAATCTTGGCAAAATTTACACGTATATTCTTAAACTCGAAAAAGAAAATTATAATTCCTTACATAATTCAAATTTCCCACCTTAATTTAAGTTGGTACTAAAGTTTGTAGATACCAAACTTACTATTCACAGTTTAATGTTTTTACTTTCAAATTTAAATGGTTTTTCAATACATTTTTTCATCGCATTCTTGTAGCACATTCCTGTTCACAAGTCTTAACTATAGTAAAATGTAAAATTTTATATGGTGAAATATTTTTAACCAAAATTTTAAATAGATTTTTTGTTGTTTACTTAGTCACGTATAGTGAAAGTATTTTAATATTTAATGTTACATAATGACGCTGTTTTTTACTATTTAACCTCAAGATTGTAAGTATTAAATAAAACTGTAATTAGTTGTTATTTCAATGACATATTATATGTATTTTGTAGAATGTCTTGATAAAGGAAATAAAGAATTTCTGAAAGTTCGACAATAACAAAAAGTTTCTTTAAACGTTTTTGGCCAATACCGTTTATTGTTACTGACTGCAACCTCAATAATTTATTAGTGTCATGCATATACATATACGTATACTTACTTTGGAAGGGAATAAAAGATAAGAAAAACCCAATTCCAGTTAGAGCATATACTCCTACCATGATATACAATAAATAAGTAATAATTATAATTTGTATGGGAGCTGCCCAAAGATTATGAAAATGTAGAAATATCGTATCAAACCTACTAACATCATTAGACAGCAAATTAATCATTTGTCCTGTCGTGGTGTTAACAATAGCGGCTTTGTTTAATTTTAAAGACTTTCTGTATATTAGTGATGAACATGCCACTCTTATTTTCATTCCTAAATGTTGGTTCCTCATCATGTAATTATGGCCCATCAAAACATTAATAAATGAGGCTAATACTATTAAGAATCCGTACATGTGAGCATCGTTTCTTGATACTGATTTTTGATTTGGAATATAAAATTCCATTAATTTTCCTAAACATAGGGGATAAGCCAATCTGAAAATTAAAAATTAAGTTAAAAATAATCCGAAAACTTTTTCATCAAACATAATATTAGAGAATGCAGGCAATACTTAATAATTAAAATTAAATAAAAGTTACATTAATTCAATATAGTCAATACTCACTTCACTCCCAACTCTATAACAAGTAAAATTAGTCCATGACAGCAAATTTCAAATTTAAAAACTTTCCAAATCGCCCTTATTAATGACGGTTTATCTTCTGCTGTTCTTTCTAACAACCATACTTCTTCCAACTTATAACTTAATTTTCCAGATTCGTGATTTTCTAAATGTTCGTACAGATCATCCTCAACTAGTTCCTTTTTATAGCCTTTCATAAATGTCGGTAGAATCCAACTGCATTATTACATATTTTTAAAAAAGAATTATAATTTGGACTGAGAAACCTCATAATTTTTTTATTACATCAAAATGGGTATAATTTTATATAGTATTACAAAATATAATAATTTAGTGTATATTTATGACTATCTAGTTTTTGAACACGCCAAAATATTGAATGAAAATACATTGCTATAAATATTTATCACTTGTTTACCCTAAGTTGAATATCGTATACCATTTTCGTGAAATATGCTATACGGGGTGAACTTTTTTAGGCCCGCCAACCACTGAATCCCTACAGAAATTTTTTCGTTACACCAGTCTTTTTTGATACAGTCATTTTGACGAATGGTCCTTTGGCAAATGATCCCTTTCTGTATTTTTTCTGCGATATCAGGTTTAGGAGTTACAACGTGATATGCACACCAAGAACCTACTCTGGGTGTGGATACTGGCATACTAGTAATATAATAATCACAGCCTGATTGCAATAAGAACTAATTATGTATGATCTGGAATAGTCAGAGTTGTGTTAATTGACTAGAAAAAGGGTTTGATTAAAGAATAATGATTAGTCAATGGGTCATTCACAGATTAATATTAATGGAAATATTTAAGGGCCTAGTCGGGAAAAAGCTTCGGATAGCTGTGTCACTCTCTAGAAAGTTTTTATACATGCACCGCTGAATAATTTTGCTCTTGACTATACCTTCATTGGACGTTTTATTCACCGACTTCATTGAGGTGCAATTCCCGATAGAGGTAACACTTCTTTGCTATATTTGTAGTGACAAAGATACTTATTTAGAAAATTCATTTTAACCAAATAGTACGGAATAAAAGTTTGAAACTTGCTGAGCATAATAATTATGAAGATTCATTCTAGACGACATGTATGAATTTTACCTCGAATTTTACCGATTGATATCATAATTCAGGAGCTAATCACCTCCAAATTTCACTTATATTTACAGTATAAATTTTCCCTACATAAAGTGAAAATTAATTAAAATAGATATACATGTACCCTTTAGTACACTTTCAACTATTGATCCTCCAAATTTGGTGTAATTTGACCAAACTGTATGGAAGAAATAAATTTTGAAAAATTACCTTACAAACACTGGTTCGATTAGCCCTCTTAATTAATACATTTTGAAATATCCTTTTTTTAAATAAACTAAAACAAAAACAGCAAATAAATAAATAATTTTAAATTTCTAATTCATATATATAATTGCCATTTTTTCTTCTTTTTTTATGTATAATACACAAGTGACATCCTTTTATACTTTCTTGTCAATTTTATGATGTAGTGTAGTGTAGTGTAGTGTTTGTGTTTGTCATTTTAATCAAGTTTAATTCTTCTTCTGTTAGTTTGTGAGTTATGGTTGACAAAATTATTGTTATGTTAAACATGATCTGTAATAATAAATAAGTAAGTAAGTAAGTAAGTAAGTAAGTAAGTAAGTAAGTAAGTAAGTAAGTAAGTAAGTAAGGTAAGTAAGTAAGTAAGTAAGTAAGTAAGTAAGTAAGTAAGTAAGTAAGTAAGTGGTAAATGCGCAAGTAAGGCAAGGGGCATAGTAAGTAAGTAAGTAAGTAAGTAAGTAAGTAAGTAAGTAAGTAAGTAAGTAAGTAAATAAATACATAAATAAATAAATAAATAAATAAATAATAAACAAACCAACAAACAAACAAATAAATAAATAAATATATTCAGCGATTAATGATTAACGCATAACTTGAAAATATTCATTGATTAATGGTTATTCCATAGTATTGTAAAAATTCATTGATTAATGATTATTGTCTGGTTATTATCTGTAACTAAATTTAAATTTTTTGTATTATTTAATAATATTTAATTTAACAATAAAATGATTATTCGTTATGAATTAAAATAAGAAACCAAAAACAAAACATTACATTCTCATAAAATAAATGTGTTCAAAACACATTTATATAAAACTCATACATTGAAAAAATGAAATGAAAACATAATATTTATAAAGAATCCTAAATAAAATACTATAAGAAAAACTATAAACTGCTTTGGGCAACTTGAGCTCGTTACCAATTCAACATCTTCATGATCATCGACTAGTGTCGACAGTTGTAAAAGTACTCGAGCAATTTTTGGAAACACATAAATTTTGGCTAGTCATTTTTTGATGTCATTAGATATTATATTGGAAAATCATAACATTTATAACTCTTTGTCACACATAATCAATAATTAATTCTACTTGCTCATAAATGCCGCTGCGTATATTTTCAAATCATGAGATTGTACATACAAATTCTAAGATCGAGAGATTAGGGTTGAAATCATGAAATCTCACGTTTAATCGTGCTAGATAGTAGAGTCAGCTAAACAGACACCTGCTTAGTGTCAGGCCAAGCAAATAGTTTAGTATTAGACATGGGCTGATTTTAATCACTGATTAAAATAAGCAATCACTGATTGAAAAGCAACCACTAATTTAATAGAAAGTAATCTATGATTAAGGATTAAAAGTGCTAGCCTGACTGATTATGATCAACGATTAACTATTTGAATTGCTAACTGATTATTATTACTGATTAACCAAATAATTAGAGATTAATAATCACTAATTGTTTTTAGTCTGATTAGCTTAGACAACTCTGCGAATAGTTATGTTTATAACTTTTATATTATTTGTAATTAATAATAAATTAATAAGTAGAGAACGGAGAGTTGACTTTCAATTCAACCATAGTTGAGAGTACCAAATTTTAAGTTGATATGCCGTTTATTTCAAGATATAGGGAAAAAACTTGAAAAAAAAATTAAAACTAACTTTTAACAGAACACAATTAAAAAACTGTGTTATAGGTATTGTTCAAAGTATGAATCTGCTCAATACACTTTTGACAGCGACGTTGAATGGTGTAACTTTGACTAAATGGTGCGGTCGAATTTCATTATAAGCAACTTTTAATTATGGCATATACTTTTTCTTTATACAATCGCACGCGAAAAAATTGAAAAGGGAGCTAATGGTTTACATAACTACGGCCAAAAAGGGTGGGTGGACAGTGGGTAACCGGAGCTTTTCGGGAACGCCACTGAGAACGCACCCTTCCCCCACGAAGAAGAAGAAAAATCGAAAAGGGTTTACGAAATTCATTTATTCAAGAAGGATTTACGAATTTAGCAGTTCTGTCTGTAACTGGGGAAATGACCATTAATTCTTTTTAATGTAGGTACGAGAGCTGTTTGTATTTTTTTTTTTTTTATGGAGGAGTGGATCTTGGAGAAGCTAAACAACTTTTGCCTAGGGTCACATATACGGAGAATCCGGCACTTCGTATAGCATATTTCATGAAAATAGTAACTTAGGGTAGTTAGAAAATATTGAGATCTCATTTATTTCAAAAGATACAGGGGAAAACTTGAAAAAAGTTAAAGATGAAACGCCCTGTACTTTTTGAAGTAAGCGAGACATTAATAGGAAATTTTCTGATAAAAATTGTTTTTTAAGCTTATGAAGTAGAGTTATTTAAAACTGGGACACTCTGTATATCATAAGTTTTACTGTATTTAATTAATTATACAGGGTGTTTCATAAGGAAATGTACATACGTTAACTGTGGATGTGGAGCACCTAAGGGGTCAGTGGCTATGTGAAAATAATTGTTTAAAAAGATATATATTATACTTATCTGTGAAAAGTTTTGTAAAACTTAGAAAATAATAATTAGCAAAAATTTTTAGCGTTATTATATTTCATTTCATTTCATATTGTAAACTTTTACCAATATAATTTGTTTTAAATTATTCTAACCCTACGAGAAATTTTCACTATATAATTTCAATTATTCTGTTCTCTAAGGCCATTAATATTTATTACATTAGTATTTATTTCTTCAATAAAAAACAGAAAAAAAACTTTCTTTCCCATTTTTATTTTTAGAGGACATTAGTTATCCTACGTTTCGTCTGAGTTTTCGGACTTTTTCAAGGTTAAAAGCTAAATATAATGGTTTTACATAAGTCGTAAATTAGATTAGTGACAATACATATCCAAAAAAGTGTTTTCTTAACTAATATAAATTTCCTATCATAATTTCATTTTATGGGCTGGTTTTATTTTATTTTTCATAATTTTTATTGGGAACTATTTTTTTATGAAGTCACAGAAATGCCATGAGTCTTTTACGTGGTATTCGGTTTTTCCTAAGATGTTGCTTATTTCTGCACATTTCTGTGACTTCATAAAAAAACAAACAGTTCCCAAAGACCACATTATCAAAGTTTACAGAATAATCTGTAAACTTTGACATTATTATGTCCCTTGATGTTACTTCACTGTACACAAATATACCAATAAATCTTGCAATAAAATGCATACAAATCAAATGGCCCGAAATTAGTAAATTCACAACAATTACCGAAAACGAGTTCATCAATACTATTACATTGTCTAAATTCCACTTACTTCACTTATAATCACCAATTTCTCTCTCAAATTTTCTGAACTGCATCCATCTCAGCCACAATTGCAAATTTAGTAATGGAACAACTAGAACACACTGTTTTACAAACACTAAACTATAAACCAAAATTCTACAAAAGATACGTAAATGACTATATTATTTTTATTTGCCTACGAAAAAATAAAATAGATTACACAGTTAATTGTTTCAATAATTATCATCCACGCTTGCAATTCACCACCGAAATAGAAAAAGAAAATAGTATAAATTTCCTTGATATAACTGTAAAAATATAACGAATCCGGCATCATCGATACAAACTGGTACACGAAAGAATTTTGATCTCAAAGATACCTAAATTTTAAGTCAAACACACCTAATAGCAGCAAAAAAGTATCGTCAACAACCTAACAGACCGCGTCATTCAACTTTCACGCCCAAAGATCCAATAATACAAAAAAAATTAAAAAAGTTCTTGAAACAAACTCTTAGCCTAAAAATGTTTATGAACCTATAATAAAAAAATAGAATACATTAAATATGTAATAGAACAAAGGATCCATCAAACTAAAATAATAAGAAATATATATCCATGCCCTATACACCAAAGGTATCAGAAAACATCTCAAACGTATTAAAAAAAACATAATATATCAATAGCACATAAACCGCATACCACAACAAAAAAATTCTTCACAAAACTTAACCCTAAATTACAACCAAAAAACGAAACTAATACCGTTTACAAAATAGACTGCAATAACTGTAACAGCACATATATAGGCCAAGCTAAACAATACCTACACAAAAGAATATACACACATAAATATAATATAAAAACAGCAAATCCAAATTCTACAGCGCTTACGAAACATGCATCAGACTACAACCATAGTTTCGACTTTAATAATATAAACATACTAGAAAGAGAACCAAACTACCACCGAAGAACAATACATGAAATGCTACAAATTAAAAGACATAATAACGAAATTAACAACTGTACAGATATTGAGAATTTAAGCGAAACATATTTCAGCTTATTAAGTTAAATATAAAGAGGATAATATGTAATGCACTTATAAAAATAAAAAAGTTTTTACATCTTTCCATCAAGTCCACACATAAAATAAATTGTTTAACCTTAATAATTCACACCAACAATGTAAGAAAATTTCATATCTAATAATAAACACATAAATCACACCTCTTCACAGTTAACATAAACAAACCGCAGCACAAGCCAGAAAAGTTTCAGTCACATATAAATGTGCAATAGTTATAAAATGTAAAATTGTATCAAAAAAAATACCAAAATAATCCGTATTGTAAGTGCTAATTGTAGTTTTCTGACGATGGTTGTCAGTTGTCAAATAAATATTGTTCTTATTTATTTAAATGACCGAAAGCCCAGGATATTTCTACATCATTCCTATTATTGAAATTAACGGTCAAGAAAATCATAAGTATACTATCCGTGGTTATAATTACCTGCCTTAAAAAAGAAACACATCAACGGCGACACCAAATACTGATTATTTTCTGCCTAACTCTTCGAACTACACGTACATTACATACCTACCCAATAAAAATAATGAGAAACAAAATAAAACCAGCCCATACAATGAAATTAAGATAGGAAATTTATATTAGGTAAGAAAACATTTTTTTTGGATATGTATTCTGTCACTAATCTAATTTACGACTTATGTAAAACCATTATTTTTAGCTTTTAACCTTGAAAAAGTCCGAAAACTCGGACGAAACGTAGGATAAATTGTCCATGTACCTGACTGAAAGTCCTCTAAAAATAAAAATAGGAAAGAAAGTTTGTTTCTGTTTTTTATTGAAGAAATAAATTCTACTTTAACAGCCAACAAATTGTCCAATATCATTTATTACATTGGTATTTATAATAATATAATCGTTACTTTCGAGGCTTTCAAAAGAGCCATCCTGACGATGCAAAGATGTAGAAACATGTGTCGATGGATGTTTTAAAGTTTTGAAGTGACTGTTCAACTGGTGAGTACTTTTGTTTTATTTATTTTTTGGTTTTACTGAACAGAGTAGTTAGAACTAAAAATATTGTTATTGAGTCAATCGTACTTAACATAATGTGCGTATTATCTTTTTTACAATCCAAGTTTCAGCGTTATGGCAAATACTCGGGAAAATAACTGTTTAAAAAGATATATGTTATACTTACTTGTGAAAAGTTTTGTAAAAGTTAGAAAATTATAATTAGGAAAAATTTTTAGTGTTATTATATTTCATTTCATTCCATATTTTAAACTTTTATTAAGAAAAGGATACCTAATTTGTTTTGAATAAAAGTTATTTATTCATATTGGATGCTTCCTTTCCCATTAGTTAAGCGAATATTTAATATTATTTTAAAACTACGTTATGCAAGGTATTTGAAATGATGATTACGAAAAATAGTACTATGGTTTAAGATCAAACATGTAAGTAATTTCTTTTTCAAATACTTTTATGACAATAATACAATATGTTTTGGCATTTTAATTACTCATAGGTGAGTAATCTTGTTAATTTGACAATAAAAATATTTTATTTAAATTTTACCTCATGTAATTTTGTATAAAATTGAATTAGTTTTAAAAAATAAAACTTGTAGAATTAAATGCGGAAATGTAGAAAGTATACTATTTAGTTTATTTTTTCCGCTATTTTCAAATATCTAAACAGATTTTCAAAATTTTTTGTTATTGTTACTTTTGGAATATAAGGAATACAATTTTTTTATGAAGCCGGACCTGTATTTCTATTTTCGTTAATACGTTAATGGATTCGGTGAAATAAGTAAAACATACCTGCTGGATAACAACATTTTATACAGAGTGGTTCGTATGCTACGACTTAAGAAGAAAATAGGCAAAATCGATAAAACGCCCTCTGTATCTTGGTAATGAAGGTCGTTAGACCCATTAATCATGCATTATTTGGAACCACCTAGGTGTCCCACATCCTCAATTAGCGTATTTACATTTCCCTATAAACACCCGTAAGAGTGTTTTGCACATATCTTTAACAATAATTAAGTTTATATTATAAGAATATTGTCATTGTTGAAAGTATATTATATATTTTATTTAAAACATAAATACTTAATATAAAGTTGTAATATATAGATAATACTTGCCAAAAGAGTAAATTTGATAAACAATTTGCCCTCTCATGTGGATGTATATTTTTTCTTTCTGGGTTGAGGTCCACGCGTTCTTCCATATTTTCTGGCTGAATTTTTAAATAAATAATATCAAAATTAAAAATAGAGAGGACATAAATGTAGAAATCAAGTGTGGCTTATTTTATAAGGGTTTAATAAAGTGATTCTTTAGACTTCTTCTGTACAATAATTATAGAATACTTAGTTAACATAAGAAAAATATATAGATACTATAGACGTTTAATTCATAATAATGAAATTCCAATATTATGTATACGTGTTTAAAGCTTTCAAATCTAGTTTGTAAAAGGAAGTTTCTACACAACGGCTATGAGCTAGGTGCAGGGTCATTTTTCTTATATTCCGAATTTTAAATGAATTATAAAGACATACACCAAAATAAAATGACAATTATGAAATATGGGTATTCTGCGAAATTTTCTCAGCTTTTCTCTGGTACTCTCTAAATTTGCGTATCTAGTACCATATACTGGGTGTAATGCAAACTTTTTTTAAATAAAACACCCTGTATATTTTTAACCATATGAGAGCTTTGTAAAATGTACACATATTAATATTTATCTCTTAAAGTCTCAAAAATATTAACGTTTTTATTACAATGTTAAAAGATTTATAGAATTTAAAATATCAGTCAGTGTGCCATGCAATACATAAATTACATTTTTCTTTAAATATATGTTATATTTTATTAATACTTATTAAGTTGATGCATTCAATAAATAGATCATCTGTCTATTATTTTTAAAAAATCGAGCAGTGTGCCATGGAAACAAAAATATCTTCGAAATAAATATTAATATATGTATATTTTTGAAAATCTCTTTTTAATAGCAGTCATATTATGGTTAAAAATATACACCGTGTTATATTAAAAAAATGTAAGGTTGCATTGCACGCAGTATATGGTACGCAAATTTTAACAGCACCGGAGAAAACTTGAGGAAATTTCACTAATACCCATATTTCACAATTATCATTATATTTTGGCGTATGTCTTTATAATTCATTTATAATTCGGAATAAAAAAAAATGGTCCTGTACACATAAAAATTGTTTTAAATGAAATTAAATATATTAAATTTAAATAAATCTTTGTTTCATATACAGGTGTCTCACCAGGAAATGCATCGATCGATATAGGGAAAAGTACCCACCAGAAAATTTTGAAAATTTAGATAGCTACTAACGGTAGTGTGGCCAATCTAACTAAAATAATTACAAGCATCTGGCACTTCTGGTTATACCGAAGGTCGATACCAACTTGCTTATTATAAATGGAACATCCTATATATTTTAGGGATTTCAAAAATAGAATAAAATTCCGAGTCAAAAACATGTAGGATACCCTGTGTCCAAACCCAGCCATTTCAGAGATATTTGACATTTTAAAAAATGTTGACGGGTGTAATGGTTTACAATAACCTTTATAACTTTCTTCGTGTAAAAGATACTCATTTGCTTTCTGTCTTGCAGAAAGACCATAAGGTGAGCTACGCTGTTTGGTGACGGTTTCTGTTTTTGTGGATATTGAGTAGTAAATGTACTACAAGTTCTTGATATTACTTTATCACATTCTCCATAAATAATAAACAAATTCAAAAAGTCTTCGTGGGTGCAATTTAAACGCGGTGGCATTTTTTGACATAAGAAAATGACTGAAATTACTGATTGTTTCTAACCATGGCTAATTTGATAAAATTTTACTAAAAATTCTTGAATTTCTAAGAAAATCGTAAATATTTCAAAAAGTTGTAACTTAAACCCCACAAAGCTTATACAAAATATAGGAATTTAATTATACATAACTTAAAAAAAATACAGAGCGTTCTATTTGACTTAAGCAAGTTTTCGCGGTTTGAAGTAACGTAAGTAACGTCAAAAATGGAACACTTGGTATACTATTATTGAATTTCTTTAAACTGTACAGCGTAGCTAACCTTATGATCTCTCTGCGCGCCAAAAAGCAAATGAGTTTCTTTTACACGAAGAAAGTTAAAAAGTTATAAACCATTACACCTGTCAAAATTTTTTGAAATGTCAAATATCTCTGAAACAGTTCGGTTTAGGCATGTTGGGTTTAGGCATGTTTTTGATTCAGAATTTTATGCTCTTTTCGAAAACCCTAAAATATATAGGATGTTCCTTTTATAATAAGCAAGTTGGTATCGACTTCTGCTGTAACCGGAAGTTCCAGATGCTTGTCATTATTTTAGTTGGATTGACCACACTGCCATTAGTAATTTCCTAAATTTTCAAAATTTTCTAGTGCGTGCTTCTCCATATATCGATTGATGCACTTTCTGGAAAGACACCCTGTATAAGGTATTCTATAACTGAAGGCGAAGACTTGAAACCACGGTATTGCACAGTAAATTTCCTGTCAGACAGGTAAGAAAAGAAAAAGTTAATAAAAGCTTCGGTAAGTCCGAAATTGAACATTTTTTGCAATAGAATACCGTGGTCAAGTCTGTCGAGAGCTTTTGGAAAATCAGTATAGATGACATCAACCTGGCTACCACAGTCAAGTGTCTGCTATAAATTGAGTTATGCACGTCAAATTCATAGTTGTGGACTTGCCAGATAGAAACCCATGCTGGTTAATGGAAATTTGGGATTTGACGTGGAAAAATAATATAATATAAATTACAGTCTGAAATAATTTACCGAAGTTACATAGAATTATAATAGGCCTGTAGTTCTCTATAGCGGAAGTAGTTGATTTATACCGCCCGACTCCTCCGACCTTGATCACATACGTATACGGGCATATGTTTCAAGGCCATTGCGCCTCGGATTGAATGTCTATGACACACGTGTACGCGCGCTTTTGTCAAGGTCGTTGTTTTCTATTCCTCCGACCTCGATCGTACACGTATTAAGGTTGCAGCGTCTCATGCTACCACTCGTGTGGTTTTGAAGGTTGTTTTTACAGTGTTCCTATATATGAAGGAGGGGAGTTGGATGGAAATTCATTCTTGAACTAATTCTGTTAGAGTGCAGTCACAATGTATACATGTAGTGCTTGTGGTATT
This sequence comes from Rhamnusium bicolor, assembly GCA_029963845.1. Taxonomy (NCBI): domain Eukaryota; kingdom Metazoa; phylum Arthropoda; class Insecta; order Coleoptera; family Cerambycidae; genus Rhamnusium; species Rhamnusium bicolor. Next base: position 560,866 of record JANEYF010001151.1, read on the forward strand.
AGTTTTACACGTCGTGATAATATGCGACGCCATCAGATGCGTTCTTGTAAAAAGTTTAAAGATGATGGGCCACCAACAAAAAAATGTAAACATAGCGACGCGCAAATTAATTCAAAACCATCAACCTCTGCAGATGTACAAACGATTCAGCCTCACACATCCGCAGCTGCATTAAATACATGTTGGTGTTGTAATGTAACGATCGCTGCAAATCAGATGCATATTCACAGAAGAACGTTACAACATAGAACAAATTCATGTGCTCCACTAAATGACGGTGTACAAGTTGTTCGCAGTGCTTTGAAATGTAGAATTATAAGTTATCGTGTACAAAGTGAAAATAATCATACTGATTATGTAATGTTTTTTGGTGAAATCAAGCACAAAGTTCTAAACGTGCTTAATGAGATGGTAAACATTCATAAATCTGTGAAAGTGAATATGGAGGCGTTTGGTAGATACATTATACAAACACAGGATGTTTCTGATATCAAATCATTTAATACACCTAATATAATTGTTGATCAATCAACTGACTTGAGTGCTGTATATGATGTATTTGTAGAAATGATGAAAACGCAAACAACTGAATTTCAAGAACGCGATTCAGGTAAAATATCTTATAGTCTTCAAGTAAAAGTGTATTATTTATTTATTTCTCTTTTTAGGGTGGGCTATCGAGCGAATTATGTACCTTGAAGTTAATATTAACAAGTTTAGTCCCATGCGCGGATCGTCATATATAAAGTTACCAAGATTCGTTGCACGCAAGAATGCTGTGGTTAATGTTGAAAATAAGGATGAATACTGTTTTGCTTGGTCTATAACGGCAGCACTGTACCCAGCGATGACGTGTGAAACAGAAACAACATCATATCCCCACTACTCGCGTGTATTAAATTTAAAAGGTTTGAATTTTCCAATGAAACTGTGTGATATTTATAAATTTGAGGAAATGAATAATATTTCCGTTAATGTGTATGGATTAGAGACTAAATTTAAAAATAATAGAATGACGTATGAAGTTGTTGGACCTCTACACTACTCTAAGAAAAAACTGCACATTCACGTAAATTTATTATTAATTTCTGAAGATTGTGGTGACACACATCGATGTAACAATGAATGTGTTAACACTCACTACTGCTGGATAAAAGATTTATCTAGATTAGTTTCAAGTCAGATTTCCGCATATAAGCATAGAAAATATTTTTGTGATGGTTGTTTGTTAAATTTTAATAGTGAGCGAGTGTTAATGCAACATCAGAGACATGATTGCAACCATTTATATACAACAATACCTTCAACTCAATCGCGAATCGATAAATTTGGCAAGGAATGCCATGAAAATGTATTAAAATTTGAAAACTTTGAGAGACAAATGAAAGTGCCATTCGTAGTATATGCGGATTTTGAGACTGTTCTAAAACCCTTGGATACATGCGAACCCGCGCCCTCACAGTCTTATACAAATAGAACACATTTACATGAGCGTATTCTTTTGCTATTTAATTAAGTCATCATTTGACGATACAATTTCGGTCAAAAGGTCAAATGAGGTCAAAAATGAAAAAAAAGCTGGGAATAGAACCACCGCCTCCATCTATTCCCAGGAGCGCGGTGGAATCGACACGGCAATTTCCACGTCAAAGATTGACGCTTCAACGCATGTCGACACCACTCGCTCTCTTAAATTTTGTGTTATCCGAAATATCAATATAACATACTTCTGGTAGAACGTGTCAAGCGGATACGTGAATATATTTACATTGTTACTTATTTTAATTATAAAATATTTTACTTACACATAATACGCGCTAAACGTTTTATGTTAAATCAATAAGTAAAATATTTTGAGGATAATAAATTCTAGACTAATTGGTGGGTGAAAAAGAATGTGCTGCCATCTATGTCAGAGTAGAAGAATTTAAGAAAAATCTTCAGCAGTGTACTGTATGAATCATTTATCTTTTACAATACCTCATATTGTGTAGTAATCTACTTCTTGGACATTCAAATTGTGCACTATGCTTACATAGTACAATCTAAGTTAAAATAGAAAAATGTACGACAGTGAAATATTCTGCATACAAAATACCTTCTTCAATCTAAGTCAAACTTAATATTATTAATTTACAATCTAGTAGCCTTACACTAAACAATGATATGAAAATTTTTTTGTCTTGTTAAAAGTGCACTTGTAAAAGTGTACTTACTTGTAAAAATTTTTGGATTTATGTGATTGTTTTTTGTTCAAAAGTATTTTTTTCGTTTCATCTACAATTAATAAATTGTGTAGGAAGTGATTAATAATAAATTTTTAAATCAAATTATCTTTTATCAACTCTCATAAGTCACAAGTTAAATAATTACAATCGTTTTTTATCTAGACACTATGTTCTATTTTATTTTTTCAGTTAATCATGATTGTTTTATTTAAATCTTTAAATCAAAACTTATTACCCTTCAAATAGAAAACATTGAACGTAAAGTATAAATTTACAACCCCATCAACAAAAAAACCCATCTAAGCTTTTACAGTGTAATATCCGTAAACTAGAAAGTTATTTGCCCTTCAACTTATACCTGAAGAATAAATCTATATATTTTTTTGTTACTTGAAAATATCTTAATAAAAGTAATTGTAAAGGTTTTAAAATAGGGTCAAAATTCTTTAAATATAATGTAAAATAAAACGTTTACTTACCTTTATTTTTTCTCAATTCTTTTATTAGCTTTTAACTCTATGTGTTTACACTTTTAAAATTGTACTTGAAAATATCTGAATAGAACCAATTGTAAAACTATTAAAAATATGCTCATCATTCTTTAAATAAAATGAAACATATACTTTACCCTTTTCAATTCTTTTATATTATCATGTAATTTTATGTGTTTACACTTTTAATGTCACTGATTTACTTTATTTAAGAAAATCTTATTCATTTTTTACTGTTTTACTTTATTTAAGTACACCTTATTCATTTTAAAATAATAACACACTCATTTTTTTTTAATCATATATTACAATAAAATATTTTGCTTGCAAGATTTTACAACTTATTCAAAATCCATTTACAATCAAAACATAATAATAAAATACATATTCTACAAAAACACACAATTTATGCAAAATTGCAATAATATACAAATATGATTAAAATTTTTACAATGTATACAAAAAATTCCAATATAAACAGATGAAGATATAATAAATTGTATATTCTACAAAAAAACACAAGTTTGTGCAAAACTGCAATAAAAAAAAGGTAGAAAATATGCAATTAAACGCATATTCTACAATTTACAAAAAACATGCAATCTGTGTGAAAAATTTGGTTGAAACAATACATAAAATGTAACGGAACAATTAAACATATATTCTACAATTTAAGAAAAAGTATAACATGCAAAATTTTGCAAAAAAAAAGGAACAATTAAACATGTATATGCAAATTATATATAAAAAAATTGAATATGTGCAAAACCGCAACAGAAAGAACAATACCAAAAAAAAAGATTACATTCAATATATTAATTACAAAAAAAAGAAAAAATAGTATATACATACATCAGCAAACCAGTGTGTAAAAAAAAAAAAAATATTAATAGGTCGCGATGTTGGAATTATCACCCGAGCAACCGGCGAATGGACTCAATCCTCTTAGTAATTTTGTCCAATTCAAGACGGTTATTAGTATCGGACGAATTAAAATCTTCCAGGTTTTGTTCATCTACTCGAGCAACGTTGTCATGTTGTTCGAGTAAATCCACTAATCGCCGTCTTTTAGTGACGTTAGATTCGCAAATTTGTGTTAATTCGCGACGCCGTTCGTCACTTTTTTGAACATCATTCATAAGACGAGCTTTCCTCATCTCAAATCCGTTAATCATCAAAAGAACATCGCTCAATATATCCTTTTGATGATCTTGAGATAATTGAAGTTCACTCACACAGGATGAAATTCGCCGTTCCGGTAAATTATTTGACGGTCCAGCCCCAGTCGCGATTTGCGAAGAAAATTTGACCACCGTCGAGCTAGTAGTTGAGCGTATGGGTTTTTTAACCCCACTACTCGACGGTGTAGCTGATATATTCACCACGCGCGACTTTTTGTTTTTTGCCGCACGTGGTTTTTTATTTTCGGCAGCAGGGGCGGAGCGTTTCCTTTTTGTACATCCTTTTATTGTTTTCACAAAAGCACCGTTTTCACCCTTTTGCAATAACCCCTCAAGGATGTTGTTTTTCCTCCGTTTCACAGGGGTTATTATTGGGCTTAACGGTGCTTTTGGCGGCGAACTTACAGGTGTAACGGTCTCGTAAATAACTTCCCGAGACGGTAATTGCATCTCATGGGTTTGAGCCACACTCACCACTTGTTCGGCAGCGGTTTCTAACTGTATTTGCGGCGTACCTAGTGAAACATTGGCCTCGGGTTCCACGACGTCAACCTTGGAACTCGACGCCGCAACTCCAAAAGTTACGCCGCCACTTTGTTGTTCACTATTATGTATTAACAAATCGAAATCTATTTTGTTCCAAAAATCATCATTCGCTTCGTTAATACATAATATTGCCATATCGTCATCGGTCGCGGGATTCACACTTAACGTTTCCACATCACCCACATTTCTATCAGTAGTAGAATCCCACTTAAGAAGTGGAAGTTCCACAACCCGATCCGCAATAGGTGATGCTAGAGCGTCTCGCACTTCTCCAGATAATTCCAACAAAGCGAATAATTTGTCACTCATTATGAAAAAAAAAATTTAAAGTTTTAATTCGGTTTGAAAATTTTAAAAGTTTGAAGATAGATAAAACACGACTGACACACTGGGAAGCTTCACAAGAAGTGACTGTTATGCGCTTTTTAAACTCTCTAGCTTTCACAGCTACCCCCACTTACTACCCCGACGCCAACTAGTGGGTAAATTTGTAATATGCAATCGTAGCTAACCAAACGTCTTAGATTACAAGGTCAAAAATATTGTGACTTCTTATAAATAATCAACCACAATATTAACAGGCATTTCACAAGAAGATAATTATGGAAGCGGATAGTACCACAAACGAAGAATCACCACTGTATTATTTTGATGAGGATAATATAGAGATGGATGATGGGCCTGCAGACAGCGTCGGGGATGATTTCTGTAGGAGCTGGTCGCCCGAAATGATTAATTTCGATGAAGATGAACCAGACAGTTCCACAGATCGGGCGCCATCTCCTTCGGCATGGTCTGTGTCTACAGTGCAATTAGATGACGTGGACGAGCACTTTGATGATGGTGCGTCGGTGGAAGCAACCCCAGACCAAAGCCACTGGACGTCACAGGGTGAAAATGAGGGCGAAAATGAATGCGAAGATGGTGTGGATTCCACAGAATAAATTTTATATATATATATGTGTACATATATATTATGTAAAAAAAATTTAATAAAAAAATTAATTCAAATTATTTGTTTGATTTTAAATGTGATTTTAAAAAAAGATAATTTTAAATTAAGAATGAAAAACATGTGTAAATATATAATTACATTTAATGTAAACATCTCTACAAATATATATACATATCATAATTAACACACATGTTAAATTGTATTTGTATTAATACACTTTATTTATAATCAATTTACTTATATATATTATGTAAATAAATTTTAAACTAATAGAATTTCACTCACAATAAACGTTGATTTTAAATAGAATTTAATTAAAAAAAAGTTAAATCAAAATTTCAATTAAGAATATTAAATTTTTGTTTTGTTAATATTAATGTTTTATTGAAAACAATACAGAATTAAAACGTGTTAATACCAATATTTTTATTGAAAACAATAGTACACAAACATATGTTAAAAAACATGAGATTTCCATCATTACTATACAAAAAATATATGACATATTAACAAATATGTTAAATAGTATTTGTATTAATAAAGTTTATTTATAAACATTTTTACTTATATATTATGTAAATAAAATGTGAAACTAATAGAAATTTCATACATTAGACATTTTGGTTTTATATAGAATTTAATTAAAAAAAAGTTACATTAAAATTTCAATTAAGAATAACAAAATTTGTTAATATTAATATTTTATTGAAACAATAGTACATTAAAATATGCGATATCAATAAAAAAACACTATTCACTATCAGATTGCGATGAGTTTGGCCCAGATGTTCCATTTACCATAGTTGACGCTCGTTTGATTTGTTCCTCATGTGTTAGACACCAACAAAATTCCATGTGTTTTTTCTTATTAGGAAAGAAATAATCAATTTTATAACATAAAATGCTACCAAACCTGCACCTCCGGCACAAGTTATTCCAAACATCATTGAAATATATCTTACAAACTAAACATTTTTGTTTCAAAAATCTATCTTTCATACAAATTTCGCAAACATCTCTACAAATTCCAATATTTGTATGTTTCAACACACGCGGGCACTTTTTACATTTTAAACCTACTATACTAGAAGGTATCGCTGTCATATCTTCGAAAATGATAGGATTTTCCCTATCACAATTAGCACACAAACCAGTGCGTGGATTTATATGAAGTGCATAACTACAATAACATCTTTTTAGATTATTAATTCGATATGGATAAGATAAAATTTTTGGTTTACTATCCCACTCTTTTGGAAAAACCATTGTAATGAACACTGTGAACAACTTGTGAAATATATTTATTTATGTGTATTCATATACTGCTTTTATACATATGTAAGACATTGTCCTTCAACGTATAACAGGACGGCCTTCAAGAGAATGGTGGGAGACTGCTCTGGACCTCCTTCATCACTATAAATATGTGTGCATATTGCTAGAATTACATCAGTTTCATTTACAGTGCGAATACAGAAAAATGGCTGGAAACATGGAACGTTTAAGGGATTTGGCGTGGCAAGATATTAACAATCCTAGATTTTTACTTGATGATGACGATGTGGAGGGTGGTGGTAATGTTTTTGAAGAAAACGTGATTGACGGAGATGTGTTTGCAGATGATGTTCCAGGTAATATTATGATATAATTATTACTTACATTAATTATTTGTTCTATACAATATTATATAATATTATTTTTTCTACATATAATATTCTAAAATGTTTTATGTGTAAGTGAGAATACACTCTGCAGAATCTTTCACCTTTGTTTGTAATTTTTTTTTGTCTAAAAAATGCATGCAATAAATGTGTATTTATATATTATTTATTTATTTATTTATTTATTTATAGATGATGTGCAACCTGAGCTTGGAGTGGAGGACGACGACGACGACGTTGACGAGGGGGTCGTGACTGACGCCGTGGACGCAGAAACCGTGGACCATATGGAGATGGCCCGCCGCATCACCGAGGTTGAAACAGGATCCACGGAAATAGTTTGTGCGACCGCGGCGTTTGTGTTCGTCGAAACCATCGACGGTGACTGCGTGTATTTGTGTACGCGATGCTACGTTCTCTATTCAAGATTAATTGGGGATCGCGCCGTACACAAACACGGCAGCATCCATCAAACAACACATTGGTTTGATGTACCCATAATAACATGTGGGGTATGTCAAGGCAATCTTGTTGTTGTTGGCATCGTCGATGCGTGCTTCGTGTGTACTCCAACTCCAAAGACTCTTAATGATAAACATTAATTTTTTTTATTTATTAGTTATTTTTGTGTTGTGTTGTGTATTTTTTGTATTTATTTTGTATTTATTAGTTATTAGTTATGTTGTGTGTTGTATTTTTTGTATTTATTTTATATTATTACCATCTAGTTTATAATTTTTATTTTTTGTGTTTCTTTTATAAGTTTTATATTAGTATTAATGTCTAGTTATAATTTTTGTATTTTCTTTTTGTGTTTCGTTTTTTGTTTTGTGTTTCTTTTATAAGTTTTATATTAGTATTAATGTCTAGTTATAATTTTTGTATTTTCTTTTTTGTGTTTCTTTTTTTATTATTATTATCTATATATATATATGTGTATTTTTAAGTAATAAAAAAATTTTTTCTTAATTGTATGCTTCTTATTTTTTTTTTGATGTGTTTTATTATATAAATGATACAAATACTTCTTCATAATTATTTATTTACTTTCTTAATTGTAAACATTTTATCTAAAATATAATAAAGTATAAAAATAATTCTTATAGTCTAAAATTAAAAAAATAATATAAAAAGTGTGGAATAAAATATTACTATAAATTAGTGTAACCTAAATTTATTAATAAAGGTGTAATAAAAATATTCCATTAGAGATGTGAGATTTGTTCACAAAGGGTAATAAAAGAGGTGTAAAAGCAACTTTTATTAGGTAAACATCCTTTACTAACGGTCGATTGCAATGAAAGCTTTACCGTTAAAGTTTAAAAATTAGAAGTTTTACACCCTTTTACTAGGTCCTATTGCTTTTCGATATTTATTAAACAATACGTGTGAATATTATTTATTTTCTTTCTAAACCTACAAATACCGACATTAATTATTAATGTAAATATTTTATCTAAAATATAATATATTACAAATAAACATTATTGTAGTCTACAAATTAAAATAACGTGAAAGCTATGAATAAGATATTGATTACATCTAAATGAGCTATGTTCTAAGAAGAAATAAATAATTTTGTGTTTATTTCTGACACACAAATAGAAGCACCATTCGATTTAACAATACACATTTTTTTTACAATTCTACTTAAAACATAGTAGTAATATGCAATATTTATAAAATATCTGTTTTATTAATCCAGGAATTATATTCTTTGGGAAGTCCGAGCCATTTCACGTACATTTTATTTCCTCTCTTCCTTAAAATACTCTCCACCAAATAAACATCTGGATATTTAGTTTTTTGCAGTTCCATTTCATAAAAACACCCTTTGATCGACTTACCCATCATATCTTGAAGTAAATATGTCCTGGGGTTTGTTATGTTTATTTTTACGATTTTAAACAACTCTGTTGAAAAGTTGGGTGTAAAACCTTTAGAAAACACGCTTTTAAATTTGCTTATTCTCACAACATCACCAATGTGAAATTTAGGTTTTAAAGCAATTTTAGCATGATTATATACATTTAAAGATGTATTTGGTGTAATATCAATTGGTCTCATTTTAGTTATTCTGTGGATTTTTTTATTATAACGTTCTGTTATTTTCTGTAGAATATCAATCCATCTATATTCACCTCTCAGTGAGAATTCTTGATACAACCAATTTTTTAATGTACGTATTACACGTTCCACAATCGCAGCTTTTTTTAGTGCTAAACGTGGAGAAGTGGTTGATATTGTTTTCCTTCATTATCGCAGTAAAATTTCTGTTGTAGAACTCAGTTCCGTGATCACTCTGTATATTTTTAGGTGAATATTTTGCTTCTTTTATAACACTTTTCATAGCTTTAGCAACCACAGCTCCTGTTTTGTTTACAATAGGTCGAGTCCAAATGTATTTCGAATAACAGTCGATTACGAAAAGAATATATCTGTGACCAGCATTATTCCTTGCGAACTGCTGCATTTCAGCCAAGTCAATCTGCCATAAATCACCAAACCCTTTAATTATAGTTCTTCTTCTAGGGAAATTTCGCCTACAAGATTTGTGCAATTCGTTAACAACTTGTTGTTTGCAATTATTAAACGCCATCGTGCATATAGGTATTCTTTTCTCTACATATATACTGCGTCATCCCATTCCGGAGGAAACGCTAATCTGCCGGATGACGTGTTCTCTGAATGAAATTCTGCGACTGTCTGATCTATTTTAGCTACTCTAGCAGTTAAAGTATCTTGATTTTCTTTAAGTATGTTTTTGATGATAGAAATTTCTTTTTCAATATAACGTCGAATGTCATCAATCAATTGATTCGCATACGTTGTGTTGAACTCTTCATTTTTTTTATTGTACTCAACCATAGATTTGTGAAATGTGTCTAGAATTATTTTAGACGCTTCTTGTATGCTTTTACCAATATACTGATGTACATAATCGCATGTCACTGCGTCTCTCTCGTCTATCGGGTAGCCAATATTCTTTAAACGTTTATTCTGAATATCAAAATGCTTATCACTGGTGAGCTTGCATCCGATACCTGGTGGCCCACGTAAAAGCATAGATTTACTACCACTTTTTCTACGACCAAACTTGTCGATGGTGTTTACAGTAGCCATTTCTGAATACATCTAACTCGTTTTAGACACATTTGCACCTATTATACATACTGGGTGATATAATATATAAGAAATTATATCAGTATGAATATACGTTTTTCTCTTTGGAATATAAGTTTTAATACACAATTTTTTCTTCTCTCATCTCATTGATTAAACTTAATATTTCGTTGTTAACATTATTGTTACCAGCCATTTTTGAGGCCCATAACAAACGCAGACGGTCCACCAATTCTTTCGGTTTATTCCAATATACATAGTCCACATCTTTATCAGTGTACATCTTGTGGGTAGGTATTTTATGATGTAATCCTAAACCACTTTTCGATCTAGTCACCATTGTAGAGGTTACCAAAGGTTTTATAATTTTGTGGAATTTCTTCCATTTAGATGTGTTCAACCCATTATCAGGCTTATAATTCTTGAATGCCGCGTTAGTCTTTGTTAATATTTTACCATAAATCTTCAACTCTTCATTGCGATTAACATTCACACCGCTATTTAAAATCGGCGGATATCTCAGAAACATTATATCATGTAACTCTGCACTGCCTGGATACACTCCAAGTTTTTTTTTACCACGCGACAGCGCAATATTTCCATTAGAAAATCGTACTTCTGCATTACCCATCAATAGGACATCATTATTTGGATCTACTCGTACACCGTATATGGTATCATAATGAAAATCACCCGACTTTAAATTTCCTATGTGCCTACTGACTATGTCATGTACTTCACCTGTAAATGAAATTTCCGAACTTGGGGTGGCGAATATTGATGGTGGAGGTGTTTCCATTATTGACGTTTGTAGTGTATCATATTCGCCATCATTCTTGCTTCTATCAGGTGTGGTTTTAAAAGAAGTATCCATGTCAGATGATTCTCTTGAATGTCTCCTTTGAATCGAGGTTTTCGTTTGTAGCGGTTGAATTTGTGATTTTACATTTGTCGCTGAGGATATAACTTTTAAAGGTTTTGTTATAGGTTCATACATCTTCTCAAGTGATATTTGGTTCTCCGCATGTCTACTTTTAATTGAGTTGAATTTCTTGCGTACCGCATCTGTCGCTTCTATCAGCTTACGTTTCAGACATATTTCATTCACAGCATCAATGTTGGTTTTACCCTCTTTGATGGTATTCATTTTTAATTATTATATAACTCTGTTATCGAAGTGTCTATGATGATGTCTATAGACCGATTGAAGTTTTAATTAAAATACATCAAGGATATATAAAGCTATCAAAACCTTTTCTATATCGACCCTCACATATTTCTCTATCCTTATCTATTACCAGAAATCCATATTTATCTTTCCAACACTCTACACACATTTCTTGAAATTGTTTAAATGTTACATCGGGTGACACGTGATCGGAAAATACGTGGTGCGAATTCATGTCGTCCTGTTTAAACATAACTATAAAATTACTATTGTCCCTTATGAGTTGCTTCGGTGTGCGTGAATATGTTTGAGCGAGATAAAAACAATCCACATTTCTATGACGCCCCATACTAAAATATGATCTTATAACATCCTGCTTCTCACATATTACATCATCAAATATAAATATTGACTCAGGCTGGGCTTCGGATGGTTCAACTATTTGTGCATTATTACTAAAGGTATAAAACCCTAATCCCTTAATCGGTGTTAATACGTTCTGTAAGTACTCATACTTGGGTTGATTTAGTGATTTTGAATATAGATATACATTCAAAAAACGTAGTCCAAGAGGGTGGGTAAGTAGAGAAATCATTACATTTGTCTTTCCGCAATTTGACGGACCGATTATAATAGATCGTACAGTTGATGGTAGTAGCGGTCCATGACGTTTATTTACATCGCCATACCCAAATCCCACTTTCTCATCTAAATTATCCACAATAAATTTTTCTTTCTGCTTGACAATGCGCATTGTATCGCGGTTGAAGACTATATAAATAGATGTATGTTTTACAAGGCTTATTTAAATGTTGATCACCACACAACACACACATCAAAGACATCAACGCGACAAAAAGATTGGTGGGGGTATAATTAATTCCCTGATTGACAAGCTTCCATTTGAATTGCATTTACCGGGAGGTTATCAGTATTGCGGGCCCGGTACCAAGTTAGAAAGGAGACTTAAACATGGTGATATCGGAAAAAATCAGCTTGATATAGCGTGCAAGGAACACGATATTGCATACACACAGAAAGATATAGCAGCCAGACACAAAGCAGACTATCAACTTGAACAGGCAGCTTGGAAACGAGTTAAATCCAAAGACGCCACGATTGGAGAAAAAGCAGCCGCTTGGTTAGTTACGAACATAATGAAAGGAAAACGACATCTTGGTATGGGATGTAAGTCAACATTACCTAATATTTCAAAGAGAAAGAATATTCTAAAAAAGAAGAAGAAGAAGAAGAAGAAGAACGGCAAGAAGGAGGTTAGAAAAATAGCTTTCGGTGGGGGAATAGTTCGCAAGGTGCGCGATGTATTACGGAAAGCTGGCGGTAAAAGAAATGTTGTAAAAGATACAAAGAAAGCTATGCACATTGCGCTTCAAGCTGCGCGACATCACATAAAAGCAGCAGGTGGAAAACGAAAAATTCGAACACCTCGCATAATTCCGATACCGAAAGTTGGAGGAATTCTACCTTTAATACCTATTTTTGCTGGCTTATCTGCATTGGGTGCTTTAGCTGGAGGCGCATCGGGTATTGCTAAAGCAGTGAATCTTGTGAAAACGAGCCGACAAGGGATAGCTGAAGCAAATCGCCACAACAGACATATGGAGGCGATCGCCATGGGAAAAAGCGGTAAAGGGTTGCATTTGAAACCATATCGTAAAGGGTTGGGGCTTTACCTAAAACCGCAAAATTCAAAAAACTATTAGACACCCTGCCCCAGAGAGCTCTAACCGACATTGATCTCAGATATTATGCTAAGAGGATGAAGATACCTTATTTTCGAGGTGTATTTATGCGAAATATTCTTCCAAATTCAGGCCCGCATTATAATGAAGCCGCAATCATCAATTTAGATCATGTGGACGGTCCTGGGACGCATTGGGTGGCATATAAGAAACGTGGTGGTTTAGTCACATATTTTGATAGTTTTGGTGATTTGCCCCCACCCATAGAATTAGTTCGATATTTCCACACCGGTTCAAAGAAAATTGATAAAATCTGCTATAATTACAAGCGTCAGCAAAAATTTAATACAGTGTGGTGTGGACATTTGTGCTTAAAGTTTCTATCTTCAAGAACGAAAAAGTGACACTATGGAGCAAACATCTATCACACCAGCTATTGACAGAGAAAACATTAAAAGAATGGGACATTCACTAATTGCATTTTCTAGACTTCGCAGTCTGAGGAAAATGAGCAAATATCAACTTGCAGATATGCCGAAGGAAGTTATGATTGCATGCGCATCAAACGAAATTGCGTTAGTATGGGATAAGTTACCAACACACCTTCAAAATGATATTGACATATTAAAATATCAGTATTGTCAAGATCATTTCTCTGATGATGGTCAAACCACTATTGTTGATGAAAATGACGGTCCACCACCTCGAAGAATATTTTGCTGCTACTGTAAATTAAATGACATAAACGTCTCAAACAATAATGAGATAAACATGTCACCATCACCAGCAAAGAAGAGAAGATTACAACACCGCTGTTGCAACACACAATAAAGCAACAGAACACGCTCTAAATAAATCAGTCATGTCGCACACCTTCACAGTAACGAGCCGCTCAAGCGTGCTTAGTACAGACTTTTATCCACCCATTCAACTAGATACAGCCAGTCGTTATGGGTTAGGTTTAATAGGGTTCTACTCTTACAATTCTATATTTAATGTGGATGAAAGTAATAACAATTTTTGCTATAAAATTAATGCGAAGGCTGCATCCACAACAAATATTCACATACCTCTAGGAGCTTATGAAATTAATGAAATCTATCGAGCAATATTGAAAGCTATGAATGTTGATGAAAAAGATTTCGAAAAAACACTCTCGATACGGGCAAACAACAACACATTAAAATGTCAGATTTGGTCAAAGTATGAAATAGACTTTACGCAACCAAACTCGATTGGTAGCCTACTAGGATTTGAAGCAATACGTTTATATCCAAATAGAGTTTACGAATCAACACTTCCAGTTGATATTATGAAAGTAAGAATGATACGTATAGATTGCAACATTATTTCTGGAGCATATTTGAATACCGATGAATCACACACAATCTTTGAGTTTGACATTGATGTAGAACCAGGTTACAAACTTACCAGGGAGCCTGCTAATATCATATATTTACCTGTTAGACCTGAAGGACGTCAGTTTATCGATAACATTACTCTAAGCATATTGGATGACAACGGTGATTTAATCGATTTTCGAGGAGAAAAAATTATTGTAAAGTTAGAATTGAAGAAGTTTTAACATCACAACCACTCAAATGGGTTTCAGATATAATAATCGACAGCGACAGGTAAACCACCAATATAATATACTCGATAATAATATCGATAAAAAAGAAGAACGCATGTGGAAGTAGATTCATTCAACGTGCACACCTTAAACAGTTAAGACATAGATTGTCAGCCGGAGATCGTAACTTTCTCAAATCTATTGGATTGAAATTGAGAAAAAATTAAAAATAACGATGGTGGTTATTGCAACTAGCGATAAACTTGAAGTGTTTGACGAGCCAGTATTTGACCATTCACTAATTAGTCTACACGAACATACATATAAACCTTATGGCTCGCCATATTACAGAAATTCGGATGAAATACGAATTCCAATTAATTTTCAAGATCTGATACTTGACATCGCAGAAAGTTACATATACATAGAAGGAAAATTTACACCTAGCGATGCTACTAAACAATGTTATCTATCCAATAATGCACTAGCATTTCTATTTGAAGAAATACGTCTAGAGATGGGTGGTGAACAAGTGGCTGTAGTTCGAAAACCAGGTATTACTACCACGATGAAAAGTATGGTTTCATATGGTCAAACACACGCACGCTTGCTAGTAACTTCAGGTTGGGGTCTAACTCAAAAAAAGCAAGATATTTTAGACACTGTCAGTCACGTGTTTAGTGGTAAACTCCCCCCTTAAATACCTTATGGGTTTTGCTGAAGATTACACTAAAGGTATTTTGAATACAAAGCAGGAGCTAATTTTAATAATAGCTCGCACATTTAAAGACTCATACATAGGGGAGGTGGATGCTGAATTGGAAATTAACAAGATTGAATGGAAGATAAGACATATTGTACCTGAAGATCGTCAAAAGCTTAAACTATTGAATCGAATTAATAAGAGTGCTTACAATGCTAAAGTTAAAATGGCATACCGCATGTGGGATCTTTATGAGTTACCTAGTTTGCGTGATACAGCCTCAGATATATGGGCTGTTAAAACCACTAGCAGTCTCGAGAGGCCACGCTATATCATTATAGGTTTTCAAAACAATAATTATTCCAATGACAGAACAAAGAATATCACACAGTTTATACATGCAGATATTAACAATATTCGTCTATATTTAAACTCTGAAGTGTTCCCATATGAACGTTGGAATTTAGATTTCGATAAGAAACTGGATTCTGCCGCTTATTATGCCTACGAAAGCTTCCAGCGTAGTTATTATGACAAAGATATGGGTGAACCGATGATGGATCTTGGAGAATTCAGAAAAAAATCCGCTGTTTGTCCTTGATTGCTCACACCAACCGGATGCCATGAAATCATCAACTGTTGACATAAAAATAGAATTTGAAACCAGGAAAACAAAGTTTCCAGAACAAACTCGAGTATATGCCCTTATACTGCATGATGCATACTTAAGTTACAGCGCCTTAGATGGTTCTGTTCAAAATGGTTTTGTTGGCTCCAAGTAAAACATCTCCTATGATCACAATGCTCTACTAAATGATCAATTTCTTAATAAATGTATTGTATATTTAAATATAAAATTATTGTATTAATATGTTTATTTAATGCTTAATTGTAATAATTATTTTGTAATTTGAGCAAATATGTAATAAAAAAAAATATATGTAATCTATAAACAAGTGTTTTATTTATTTGATTTTAACCTGCAACTAGAGAAAATAAAAAAAACATACACACATATTTCATTTTTTTTATTATAAATATTTTCTAATAATACATTTGCAGTGAAAATAAGAATATACACAATGTTTTATTATAAACACATTCTAATGATACATTTCAGTGAAAATAAGAATATACACAATGTTTTATTATAAACACATTCTAATAATACATTTCAGTGAAAATATGAATATATGCAAATTAATTGACTGTGTTTTCATCATCTTCAGATTGTTCTTCTAGATGGTATTTTTCAATAATTTCCTTTGGCAAATAATTGTCTATTTCATACAGATAACGTTTCAAATCCAATTGAACCATTTCTTCACAAAATTCATCTAAATTTAAAATGCCTCTAATATATTTTTTACATGTGTTTGCACCCAAGTTGTATTTTTCAGAATCATCCATAAGACGTTGAACTTCATCATTATCGAAACAATAGTTTAGATCATAATTTGCGGCATGTAGCGATTCCATACTTAGATCGCTTAACTGAGAACACAACCTTTGAATAGATGTACCAATATTTTCTGCTTTTACCCATCCTTCAGCTGAATAACACATCCACATATTTGCTACTTGTCTGGAAATTAAATAATTAGATGTAAAAATTTTGATTTTAAATAAAATATTATTAAATGACTTACATGGATGCTATTACCGTAGAATTGTTAAAGTAAATTTTGACTTATTTGGCTGATATGAGCTAATGAGTGATCTAATAGCATTATGTTTTATGATAAACTTTCTTTCACTCTATTCTAATTACTAACTAGTTACTACTTTAAAATAATCCTAAATGATGATAAATTTATTTATTTTCTTTGTTACGAAATAACAAAAATTATTCAAAAATAGAGAATTTTAATAAAGAACTCGATTTTGCACCTGGATAAATGGGAGTGCGCTCACCTAAATAAGTCAAAGTGTATCTGTCTTTTACTGAATTTATTTTATCAATAATATCCGGCTTTAGAACCTCTGCAACTCTTTTTGGCAAAAATGATTTAAACGGTGTAATTGTACTCTCATCAAACAAATTTACCAAGAGCGATTTTCCAAACCGCGTAGTGACCTGAGATATGTTTTTTATTAGGTAAGCCTTATTTATAATTAATGAAGAAATCGGTCTCTGTTCCACAATCTGATAAGTATCTTGATTGATAAGTTCATTAATTGCTAATAAATCAATATCAGAAATTGCAGCCATGTCTAATTAAACAGTTTTGTATAAAGTGAAAGAATTGCAACAAAATATATAATAATGCTCACTTAGAAATATTCAGATCACAACACTATGCTCACAAAACCTATTAACTGTAGACGATTCGAAACATATATGATTTTACATCGCAACTTCGTCTCCATTTATTACAAACA
Source organism: Rhamnusium bicolor (assembly GCA_029963845.1). Lineage (NCBI taxonomy): Eukaryota > Metazoa > Arthropoda > Insecta > Coleoptera > Cerambycidae > Rhamnusium > Rhamnusium bicolor. The sequence goes on from JANEYF010001151.1 coordinate 578,580, forward strand.
CATAGTTACGTCATGAAACCCCACCATTCACGAATACACACATATTTTTTCTTATCCTTCAAATCCACATGTTAAGAGTGGTAGCATGAGACGCTGCGACCTTAATACGTGTACGATCGAGGTCGGAGGAATAGAAAACAACGACCTTGACAAAAGCGCGCGTACACGTGTGTCATAGACATTCAATCAGCGGCGCAACGGCCTTGAAACATATGCCCGTATACGTATGTGATCAAGGTCGGAGGAGTCGGGCGGTATAAATCAACTACTAGCGGATTTGTCTCCTTTTTTGTAAATGGGATATATTTTAGCTTTTATCCATAAATCGGAGAAGGTACCAGTTTGAAGCGACAAATTGAAAATAATTGACGGTAATGTGAACAAAATAGCACAATCCTTCAAAATAAATGCGGGTATTCCATCCGGACCAGTAGTTAATTTCGGTTTGACTTTTATGAGTGCTTTTAATACATCAACCTTATAAATTTTGGGAACAGGAAGTTGTGGAAAGTTAATATTTGTGTAAGTGTAAGCTATATTAAAATTTGTAGGAGTCGTGAGGGAAGATTGAAAAATATCTTGGGTATCACTAATAGGGATATTATTGTGAGACATTTGATTGGGAATACTAGTAGAATTTCTCATATTGTTAATATAAGACAAGAATCTGTTTGGTTTCAAATTAATCTGTTTCAATATTCTGAAGTTAATTTTCATGCGCAGCATCGGTTTCATTTTTAATCTTTTTTCTTATTGATTTAAAATTTATATGAGCATTGTCATCACCAGTTTCTTTGTAAATACGCAATAAACGTGACCTTTGTTTGATGTCTTTAATTATTCCACGATTGTACCAGGGGGGGAGGTAGGAATTGTTGACAGGAGTGGTTCTAGGAACCTTTTTTGAAAAAAACAGTGTCTGTATACATATAAAGAGTAGCGTCATTAGCATTAATGAAGGTTCCCAGACTAGACCGATCTATGTTACATAAATCATTATATAATTTAGGAAAGTCTGCCTTTTTAAAATTGTAGTTTGGTACCGATTTACTACAAAATTTTAAACTCTCAGAGTTAAACTTAAAAGTAGTTTCTAATGAGGGGCGATATTCATCTTAAGGTAATAAAAAGTTTTCAGATTTTTCAACCTGCACTCTAGATCTACTTAGAACTAAGTCAAGAAGACGATTATTCGAATTTTTAAACTTCGTTACATTACTTTAGATCCATAAATTCGCTAAACTTATCTAATGCTTTTATTGTATTGAACGTTGTCCAAATAATTTATTATTCCGGTATATTAAAGTCACCCAATATAATCAGTTCATCTTGGTTATTCAAAAAAAGTAGATTTGGTAAACACTCAAATATAGTTTCGTACTTTTCAATACTAATATAAATAACAATAACATAAACACAGCAAGATAAAACGCTTATTTTAGCGCCTACCATAGTATCTACATTGGGCAGTAGAGTGATAACACTGATAACGCAGTTTAAATCCAGAGCAATCGCATTATAAGGTTTTTCATGTGCTAACAAGACACCACTGCCTCTAATTGTATATGTAAGTTAAAATACGATCTTTCCTGAAAACAGTATAATCGCTACTAACACAGACTGAGGTTCTCTGTGGCTACTAAATACTTGGGAATCAAATACATCGGAATCCAACCATGTTTCAGTTAAACCAATTATTGAGTAGTGGGAGGCTAAAGCTGAATTATGAAGATAATGGGTTTTAGGTTTTAAGAGTTCCGTTTGCGACCATGAAAAACATGAATTCGTAGCCGGATAACTGTGGCGTTATTAGAGAAGATATGAATATGAAATTTGAAGGACGTATAGATAAAAGTTTAATCTGTCACTGCGTGGAAAAAAAAATTTGATTTTTTTCTACCATTTTTCAAAATTTCAAAATATGAAAATTGAAAAATTAAAAACACAGCGACAGAATATAATTACATACATCACCAAACAAAATTTTTTTTAAGTTATTTCAGCTCTAAATAGTTTTAATTGCCTGGCCCTTTTTCCGATTTTGGTATACAAGGAGCAGGCGCCCTCTACAGTATAGTCGCGCGATCAATTCTACGTATATTCATTCAGTGTGATTTATGGCCCCGTTTACTACCGAGTATTCTAGTAAGAACATTAACAGTACAATATTCATATACCAAGTGAATTAATGATGCCATTCGCACTAGGAGTACTTAATGCAGCAATATTCAATAAAAAAAGAAAAACGTCATCGTTTATTATATTTTATTTTTTATGTACAGGGTAAGTCACATAAAATGTTCTTCTCATTTTTGTCGTTAATTCTAAACATATTTTCTAGTGGTTTTTATGGAATTTTTTTTGTAGATTTTAAATCTGAGCCCAAATTTATATTTTAAACAAAAATATACAGGTTGATCAAAAATATATGTTTTCTTTAAATTTTGCACTATCGAGGCGATTTCAAAAATATATAGCTGTAATATACATATTTGCCTTATAATAAAGTACTACTAAAAGCATCAATAAATTTTATAACTATTATTATATATTTCCCTTATTTGTTTATTTAATTTTATTTTCATTTTATTTGTATTTGTAATTTTATTATTCTCCATAGAAATTGTTGTTTGAGAAACTAAATGATAGTAATCTCGCTTGAATTATTATAAAATTTTACCATTCTTTTTCAAGTAGTTGCCTTATTTTTGGAGCAAATATATTACAGCTACGTATTTTTGGAATCGCCTCAATGAGCTCTGTCAATTTATCAAAAAATATATAGAGTGTATCATTTACAAAAAACATGTTTGTTTGTGTGCATTTTTAGTTAAATTTTATATTTGAGCTCAAATTTAAAACACACCAAATTCCATCAAAAGATGGCGTAATACAGCTAAATATTTTTAGAATTAACAATAAAATGGAGAGGGGTATATTTCATGTGCCTTACCCTGTACCTTTGTGATTATACTGTTCTCAGTGACAGGGTTCTATGTTAGCTAGAAACTTGATTTAAAAACATAAGTAAATTAGACAAAAAAGTCTATAACCGGAAGTTGCTTTCGAATATACAGGGTGAGCCAAGACGATTCTACAGGGTCAAGTAACATTTTTTTGATGAAGTGCCATGTATATCAGAACATTTTTTGAAACCTCTTTGTGGCCTCCTTTCACTCCTGTATTATTATTGACTTTCTCTCAACCATTTCAATGTAATGATTTTTTTTTGTTGAACTTATACCATTTACACGTGTATATTAAAAATACCACTACAATCACAGGTATCGATTTTAAGAAAAAACATGTTAGTACCAGTTATGGTACGAGTGTGACGAGACTCAGCCATTTTCACTTCCTAAAAGTATACAGGGTGGCAACATTTTTTTTTTAAATTTACAACTTTTTGAACTGAATTTTCTCAATTTTTTCAAATGGACGATGTGATGTAGGATTGAAAAACTAACATTTTTTATACTTACATTCCTATGGCTATTTGTGACCATTTTCAATTTATTGAACAATAACTGCAAAATTCAGCAATAAAAATTGTAATTATATTTTTTTGTAATTACAGAAAAGATGCCTCTCATCCTGGAGTGTCAAGTTCGATCCACGGACAAGGAGCGCACAAAAGCCAGGATTGTTTAGAATGGGGAACGTCATTCACATAATGTTTGTATTAGTGTTTACATCGGTACACTAATGCAAAAAGTAACTTTCAGAAAATTGTTGCATTTTGTATTTCAGTGTTTTGGTGCTTCGCGCATATATATGCCTTGTAATGTTTGTCAAGGAGTACAAGCCCTAATTACGAACATTAAATCAAATTAACTCGACCGCTTATATTTGTAAAATGACACATCGAATCCGGGTAGAAAATTATTGTCATAATTTACGATATTTATTCTTCGTCACTGCAAAACCCATTTTTTTTAGGAACACTTTTTCTCAGTCTAGTCCTTTTTTTTTTCATTTATAATCCATGTTCTCACTTTTGATTAGTTCACAAAATAGTATGTATACACAACCCATAATACATAATAATTTTCTCACAATATTGGCGAATTCATAATAAATCACCATAAACACGAATTCGATCCTGAATAAAACTTAGAGCTAATAGCACGTGACATTGTCCAATAACCGAGATGCCAGCTGGGTGATAAGGTCTACGTCCCGGTACAGTGTTTTTATCATAATTTACCGCCACAGTGATTATGTGCTTTAAAGACATAACTCTTAAACCCCAGATGTTTTGGCAGTAGACAAACAGGCGACTGCCTAATTCAGGATTTTTACAAACAACATTTTTTATAGTTATATTTACAGGCACACTAGGTGATTGCTATTTATTGCCGATAAATCGCCAGTTTTCTGCGAAACCATATACTAGGAATATAATAATCTCTCCTAATGGGTAGGTGCGGATGCAAACGATTACAAAAATTTTCCATGCACTTAATTCATTTATTTCAATTACGCTTAATTGTGAATGGAATGCAGAAATCATATTCTTTCCGCGGGTCTTCTTTCTCCAACCAGATAGTTATTATTTTTATTATTTTTTCTAGAAATGCGTAAATATGAAGTAAATATCAGATATTCTGTATAAATGTAGGTAACATTGTTGATATGATTCATTTCCGATACGATCACAGAAACGGATTAACCAATTTCGATTCTTTTAGTAGAATGATTCGACTTTCTAAAATCTTAAAAATGATGTGTCAGAAGATAGCGGTGCTATACGAAATCCAAAGTTGTGGTAGCTGGAGGTAAAGAGGTGGAACATAAAATTCAATCAATAATTGTTTCGAACTTCCCCCTCGAAAACTATATCGACGTGTTTTTTTGTGTAGGTACTTTAGATCCTGAGTTACTGTAGGTGGCTAGTTAAGAAATAAAAGTACTGTAATATGCACTCATGAGAAAAAGTATTGCATGTTATTATTTATTTTTTTATTTAATTATCTTGCACTTGTGCATCTAGGTCGGCCTCGGACGAGTTGTCTGCTAAATCTGCCAATTTCCCTATGTCGTTTGAGAATATAGGAAACAGTGAATTAGTGCGTATGGAAGCATTCCAATAATATGTTTCACACCCACTTCATACAAAAGAATGAAAAATAATTAGGCTTACTTTCCATTTGATAAATCAATACCCAATAAACGTTTATGTCAACACACTATGTATACGACTGAGTGCAATAATCCAACATTATATCCAAAGGAAAGGATTTTTTTTTGAAATACCAAAATGCATTTTACTTTTTAGGTTGGGATCCGGTTGTGTACCTTAAATGAGTTCATGAGTTCATGAGTTTTTATTATTCAAAGGAATGTGTTCATACATAAATATATGTAAGAAATACCTAAATATTTATAAATAAATAGAATCTTTCACGTTGCATCACCAAATATTAAAAATATGCAATACTTTTGCTCATGACTGTATAAAGTAGATAATTGCATTAAATTGCTACTATTAAATTATTAAAAATTTAGCTTATTTCTCTTGCTAAACATGATATGTCATTACCAGTGTCTGTACAGAGTTATTTCTTACGGAAAAATAAAACAAAAGTTCCTGTGAAGATAGGTCCGATAACGCTTTGTTTCCGAGGTGATGAAGGGCTATCAGAGAATGAACATTTATTTCTGTTTTAACAAAAAACGGTTTTTCAAATTTCCACGATATTTGGCAAAATTGATTAAAGGAAATGATTTCATAATTTGGCATTCCATATCGTTTATGGGGGTGGAGAGATAAGGGTGCCTAGGAGGTTTATTATTTGAAAAAACAAAAAAAAAACTCATTTTGTGATAACCCATCATCACTGTATCTCGAAAATTAAGTGCTATCAGACCCATCTTTGTACAGACTTTTTTCTTATTTTGAGGATTTGAGGTAAGGAATAAGCTCCTGAATTTCTGCCGTGTAATTTTAGTCCTTTTTATGAAAAATATGGTATATGTATTTAACTGTTCTTAATGCCATTATTTCGTTTCCATGAATTTAATTAACCACCATAAACTCCAAGCATGAGCAATTTTATTTTTATGACTCGAAACTCTAAAGGAGCAGAAGCAAGTTAAAAATATTATACATAAATTTCATATATCAAACTTTTTATCCATGTAATAAAATAAACCATAAATTCAAAATGAGTATAAATTAATTACCAAATTAATGAAAGCAAAGATGTTTTCCACATAAAAATAATTCGTTTGTTGAAATTTATTAAAAATAAAATATTTAAATAATATGATTATACAACAATATTTTACCTCTGAGCACGCTGTAGAAACCAAATTATCCAAGAGCTAATTACACCTACACTCTTTTTATCCGGCAACAATTCTTCTGTAATTTAATATGAAAAAAAGCGAAAAATTAAACTAATTATGCAATGACATTTAATTATTAAAAATTAAAAATTTACAACATAGCAATCGCGTAAGAGTAATTTTATAGAACTGTAGCCTCAGAAACTTACGACAAGCGTATTGATCAACAATGTTCAGGGAATCCCCCAATAATATTATTAAGCATAGGTTAACCATCCAGACAAATAACAGATTTGGTAAATGCATTCCATAAGTAATCTCTAAAGTAAACATACATGTTTCGCACGCTTACAGAGACAAAAAAATTATTCTCAAATGAAGAAAAAAAGTTTTAAAGATATGTTTTGAATTAAAGCAATTTAATTATTTTTTTATAATAATAATAAAATAATAATAATAATAATAATAACAATATATATAAATAATAATAATAATAATAATAATAATAATGTTATTATCGGTGTACTCGGAGGGATAAAGCCTACGCTGCTCTCGGAACTGAAGATCATACCGGCCTGCCAAAAATCAGCTGAGTGGCTGGCAGGCCAAATGCAGAAGGCGGTCATTCTGGGTTCTCTCCGTCTGCTTAGGGCACACGATTCTGGTATCTACAGTCACTAACCCTGCGGGATGTGGGGAGTGGCTGTAGTTGATACGCCGGCGCGACTCCCGTGAGACGTCGGAGGCCACGGGAGGACTGACCGGCATCGGAAAACCGAGAAAAAAAAATAATGGTATGGGGTGCAAGGTCGGCAACCTCCGCGTTGGTGCACCCTGGACAGGCAAAGGTAACTCTGCCTGACTAATGTCGACCGGGGGGGTACCAAGGCTAACCACCTGGTACCCCTTATACTACTTCTGGTTCCGTACGAGCTAAGAAGAAGGGCCCCTCACGATCGACCCCAAGCGGATGGGGGTCAGAGACAGGCGGGAGGGGCCTCACCGGACAGTCTCAACAACGACGAAATTGGCAATGCACACGGACGCTTTAAGTGGACAAGGGAACTTCGGGATGACTTGCTGACCTGCCGCGAGAGTAGCGAACCTGAGCGAAGAGGATACATGGCGCGAATGCATGCACTTTGGTGCGAAATACATCCAGAGCATCGCGCCTTCTCTCAACAACATTTGAGAGATCAAGTATCCTTTATGCTCAGGACAGGTTACGTAAGGGCACCCCGTCAGCTGGAAGAACTGCCAGCCGCAGTCCCACCGCGGCAATTACCAGTGGATGGGGAACATCCTTTAGAGTTCACCGACGTAGACTTAGGGACGAGGGTTAGCCTTAAGACCAGGGCTAACCTAAAGCCACAAGACCTGGCTAGAATGGACGCAGTCATCGATGAGGAAATTCCGGAAGACGTAGACATCTGGCAAATCAACTGTGCCGTGTACAACGCCGCGAGCCAACTCGTCCCCCGTGAGAGGTCAACCAATCACGGGATCGAGAAAGCCAAGCGGCGTGTACAAAAAAATCGAAGGCAAGATACAGTCGGCCAGACAACACGCTTCTCGGATCCAGAGTGTGGTGGAATATAAGACGACTGGTAGAGTTTTTACTCCCAGGATCCGGCGCATAGCTGCCGGATTAAGGCGTCAACACCATATTCTAAATCTGACAGTGATGCTTACCATCAAGCAGCACTGTCTAGATAGGATCCGAGCGCTCATGGCGATAAAGAAAACATTAAAGAGACGAGTGAGGAGTATGGAACAAAACAATTTGTTCCGTACCAATCCTTCCCGCCTCTTTCAAGAGCCACAGCGTGTTGTCGACAATCCGCCGACTGTAGAAGGTGTCGAAATCTTCTGGAAGGGAATCTACGAAACGACGCGTCCATTCAATAGCGACACTCCATCAATTGCACACTTCGAGGCTCTGTGCCACAGACATGTTCAAGAGCCAGAAGAAGTGTGCCCGGCAATCAGTACGGAGGAAGTCCAACAAGCACTTGTTGGTACCAAGAACTTCGCTGCCCCGGGCCCAGACGGCATTAACAACTGGTGGTGGAAGAAATTTCCTTCCACTCACCGCCGTCTGGCGCGAGTTTTCAACTCATGGTTGAACGAGGGGCAGCAGATTCCGGACTGGTTCGTCGAGGGACGTACTGTGCTTATCCCCAAAAAGGGGGGATCTTTCCGACCCGAGGAATTATAGGCCGATCACCTGCCTTAACTCCCTGCTACAAGATATTTACACGTATCTTGTATGCTAGGACGCTGAGGTCTGTTGATCTGGTCTTCCAGCAGATACACGAACAGCGTGGTGCCAAGAAGGGCATGGCAGGTTGCAAGAACAGCCTGCTGATAGACCGCTGTATTACACAGGATTCTGTGCAATACAAGCGGAATCTATCGATGGCCTGGATTGATTACCGCAAGGCATTTGATACAACATCGCACGAGCTATTGTTGTACTTGCTCGAATGTCTTGCGGTACCAGCACCACTAGTGAGATGCATTGAACAGCTGCTGCCGCTCTGCAAGACCCGCTTCACCATAACATCAGGTGCGCAGCGGGTCACGACAGAGCAGGTGGCATTTAGGGAGAGGAGTATTCCAGGGTGACTCCCTGAGTCCTCTCCTCTTCTGCATCTCACTGCTGCCGTTGTCTGTTGGGCTCCGCCAAACCCGCGGATATCAATGTGGGCCACCCAGCGACCGGAGGCATAAGGTCACCCACCTATTTTATATGGATGACCTTAAACTTTATGCCTCCGGAGAGCGTGAACTACAAAACGCTCTTAGGGTGGTCGAAGAATATACGCGGGCAATTGGTATGGAGTTCGGGTTGGACAAATGTGCAGTCGTCCACCTAAAGAGAGGACGATGCGGGGAATTCCCTGAAGATGCGCAGCTCGCAGATGGAAGCATCCTAAGACATCTGGATGCCGGAGAGACCTATACATACCTGGGTGTGCAACAAAGGCACATCCAAGATGTAATACAAATAAAGGATTCTCTCCGCGGCAAGTACAGACACCGCCTCCGAAAGATTTGGTCTTCCGAACTTTCGGGGAAGAACAAGGTGTCTGCAACTAATATGCTTGCCGTTCCGATTCTGCTCTACTCCTTCGGAGTAGTAAAGTGGAGGGTAGATGAGCTGCGTCAATTAGACAGAGATACCCGCAAGATGATGAATATTCACAGAAGTATTCATCCTAGATCGTCCGTTCCTCGTGTGTACCTCCCACGTCAACGGGGAGGCCGAGGACTCTTGAGCCTGGAGTGTACGCATGGCAGAGTAGTACTGAGTATGGCATGTAACATACTCAGGAGCTCAGATCCCCTCTTGCGGTTCGTAAAACATCACGAAACTGTAGGAGTGGGTGCAGGATTATTCAAGGCAGCAAAAAGAGCCGCAGATGAACTCGGTCTCGCATTTGACATCAGGCGAGGAGGCCGGCGAGGTGCTGATGTTGAGTCAGTCACCGAACTTCAGCCAAATCGTCTGAAAGCCCGAATAAGAGCTGCCGAACAGGAAAATCTGTTTCGGCAGCACGTCGATAAACCCCAGCATGGTGTCTTCTATAAGAACATAGAAACACTGGGTTTATCGATCAGGCTGACCTTCGCCTTTCTAAGGTCAGCAGGGCTTAAGTCGGAGACCGAGGGATTCATTATGGCCTGCCAGGATGGTGTTATCAACACCTTGGTCTACCGTAGCCGCGTGTGGCGTGTAGACTGTAGAGGTTCCTAATATCAACTGCAGGACCTGCCATCAGGCGCCGGAATCGCTCATGCACTTAGTTTCTGCATGCCCCATATATGCGATTTCGGCCTACATCCACCGACATAACGCGGCTTTACGAGTGCTATACTACCATCTAAGGCACTCGTACGGGGTAGACCAGACACCAGTGCTGCCTTACGTCCCCGGAGATATTGAGTCCGTTGTCGAGAACGAGAAATGCCGAATTTACTGGAACTACTCGTTTCCGACTGTCAGGCTAATCCAAGCCAACAAGCCTGACATAGTCCTTCTCGACCATCAACTCAAGGTGATGTATGTTATCGAGTTCTCGGCACCTGCGGAGAAAAACATCACCTTGAAGGAGGAGGAGAAACGGACCAAATATCGCGATCTCCGGTACGAGCTTCAAGTGCTGTACCCAGGCTACTCGGTCAAAATGGTCGTCCTTATTATCGGTGTACTCGGAGGGATAAAGCCTACGCTGCTCTCGGAACTGAAGATCATACCGGCCTGCCGAAAACCAGCCGAGTGGCTGGCAGGTCAAATGCAGAAGGCAGTCATTCTGGGTTCTCTCCGTCTGCTTAGGGCACACGATTCTGGTATCTACAGTCACTAACCCTGCGGGATGTGGGGAGTGGCTGTAGTTGTTGCGCCGGCGCGACTCCCGTGAGGCGTCGGAGGCCACGGGAGGACTGACCGGCATCGGGAAACCGAAAAAAAAAATATATATATATATATATATGGATGACCTTAAACTTTATGCCTCCGGAGAGCGTGAACTACAAAACGCTCTTAGGGTGGTCGAAGAATATACGCGGGCAATTGGTATGGAGTTTGGGTTGGACAAATGTGCAATCGTCCACCTCAAGAGAAGGCGATGCGGGGGAGTTCCCTGAAGATGCGCAGCTCGCAGACGGAAGCATCCTAAGCCATCTGGATGCCGGAGAGACCTATACATATCTGGGTGTGCAACAAAGGCACATCCAAGATGTAAAACAAATAAAGGATTCTCTCCGCGGCAAGTACAGACACCGCCTCTGAAAGATTTGGTCTTCCGAACTTTCGGGGAAGAACAAGGTGTCTGCAACTAATATGCTTGCCGTTCCGATTCTGCCCTACTCCTTCGGAGTGGTCAAGTGGAGGGTAGATGAGCTGCGCCAATTAGACTGAGATACCCGCAAGATGATGAATATTCACAGAAGTATTCATCCTAGATCGTCCGTTCCTCGTGTGTACCTCCCACGTCAACGGGGGGCCGAGGACTCTTGAGCCTGGAGTGTACGCATGGCAGAGTAGTACTGAGTATGACATGTAACATCCTTAGGGGTTCAGATCCCCTCTTGCAGTTTGTGAAACATCACGAAACTGTAGGAGTGGGAGCAGGATTGTTCAAGGCAGCAAAAAGAGCCGCAGATGAACTCGGTCTCGCATTTGACATCGGGCGAGGAGGCCGGCGAGGTGCTGATGTTGAGTCAGTCACCGAACTTTAGCCAAATCGTCTGAAAGCCCGAATCAGAGCTGCCGAACAGGAAAATCTGTATCGGCAGCACGTCGATAAACCCCAGCATGGTGTCTTCTATAAGAACATAGAAACACTGGGTTTATCGACCAGGCTGACCTTCGCCTTTTTAAGGTCAGCCGGGCTTAAGTCAGAGACCGAGGGATTCATTATAGCCTGCCAGGATGGTGTTATCAACACCTTGGTCTACCGTAGCCGCGTGTGGCGTGTAGACTGTAGAGGTTCCTAATATCAACTGCAGGACCTGCCATCAGGCGCCGGAATCGCTCATGCACCTACTTTCTGCATGCCCCATATATACGATTTAGGCCTACATCCACCGACATAACGCAGCTTTACGAGTGCTATACTACCATCTAAGGCACTCGTACGGGGTAGACCAGACGCCAGTGCTGCCTTACGTCCCCGGAGATATTGAGTCCGTTGTCGAGAACGAGAAATGCCGGATTTACTGGAACTACTCGTTCCCGACTGTCAGGCTAATCCAAGCCAACAAGCTTGATATAGTCCTCTTCGACCATCAACTCAAGGTGATGTATGTCATCGAGTTCTCGGCACCTGCGGAGAGAAACATCACCTTGAAGGAGAAGGAGAAACGGACCAAATATTACGATCTCCGGTACGAGCTCCAAGTGCTATACCCAGGCTACTCGGTAAAAATGGTCGTCCTTATAATCGGTGTACTCGGAGGGATAAAGCCTACGCTGCTCTCGGAACTGAAGATCATACCGGCCTGCCAAAAATCAGCCGAGTGGCTGGCAGGCCAAATGCAGAAGGCGGTCATTCTGGGTTCTCTCCGTCTGCTTAGGGCACACGATTCTGGTATCTACAGTCCCTGCGGGACGTGGGGAGTGGCTGTAGTTGATGCGCCGGCGCAACTCCCGTGAGGCGTCGGAGGCCACGGGAGGACTGACCGGCATCGGGAAACCGAAAAAAAAAAATAATAATAATAATAAATGGGGTGCAAAATGTTCGGACCGGCAACCTCCGCGCGGTGCACCCTGGACAGGCAGAGACAAATTTGTCGTATAGACAAAGGAATCTCTGCCGGACTAATGTCGGCCGTGGGGTATCAGGGCTAACCACCCTGATACCTCCAAACTCTGATTCCAACTACGCATAGAGGAAGGGCTTCTCACGATCGACCCCAACCGGATGGGGGTCAGAGACAGGTTGGAGGAGCCCCACCGGATGGTCTCAACGTTGACGAAACTCGCAATGCACATGGACGCTTTAAGTGGACGAGAAAACTAAGGGATGACTTGCTGACTTGCTACGAGGGCAGCGAACCTGAGCGCAGGGGTTACATGGCGCGGTCACATGATGTCTGGTGCATCATGCACCCTGAACATCGTGCCTTCTCTCAGCAACATCTGAGAGAAGATTGCTCAGGACAGGTTACGTAAGGGCACTCAGTCAGCTGGAAGAACTGCAAGCCGTAGTCCCACCGCGGCAATTAGCAGCTGTGTTGTGTATAACGCCGCAAAGCAACTCATTCCTCGTGAGAGGTCAACCAATCACGGGGTCGAGAAAGCCAAGCGGAGTGTACAAAAAATCGAGGGCAAGATACAGTCGGCCAGACAACAGGCTTCTCGGATCCAGAGTATGGTGGAATACACGACGAGTGGTAGAGTTTTTACTCCCAGAATCCGGCGCATAGCAGCCAGATTAAGATGTCAACACCATACTCTAAATTTGACAGTGATGCTTACCATCAAGCAGCACTGTCTAGATATGATCTGAGCGTTCATGGAAATAAAGAAAACGTTGAAGAGGAGGGTGAGGAGTATGGAGCAAAAAAATTTGTTCCGTACGATTCCTTCCCGCCTGTTTCAAGAGCCACAGCGTGTTGTAGATAATCCGCCGACTGTAGAAGATGTCGAAACCTTCTGGAAGGGAATCTACGATTGCACACTTCGAGGCTCTGTGCCACAGACATCTTGAAGAGCCAGAGGAAGTGTGTCCGACAATCAGTACGGAGGAAGCCCAACAAGAACTTGTTGGTACCAAGAACTTCGCTGCCCCGTGCCCAGACGACATTAACAACTGGTGGTGGAAGAAATTTCCTTCCACGTACCGCCGTCTGGCGTGAGTTTTCAATTCATGGTTGAACGAGGGACAGCAGATTCCAGACTGCTTCGTCGAGGGACGTACTGTGCTTATCCCCAAAAAGGGGGATCTTTCCGACCCGAGGAATTATAGGCCGATCACTTGCCTCAACTCCTGCTACAAATATTTACACGTACCTTGTATGCAATGACGCTGAGGTCTGTTGATCCGATCTTCCAGCAGATACACGAACCGCGTGGTGCCAAGAAAGGCATGGCAGGTTGCAAGGACAGTCTGCTGATATACCGCTGTATTATACAGAATTCTGTGCAATACAAGTGGAATCTACCGATGGCCTGGATTGATTACAGCAAGGCATTTGATACAATATCGCACGAGCTATTGTTGCACTTGCTCGAATATCATGTGGTACCAGCACCACTAGTGAGATGCATAGAACAGCTGCTGCCGCCCTGGAGAACTCGCTTCACCATAACATCAGGTGCACAGCAGGTCACTACAGAGCAGGTGGCATTTAGGAGAAGAGTTTTCCAGGTTGACTCCCTGAGTCCTCTTCTTCTGCATCTCACTGCTACCGTTATCTGCTGGGCTCCGCCAAACCCACGGATATCAATGTGGACCACCCAGCGACCGGAGGCATAAGGTCACCCATCTATTTTATATGGATGACCTTAAACTTTATGTCTCCGGAACTACAAAACGCTCTTAGGTCAGACAAATGTGCAGTCGTCGACCTCAAGAAAGGACGATGCGGGGAGTTCTCTGAAGATGCGCAGTTCGCAAACGGAAGCATCCTAAGACATCTGGATGCCGGAGAGACCTATACATATTTGGGTGTGCAACAAAGGCACAACCAGGATGTAAAACAAATAAAGGATTCTCTCCGCGGCAAGTACAGACACCGTCCCCGAAAAATTTTGTCTTCCGAACTTTTCGGAGAAGAACAAGGTGTCTGCAACTAATATGCTTGTCGTTCTGGTTCTGCTCTAATCCTTCGGAGTAGTAAAGTGGACGGTAGATGAGCTGCGTCAATTAGACAGAGATACCCGCAAGATGATGAATATTCACAGAAGTATTCATCCTAGATCGTCCGTTTTCTCGTGTGTACCTCCCACGTCAACGGGGGGGGGGGGCCGAGGACTCTTGAGCCTGGAGTGTACCCATGGCAGAGTAGTATGGCATATAGCACTCAGGAGCTCAGATCCCCTCTTGCGGTTCGTAAAACATCACGAAACTGTAGGAGTGGGAGCAGGATTGTTCAAGGCAGCAAAAAGAGCAGCAGATGAACTCAATCTCGCATCGACACCAAGCGAGGTGGCCGGCGAGGTGCTGATGTAGAGTCAGTCACTGAACTTCAGCCAAATCGCCTGAAAGACCAGATTAGTGTTGCCGAACAGGAAAATCGGTTCCAGCAGCACGTCGATAAACCCCAGCATGCTGTATTTTATAAGAACGTAGAAATACTGGGTTTATCGACCAGGTTGACATTCGCCTTTCTAAAGTCAGCCGGGCTTAAGCCGGAGATCGAGGGATTCATTATGGCTTGCCAAGATGGTGTTATCAACACCTTGGTCTACTGCAGCCGCGTATGCTGTGTAGAGGTTCCTGACATCAACTGCAGGACCAGCCGTCAGGCGCTGGAATCGCACATGCACATACTATCTGCATGCCCCATATAAGCGATTTCGGCCTACATCCACCGACATTACGAGTACTAAACTACCATCTAAGGCACTCGTATGGGGTAGACCAGACACCAGTGCTGCCTTACATCCCTGGAGATATTGAGTCTATTGTCGAGAACGAGAAATGCCGAATTTACTGGAACTACTCATTCCTGACGGTCAGGCTAATCCAAGCCAACAAGCCTGACATAGTCCTCCTCGACCATCAACTCAAGGTGATATATGTCATCGAGTTCTCGGCACCTGCGGAGCAAAACATCACCTTGAAGGAGTAGGAGAAACGGACCAAATACCGCGATCTCCGGTACCAGCTCCAAGTGCTGTACCCAGGCTACTCAGTCAAAATGGTCGTCCTAATAATCGGTCTATTCGGAGGGATAAAGCCTGCGCTGCTCTTGGAACTGAAGATCATACTGGCCTGCCAAAAATCAGCCAAGAGTCTGGCAGACCAAATGCAGAAGCGGTTATTCTGGGTTCTCTCCGACTGCTTAGGGCACATGATTCTGGTATCTACAGTCACTAACCCTGCGGGAAGTGGGGAGTGTCTGTAGTTAATGTGCCTGCGCGACTCCCCGTGAGGCGTCGGAGGCCACGGGAGGACTGTCCGGCTTCGGATAATCCAAAAATTAAAAAAAATAATGGGGTATAATGGCTAACCACCCTGATACCCCAAAAACACTGGTTTCAACTACACGCAGAGGAAGGGCTCCTCACGATCGACCCCAACCGGATAGTGGTCAGAGACAGGTTGGAGGAGCCCCACAAATGTGTAGTCGTCCACATCAAGAGAGGACGATGCGGGGAATTCTCTGAAGATGCGCAGCTCGCTGACGGAAGCATCCTAAGATATCTGCATGCCGGAGAAACCTATAAATATCTGGGTTTGTAACAACGGCACATCCAGGATGTAAAACAAATAAAGGATTCTCTCCGCGGCAAGTACAGACACCGTCTCCGAAAGATTTGGAGTTAGTAATATAATAATATTTTGTTATGTTTTTATTTATGTCTAATAACCGTCATTTTACATCACTAAGTGTATCGAATTCGAAAAAAAAAATTATTTAGTTATTTATGTAAATTATTTTAACATAAAATGCCGTTATAGTAAATAAAGATCAATATCATCAAAGCGGATCTTGTTAAAATGTGGCATACAATTATAACTTATTAATCTGAATATCTTTCCTTACTGACATTTTGCTGTCTTTACAGAAAACGTATTTTACATAACAAGATAGTGGTTTCTGCTCAACTACCATGGCCTACACGATTAGAAATAAAACAAAATTACACCAAAAAATTTATTTTCAGATAACCAGAGCTGAACCCTGAAATTGCAAAAAACAAAATCTAAAATTTCAGGTCCATATCACCTATTGCGAACACACTGTATATGTATATTTTTTTGCTCTGATATTACCTTTTTTTACGAGCTTCACTATTTATTTTAACAAATCAAGATATGCCCTTTTTTCCCTTCTAGAAAGCGAACCATTTCGCCACTGTTTATAAATTACCCAGTCAGTATCTAAACCGGTTCTCTTGTATTTTTGCAACGATAAAACCATATTGTTAAATAAATTTATTTTATTCTCAATATTTTTTCCCTTATAATGTTAAACCAGGAAAGTTCCTGTAAATCATTCACGAAATTACGTAAATTAAAATTTTTAAAACAACAATATCTTATTATTTTAGGTTCAGTTTTGTTCTTTTTAATATTTAGATCACAGAACTATAGTCAGAAATATTATCAGTTGAAAATGTTCCAGTTTAATTAACAAGTGTTCGTAATAAAAATGGGATCTATCAGAATGCTAGAGTCATTGCTAATTCTTGTCGGCTCGTTCAATATTTGTGTAAAATTGTGTGATTGAAAACGTGAGATAACAGGATTATCAATATTAAAAAAGTTTAAAATCGCCAACACAAAATGACTTCGTCAACCGTGGGACATATTTAAGAAAGAATTAATAGAAAACATGTATTTATTTCATTTCCAAATTTAAATACAATTTGAATCGTTTAAATATATCTGTATATTTAGAATAAATTTACTTCGTTTCGTGTCTCTTCATCAAATATATCGCATGCATATTCAAACTAAATACATTATAATTTTATTATGTCCTAGTACAGGTCAAACTATTATACAATTAGTTACTGTATCACTTTATTATTATTTCTTGTTTATTTTTTTTAATATATTCACCTCTATTAAAATGTAAAATTATATAAACTATGGTATAAATTTCGCAATTAATATCGATGGTTGTTTGTGAAAATTACCTCAGTGTTTATCTTGAGCCAATTCATTGAGAACAAATAATTATAAAATTACTATCATAATTAGACATTTTAAACATCATTTAGCCTACTTCTTATCATGTTTTTATTGTTAAAGGATTTATGTAACATGTAATTTATTGTTAAGTAATATTTACATTTTCTGTAGTTGAACTAAACAAAACTGTAGTGGACTAAACATAAACTCTCAAATAATTGGCATAGTAAAACAAATATGGGCTAATTATTTTATTATATCTATTATTATTTACAAAAATATACAGTAGTAACTAACTTAAGTAGTTTAGTAATCCAGCTTGCTCCACCATTTTGTAGAAAATACCATCTTTATTTTCCAATAAACTTAATGGGTCATCAAACTCTTTGATTTCACCTCTATCCAGAACAAGAACTTTATCACATTCCAAAATTGAGTGAAGTCTGTGGGCAATTGTGAATACAGTACAATCGGAGAAGTTTTCCTTTATAGTATCATGTAATAAAGCGTCTGTTTCATGATCCATGTTAGCTGTAGCCTCATCCAAAATAACTATCTTGGTTTTACGTATAACTGCCCTAGCTAAACATATTAACTGCTTCTGCCCTGAACTGAAATTTGATCCGCTATCATTTATTTCCAAAGTCTAAATTTGTGATTAGATTCTTTAAATGAAGTTTTCCTAAAACTGTCCACAGTTCCTCATCCGTAAATTCTCCAAACGGATCAATATTCGAACGGATTGTGCCAGTAAACAATACAGGGTCTTGAGGAATAATAGCTATTTTTTCTTCTTAAAAATTTTAAAGATAGTGTTTTAATATTGACACCATCAATTAAAATTTTTCCTTCCACGTCATACAATCTAAAAAGTGAAGAAATTATCGAAGATTTTCCAGCCCCCGTCCTTCCTACTATCCCTATCTTCTGTTTTGGTTGTACTGTGAAATTTAGATTTTTCAATACGTGCTCATTATTGTTATAAGTAAGTGTTACATTTTCATATGATATGGCACCTTGTGAAGGCCAATTTTTTACAGTAGCTCCTCCGGTTACTTCTTGTTTTATCTCAGTATATTCTAGTACTCTCTCCACCGACGTCATAAGATTTTCAAGATCAGCCCATTGACGAACACCCCATTGAACATGCCCAGCCAACATAAAAACTTGAGTTAATACTAGTCCCACATTACCGGCGCTGGTACCTAGAAACAATACATTTTAATAAGGCTGATCTGACTAAATGCAAACAACAAGCTCAAATTTGATTTATAATATGTCCATAACCATAAGAGGCTGGGGGTAGGTGGCTTCATTACATGTTTTTAAATGTTTCATAAATAGCTTATATTAGAATTTTTGTCATTTATTTTGATATGCGAGCAAGCTCGTTAAGATTCCAATAAACAAGGTATTTATTGCTGTTATTAGTTTAAATGTGATGAGATATTTCTAGAGAACAACCAATTTAATTTTTCTTAGGCAAAATAGGTACTTTAAAATATTAAGACATTGGCTAGAAGTCAATGAGGCCTTAAATTTAGTACATAAAGCGATTTTTAGAGTTGAAGGCTAAGAACATAACTCACTGTTAATGTAAAAGTAACACAAGTCAAAAAAACGCAATTATGGGTCATAGTGATATCTAAACAGAACAAGATACAATTTTTCTACTGGAAAACCGCCGCATCTCGCCGATTATAATTTCTATTAAAAAAAATATAGATATGTTGATTTCACAGATATTTATTAAACTTTTAAAATTGCTAGTGTTAAAATAACATACTCAATTTTATGTTGCTTTTGTATTGATATTAACATTTTTACTAAATTACTAAACCAACACAAAATCAAATGATGTAGTTATGCAAAATTAATATAGTCTCACTTTACATTACTTATATAATGTAAACATAAGGCAAAATATGGCAATTTTGCATTGTAAGAAAATGTTGTTTAAGTAAACTTGTTTAATGTTATACCACCACAAATCAAAATTGGCATTAGATGTGTATATAAAAATGACCACAAAAAGGTTTATATCAAAAATAATTTTACAATTCTATTTTAACAGTGTTTTAATAGATAAAGGATTATAGTTTATCGAAATTTACGATCATATTGAATATTTTGGACTTATTTATTTGATAATGAAAACCTCAACTCAACTTTTCTCAAAACTATACCATTTTAAGATAAGTTAGTTTTTCATTGCCGATAAGAACGGCAGATGGACAACACGAAGAAAAACGAATGGATATTCATAAGTCCGGTGGTATTTTTTTCTTATTTTAACAGGTTTAGAAGAACGAGGAAAGAGTTACCCAGTTTAAAGATATCATTATTCTACTAATTTTTTATAAATAATTAACACATACAGCTTCGTATAGTGTTAACTTTTAGGAACAGTAATTCGTGATTGTCTTTTATATTTAATTGGTCATAAGAGTGAGAAAGAAAACGAGCTGAATTATTGTAATTAATTGGTTACATTTTCAAAATAATTTATGCAGATGATACACCTAACCTCGACATACTACACGGAAAAAATACTACAAATGTATGGATTTCTACTACAAATTGTAGTAAACTTAATCTACAAATTATTAGGTTGTTTGAAAGACAAACTTATAAAAATTTGCAATAAAACGAGTGACAGCTTCAATTTCGATGTTTAAAATTGTAATACAAACTGTGGTTATAATCAGTAAAGTATTGTAGAAGATGCTACTAAAATTTGTAATAATATTTACCATTTTTTATTTTTGTGCATTATTTTTACGTTTTTATTATATTTACTGTGAGGTTTACTGTTACTTTTCCGTTATGTAATGTAAGAAGATGTTCATCTGAATAAAAATTTATTTTATATGTAAAAAAATGCTTCTGTATTTTTTTTTTTGTATTACACGTTAATCGCAATATACTAAGATCTATTGAATTTTTAAATAGCAATCTACTGATGAAAATAAAATTGACCTAACAACACTGAGTTAAATACATCTGTTCACATCTCAACGTTGTTATTATTTAATTAAATCAATTCTTTTACATCCACCTCAGTTAATGAAACGAAAACTTCTTTCTCAATTTTACTATTCTAAAAGTTATAAATAAAGATTCCCTGTAATGTTATACAATATTAAAACCTATATCTTAATTCCGACAATGCCTAACCAAATATTTAAGAGTGAGATAACAAAATCGTCCATGGTAAAAATCACCACTCATAACATAACACACATTATAGATGTTAACTGTAACAAAATCACAGGTTTTGTGGACTAGATGGCATTTAGGGATAAAATTAAATGAAATCAATTACGCAAAAGCAACTACTTGATGGGAAACAAATCTAATAGTGACTTATTTCATGCGCTGCGCGGGCATAGCGCGTACGTCTAAATTAAAATTATTACTACATTCTGGAGTAGATTTTGCTGCCAATTTTTTCGCAATGCCACACAATTTGTAGCGGAATTTCCCATTAATCTTGTTCTTAAAATCCTTGCAATGATAGGTACTTTGTACAATGTTTGTTTGAGTTCAACAAAAACCGCGTGATAATTTTCTACACAATTATAATTGATTTCTTACTTTGACGTAAATGGTTACTTTTACCATTGCAAGAGAACAAAAAGTCAAAAATATTAATTGTTTATAACTACAACAATTTTACTGTAAATGTTTATAGTCCATTTATATGTATTAACTGACAATGAATTACAAACTCTGATGAAGGCAACTACAATTTTCATCAAACAACGTTGTAGTAAAATAGATAACGCATTTTTTTTCATGTAGTTAGAAAGAGAAAGAGCGGAAACAGGTAAGCTCCACCTTATTGAGTAGAGGTGGTAACGACCATTGTGCTGCATGTTTAATTTACCGGAGTCATAATAAATATTCAGAAAATTTATATTTTTAAACCTTATTTAAAACGGTGTGTTTAGAAAGATGAATTAACCGCTTTAAAATGAATCTGCTTGCCGAAAATAAGTAGTCATTTTATAGTCCTACTACTCAACTTTAATGTAACGAAAATAGAGTGAGAAATTTTAAGGAATCTATTTACCACCGATAATTTTAGGGAGCACCCTAATATTTCGTATATATTTTATTATATCAATATTGGTCTTAATTTCTGTGGTATATTTAATGTTTTCTGTGTGATAATTGGGATTTTCAAAAGTAATAAATTAGTTATGGTGTAATGTTATTTTCAATTTCTGTGGATCGTGTTGATGCATAATTTTTTTTCTAGTTTTAAATGAAGCGATTAGAATAAGATTAGAACGACACGATGACAGGGGTAGTTCTCGAGTTATTAAGAAAGAATTTTTGTAAATACTCAATACTTGAGTAATAAATTAATTCACTACAAACATCCACTTTTGTCTTCGTCTCGTAATTTGCCACTTCGCATTACCATTTGCGTATTTTACGGGTAAAATTAGATTTGGAGAGTTGTAGTAAGTGCGATTACGTTCGACATTATTATACTTGTGGTTATTATTTACAATAAATAACCATTTACTTTACATTTAATCAAATAAATTTGTCTTTAATAAGTGTCACCTATTATAATATAATATTATATTAATAATAATTAATAAATGCATATATTGTTGACTTACATACCAGTATCTACAAAAAATGAATCTTGCTACAACAAGGCCAATAAACACTGTGCAGAGAGCATCTATTGTAAAGCCAAATGCCCTTGTTGTACAGGTTAAGGTGTAATTAGCGGATGTAAATAAATCCTGATGCCTGTCAAATTCTTCTATTAAGATATTTTGTGCTTTGTAAGCTCTTATTGTAGTGAGTCCTTCAAGCGAGGCATTTAGGTGACCGATCATTGGGCTACGAGCTAAAATAAAATAAAAACTCAGTATAGTAGTGACACACAATATTAGCACTGTATGATATGCTATAATAGTATGCCTGTATAGTGACGAATTACCTACATATTATTCGAATTGTTCTTAACGTATACGTACATGTACATGCTAAAGTAATGTTACTATTGGGAATGGTAGCCGAGTGGGTAAAGCGCTTATAGCTCTATTTACTCGGTACCGATTATCGATGGTTCCAGTTCATCCCGGAGCAAGTTAGAAATTTTATTTG
Organism: Rhamnusium bicolor; assembly: GCA_029963845.1. Classification (NCBI taxonomy): domain Eukaryota; kingdom Metazoa; phylum Arthropoda; class Insecta; order Coleoptera; family Cerambycidae; genus Rhamnusium; species Rhamnusium bicolor. Next base: position 601,319 of record JANEYF010001151.1, read on the forward strand.
TAATTTGCTTCGAATTAAAATGGAGAGGAAACTGTTGATGCCCTAGATGTGGTTCGGACTTCACATAACTCAATACAAAATCCTAGGATTTTCTGGAAGTTATTTCGGCTTGAGAGGCGGTTAAGAAAACATTTAAAACATTTACGAAACACTTTTGGAGGGAAATAATCTGCACTTGTTTGTGCTCTATAAAATTAGCTTGTCTAGTTGTTGACTTCATCAACTACTGTTATTATCAGAGGTAGTTTACATTTTATTAGAAAATTTGAAATAGTTTTCACGTGGCGAACATTACTTTTGCATGTACACTATATAAATTAATGAGCATTTTGGAAAAATAGTTGGGAGTTCCAAATGAAAAAAGATGCATGTGATCAACAATTTCTTCAGGATAATGAATTACGATGGAATAAGCACAATAATCCTACGAGTGGGTATTATTGCATTCGTCAAATTAACATGGATTAATTTAAAGAACAGGCCGAAGGAAAAAAATAAATAAAAAATTCAAAAAACAATTTATTTGGAAAAAGAGAATGCAATTAGAAAACAAGGAACTCTAGAAGGCGTTGGTCAATTTTTGTAATGGACATTGCGTATTTTTGTTATCATAACTTACTTGCTGCTTCTAATCGTTTCAGACTTCGACCCGTAGGTAGGTAAAATTTCCTCAGGAGTGTCAAGATAGCAAAGAATACAGCGAAGGGGATAAGAAATCTCCAGTTTACAGTTGCCATTAGAAAAACGATACCACCGACGGAGAAAGCAACCTAAAATAGTTAAAATTTTATAACCCTGTGATTTAAAAAAATACATGAAAACCTTACTCTGAAGCATTCAGAAAATATAAATGGTAGATGTTCGTCGATGTTGTTCAAGTCCTGAGAAAATCTGTTTAAAATGTTTCCAATAAAATGCGAATCGAAAAATGACATTACAGCATTAATAATAGTATGAGACAATGTTTTGTGTATATTGATGGAAGCTTTTCTGCAGAAGTCTAAAAGTGCGTAAGTCTTTATTAATCCTAACACTGTTGATACAACAATCATTATGGAATATAAATTAATCGTGAACTTCTCATTTTCCCTGGCTTCTTCTAAAGATATAATAAAACTTTCATTTCCAAAGGTAGAATTGTTTGCTATATTGAAATTATCAGTATCCTCTTCTGTTTGAACGTATCTGGTAAAATTAGTTTCTAAATCTAGTACTTTTTGCTGTGCGTCCACCCTAAAAATGTAAAACCATATTACAAAAATAATATTGTATTAGATACTAATAAGAACTATTAACGATAAAAGTATTGCAACTGTCATGATTTCAAAGATGTTGCTGTTGTTTTTAAAATCTGTCAAAATACACTCCCTGAAAATAAGTGGAGCATAAAAGCTGCAGTGTAGTCGAACTAGACCGGCGCCCAGTTAGTTTTTCAAAAGATACCACATACTACAAGATGATATTTTAATGCGCGTACTCAAAAACTTGTACAACAAAGGCATATGTTACAAATTGAACATGAAAATAGGAAAGAAAACTAACAGCCATTTGCGCTATTCAAATCAAAGCAATAGCCCCAAATCGTTAATAGGTATTTAATAAGCAAATCTGGAGGCGATCCGAGGCAGTTACAAACTATTACCAATAACCAGAAGTTTTCAACAATTTTTAATGTTAGCTAATTCAGTAAATTTTTTCTAATGTGGCAGTTGCAATACACAGCATTTAAAAATGTTATTTTGCTAAAAGACATCAACGTACCATTTAGTAATTAATTTGTCAGAGTAACTCTCTGTGCCTTGCGTTACTCCAAACAAAACTACTATAATAAACATCATGAAAAATCCTCCACCGAATATAAAATATTTCTTATAAACTGCAAAGTCGACCTCTCCTATCTTATTTACTTCACTATAAACTTTCCTCTTTGTTATCTGTTCTGATTCTATTAATTTAGATTCTTCCCCTTTCTCTTCGTTTTCCTCTGCCTCGTGCTCTTCAAGGATTTCTTTTTCTAAATCATCATCTTTACATATCAGTTCATTAATGACTTGTATAATTTTTTCATCGGGTTTACCAATTGACTTAATTTGAGCTTTATGCATTATTACAACATTGTCCACCTCCTGTATGTGACTAGCTGTCTGAGTCACTAAAATACAGATCTTGTCTCTCAAATATTTCTTAATACATTCATTAAAAATGTAGTCCTGAACATGTGCATCTAAAGCAGTCAGCGAATCATCTAGTAAATAGATTTCACTCTCTTTATAAATAGCTCTGGCTAAATTTATTCTAGCTTGTTGACCTTTACTTAAATTTAATCCTCTATCAGAAACAATAGTTTCGTCTCCTTTGTCAAACAAGTTAAAATCATACTGTAAAGCACAAACTCTGACAACATCTTGGTACCTAAAAATTACGTAAATCTTATACAGTTAATAGGGTGTCCAAAGTTACTTCCACAATATTATTAAAGCTATATTATAAAATTAGTGCAAAAATTTATACTACTTGCGATGGTGAATGCAGACAAAGAAATAAGTGCAACGTGGTATTATAATATTATAATTTATAATAAGGATAGTAGCTCTAATAATAAAGGAATTGTGAATGTGGTAGAAGTAACTTTGACTACCTTCTATACAATAATAGGTTTAAGAAAGATACCGGGCGACACAGGAGGCACGTAACATCCTGTAACATTACTAAAAAACATTAAATTTTAAAATTTAGGAGAATATACATTCTACGATTGTACTTTAGGCAAAAAAAAAACATTTTCTTCAACTTTCGATTGACGGTACCTTGTATATATTTTTAATCTATCTGATTCATCTTAAAATTTTCAACAATGTGTCGCAACGTGGCATTTGTTTTTAAAATGACAGTTAAAACAGTTTCATTGCATTAAGTCTAGGTGGCCATGATATAAACCGTGGCAGTTATTGATGCTTATATTATAGTGTACTGTGATATCGAAAGTCCATGGTGTTATTGTAACGGTAGCTCTAAGCAAATTATCTAACTGTAATTCAGTAATGCCATTAATTGCTCTTCTGGCTCTCATTTTCAAGTAATCTTGTTGGTGGTAAAAAAATCAAGTGATGTAAAGTCCGATAATCTTGCAGGCCATCTACCAAGCCCATTTATTCGCATTCAGTGTTCTCCAAACCTTCCTTTAAGTAATTTATTACAAATCTGCTGTTATGTGGTGGGGCCCCATTTTGTTAAAAAATTATTGGGCCAATATTAGGTCGCAGTTCTTTCAAAAAATCTTCAATTTGGTTTTGCAAAAATTCCAAATACCTTTCTCCATTTAATGACCCGTCAAAAATTATTGGCTCAATAATTCTTCTGATCTTCTGCCAATTACTTCCAACCAGACATTAAAACTAATTCGTTCTAAAATGCATTTGCTCTCATGGGATTTTCTGAGCCCAATAACGGGTGTTATTACGATTCAATAAACCCAAATTAGTGAAATTAGTCTCGTCGGAAAATAAAATTTGTTGATGAAAATTAATATCCAAATTGATAGTATAAATACTGATATATTTGGTACTTCTATAATTTAAATTTATGTTTTTCCAAATTCCGACGAGCCGATTCCCGATTTACATCAGTTTGGGCCTCAATATGTTTTACCGAAATCATGTGATCTGCCTCGATAATAATTGCCGATACGTAGATTTACGACTCATCAATAATAAAATCATTTTCAGGTTCATTTGGTTGTCTTCTGGATTGCTCCTCAACTCTTGTAAAATAGTTGTTCGGCGGATGATTTCATTCGGGAAATCTTTCGGCATACAACTGAGCAGCCTGTCTATTTTTTTCTTGCATTCTATATAGATTAATAGCTTGTCTACTTTTTCTTGAATATATTGTAAAATACAATTTAAAACCTGCTACTAATAATTAAATTAACAATAACTACTTGTTAAATTACTGTCAAGTATGTAATTAATTCTTAATTGTCAAGTCATAATGACGTGCCATTATCATCTTTTTGTTTCCATCGCCTACTAAATATTTTTGCTGTAATTGGTATGTTAACAATGTTGATTTACTATATAATAATTTTTCCATATTAATTTTAAAGCAAAATAGGATATAACAATTGTATTGGACAAAAATAAAAGGAATAAGTATTTTATAAATAGGTCAAATAAAAAAGTAGGGATACTATCGTAGTCTTTATGATATCGTTTAAAGAATTTTTTTAAAATTAAAAAAAATCTAGTTAGCCTCTGCAGCTACTGATTCTATCTAAAAAAAATATGAAACACAATGTTGCGTACCACATCTCTTTCGATACCACAGCACAGTAAGCATCAATAACTGCCACGGTTCTTGTCAGGGCCACCTAAACTTAATGCAGTAGAATGGTTTGTAACTGTCATGACAGTTACTGACATGTCAGTTTAAAAACAAATATCACGTTGCGGTATGTGGAGTTCCACATAATTAAAAACTCAATTAGTATTAAATTCTTATATTCATCAACTAAAAGGTTAAAAGTTATAATTAAAATGATAATATGGTTACATATAATGAATTTTAATTAACATGTATCTACAATATTTTATTATTATTATTATATTCTTCATGTTGTTTTGTTTCCCCGTTACCGATCTTCTGTTCTTCTAGGAGTTCTATCTATTACTGCACGAAAATGCTCATGTAGCTGTTATCTCAGAATGAGTACGCTACACGGTACATTGTTGAAAAAATAATTTTAAGACGAATCAGATAGGATAAAAAATATACCGAGTACCGTTTAAAATGACAAAATTTGGGTTATTTCCGGTCAAACCGGAAAATGTTTCTTAAAGTAATTATAATAAAACTTACTGTGGAATAAACTAGTTCGGCGTAGGGAACGTTATATATTTCAGTTTTAAAACACTAATATTTTGACTATGTCATTGTAATTTCAATAGAAATGATTTACTTTACCTTTGTTGGTCAAATTTCTCCCCAAATAAAATATTCTGTTTTATAGAAGATGGAAATAGCCATGGATCTTGTGAAGCATATGAAATACGACCATGGGTGATCAAATTTCCACTGGTCAATGGATAATCCTGTAAAATTGTTTTCAACAAAGAACTTTTTCCAGAGCCTACGGTACCAGTAACTAAAGTTAATCCAGAATCGGTTCTGAAAGATATATTTTTTAGGACTATATAATCATTTATGTGGACTGTGGCTTCTTTGAGTTCTATTAATGGTTTGAGAGTTGGTTCATCAGTTCCAACTTTTGGAGGTAATTCTTCTGCCTGTATTACTTTATTTATTCTTACTAGTGCAGAGTATAATTCTGCTGCTCTTCCCATTCCATATGGTATTATAATTCCAAGAGTGTGCCTTAAATCTTTGAATACAGATAAAATGTAGAAAACTAATTCGGTGTTTGTTGAATATCCCATCCACACGTAGGACATTACAAGAATGTAAAATCCTACTCTTGAACATAAGATCCCTATCACTACTAGAAATATTTTCAGGTAAAAAGCTATTAACATTTTGTTAATTTCTTCGCTAAAAATAAAACAAAACTATTAAATGAAAATTGTTTAGTTATACTTGATAAATTCGAAACAATAATGTTATTTTTTTTTATTTTTACGTATTTTTGAAATATGTAGCAGTAGTGCTAATGCTACGAAATAAAACATGAAATCAGAAGAAGTGTTTATATTAACGAAATCAAAACAAGTATAAAAAATTACAGTTGCGTGAGGATACGTAATGTGTATCTGTTGAGAGATGTGATAAGACTATATGTCTGTGTTAGTCATATAAGAGTATTTATGTAAAAGGGTTGAGAGCGATGAACGGAAATTCCTTACTTAAATTGCGGGTTATTTCTAAGTTGAATTTAAAGTGTTATTATTAGAAAATCCCGATTATAAACTTAAATAATTATCTATTATTGTGGTTCCAGGAAGGCATGCTAAGATTGTGGTTTATAAGTAGAATTGGAAGTGTAAAATATTGGAAATACTGACCGTAGACTTAAATAAGTCTTTATTGTCGTATTTCAAGAATGCTCATTTGTTATAAAATTCTGCTTATAAAAATAAGTAATTTTATTATCGCCTTTCAGGAACGGCCGCTACAGTAACTTCTTTCTTGAAAAGCTTTTACAATCAATCAATGTGGATTTGGACTGAAAATGTTTATTTAATTTTAAGATCCAATGATCCAATTATAATAAAAAGTAAGCGAAAAAAATTGTATATGAGATGACATTTGAAAAAGATCTTTCATATATCTTTATAAACGGCATACAAAATGTCTTCTAAGATAATATTTGTACTACCGTCCCACCACGACCTAAAAAAAATTAACGTATGATAATTTTCAAAATATTTTTATGGAACTCGTGATAGTAAACTGAAAGAAAAATAAATTCCTATAAGTGAAGTATTTGTATTAAAAGCAATTTTAAAAATCTTTATGCGCCTTCCTCCAAATCATCGTTATTCCCGTAAAACATACTGTCGAAGGGGCTTTCCCAGCGATTACAAATGTGATCCTAAATCTATGGTTTAAACGAATATATCTGTTCGCTGAACCTTCTACTTGATGCAGATCAAACTAATGAAGAAAAAATATAATAAGTCATCATAGGAATTAATCGTTGCCAATATTCTGTGTTTATAATTTTCGTGATGAAAATTGATATGCAAAATAGCATTAAATATCAGTACTTATACTTATAAGTATACTTATTTTGTGCAGACTAATAATCACATAATTTGAAGAAAATGAAACAAGTTTATCTTCCAATAATGCTAAAAAATATACGTAATTTAAGATTTGGGAAGGGGTATAAATAAAACTGACCAACGGTGGTTGAGAGCAATAGTTTATAGTTGCGTGAAGGAAGGTTTTATGGTTCTTAATTTTGCTTATTACCATTATCAAACCACAAGTCAAAAAAGCGCTGCAACAGGTTAAATAGTCGAAAACTTTGATCAGGATCCTTTTTTAAAAGCAGTTTTGAACCTAAACGCTTGATTTATGATCTTGTTGACATTGAAAAGTCACTGTTTTATTTTTTTCTCACCAGAGATATGGTCCTGAAAAGTTATACGAAAAAACACGTTTAGGAACGTTACGGCGCGGCGCGCTGCATTACTATTTGCAAATATGTTGTCAGCGTTTTCTTTATACAGGGTGTTTCAATGATGTCACGACAAACTTCAAAAAAAGCAAAAAAAGAAGAAGAATAACGTTTTTTCCAAAAATGCTTCCTAAGCGCTCTACGATGCTTTGAAAGGATAATATTAGACAGGCTTTTTAAATAATTACTCAGTTATGGTTAAAGGTACAGACTTTAAATTAGGCAGGGATAAATGTTTTCATAGTAGCTACGTACACAAGAAGTCTCATCAAAAACTAATCAATGGCGTCGGAGTTAGAGTGGGTTAGTGTGATTTTACATAAAAAAAGTTATTTGCAACCGAACGGTTGCTAACTTTTTAGTAAAAACCCACCTACATCTTTCCATGATTTTTTAATTTTTACTCGTGAATGGTACGATGTAGGAAGAAAACTGAAGAAAGACAAAAATTTTAATGAAAGATGGTTGCAAATACCTTTTTTTATGTAAGATTCTATTACCCCAATCCGCCCTAACTCCGACGCCACTGGTTACTTTTTGAAGAAACTTTTCGTGTACTATGAAAACAATTTTTGCTTCAAAGATCGAAGTTGAAACTTTCAACCATCACTGAGTAATTATTTAAAAAGTGTAATACTTTCAAAGCAATTTTAGGAAAAAATGTTACTCTTGTTTTTTTTGCTATTTTTGACGAGAGGAATCACCCCTCGAAGTTTGTCGTGACATCAATGAAACACCCTGTCTAGACTATAGTTTAGTAATAGTACAATTAACAACGACATGGGGCTATTGTCTCCAGAGCATGACATTATTGGAGACGGCCTATAATCAGGAATCTTACAAAATGTTACGAACTAATAATTTACAATCAACGTAATGTAAAGGTGTCCCAGATTTAAAGTGACATAGAGTAATGGGAGATAGAGCACACTTAGCTCTTGAATGTTAACCGTTTTTGAGATACAGGGCGTTTTATGGTTTTTGTAGTCGGTTATATTTCTGAAACGGCTTTAAATATTTGAATAAAATTGGGTACAAATAGTATACTCCTTTAGTCCAATCAAAATCATAATTCACTGGAAAAATTTCAGGACTAGACTTTTATAAAGTTTCTCTCAGTACATATAACATCACCTTGTGTATCATGTTTTGGTAAATATTAGTAAACGTGTCAGTGGATCAGTGTATAAAATAATGTCATAATATTTGATGGCACGTTTAATGTTATTCTCCAATAAATTTTCAAAAATATTGATTGACGAAATTTAAAATTCTATAAATGAGGTAATGTCACTGTTTTTATTTTTGGACAAGAAATGCACCTTTATTGAAAAATTAATGGTTCGTGCAGGGCTGCACTCGCTTAAAATTCACATTATTTACATCATTTATACGAAATTGTCCATGTTCATTACTAAATTGGAATACCTTTGGAAATGTCGTATGATTTGGTATACGGCGATTTGGAAAACCTTTCACTCTTTTTGCAGCTCTCCCATATCCCTTATAAAAACCATACACAAAAATATTATCTTAATATAATAGGACCGTGAGGAAGGTTAGAAATTTATTTAAAGTTTCTTAGGCGTTTTGCCATATTTATTATAAGGCATAAATTCTAGGAGCATGTGGTTTCAACATGATGGTGCTGTATCCCAATTTTCTGTACCGGTCAGAAATCACCGGATTCAGCAATATCCCAACAGACTGATCGGTCGAGGAGTTCCGGTTAACTAGCCATCGAGGACTATTTTTTTTATAGGGCCAATTCAAGTCAGAAATATATAACGAAAATTCAATACACGGGAACATTAGAAAAAAATATTAATGTAGGTATGTGATAATATTAGAAATTACCCGGAAATAATTGATAGATCAGTTAAAAACCTTTTAATGCATTCTCAAAAATATATTGACGCGGGGGGTGATTATTTTGAACATCTATTCTAATTTTGATTAATTGCATCGTTGTTAATTAATTTGTTTTTTTAGTTGTAAGTATTGTCAGTTGTTACTTAATAAGTTCCATTTTGACTTTATTTAGTCAAAACAAAATTGCCAACCTTCACCTTTAATAATTTTAATATTAATAATTAATTTTAATTGTGCTTGTTAATGTAAGTCTCATTATTAACATTAATTTATTTTCATGAAAGAAATGGAGTAACTTATAAAATTTGGAAACGCTGAATTAAAAAAAAAACAGATAACAAGCTCTTCTTATTTATATTAAGTTTTTAGTCTCCGATCATTGAATTTCAAAAATGATTTACACAATGTCAATAACGAATTTATATAAAATGTATATAAAGTGTATTTCTTGCCCAAAAAAATTAAGATATTAATTAATATTAAAATAAAATTAATAAAATAGTGACGTTAGTTAATTGATTGCCTAATATATAGAATTTAAAATTTGGTCAATTATAATTTTTGAAAATTTATTGGAGGATAACCTTAAACGAGCTCAAATATTGTGACATACATTGATCCATTGACTTTTTAAACGTTTACTAATATTTACCAAAAACTATACACAGATTATACACAGGGTGATGTTATCGGCACTGAGAGAAATATTATGAAATTGAGTCCGGTCCTGGAATTTTTTGAAAGTGAATTATGATTTCGATTGGACTAAAAGAGTATAATATTTGTACTACATTTTATTCGAATATTTAAAGCCGTTCCAAAAATATGGACGACTACAGTTTTAGCCAAAAACCATAAAACGCCCTGTATCTCAAAAACGATTAAAATTCAAGGGTAAGTTTGAAGGTGTTTTGAACTCAGCTAAGTGTGCTCTATCTCCCATTACTCTATGTCACTTTAATCTGAGACACCCTGTATAATAGTATAAGTAATTATTATTTAACGAGCATGTAATGATGGCTATTATTCACGATAATGAAATCACCCTAGTGAGTAACAGACATTATATGCCAGTAGAATATGATACTTTATCCACGACTATTAAATAATAACAGATTTTGATAAAATATCGCGATAAAATTTCCAACAAACTTTGACGCGTCAAATCAAATAGCAAATGCACGGAGCATTTGCTGCCATGTCATGGCCCATTCGATTACATTTTAATAGAAAGTTTCAGAACCAGTGAATAATGACATCGTTATCGTTATTCACTGCAGTGAATACTGGATATCGTTATCCTTGAGGAAACCACATACTTACATTATGGATATATTATTTAACAGTCGTAGATGATAATATTCATAAAGGCATATTTGAGTCAATTTGTACTAACAACTACCTAAAAGTATCAGCGAACTTTTTTACCTTTTTTTTCCCACAGTAATGTTGTGTTTATGTGACGTCATTAGAAAAGCTCTATTTTATAAGAATTTCTTTATTTTATTTTCGATAATACTTTATATACTAAAAATACTTTTATTTATAAAATACTTACATTCTTGCGGCCGTCACTTTTTTGTCAAAGAATTTTTCCCATGTATACATTTTTATAATTCGAATGGTAGACAAGGTTTCCTGTGTTACTTGTAAGCGCTGGTCAGTTTTCTTCCCTACTGTCAGCCTCAATTGACTGACGACTTTTCCAATGTAAACTAAAAAATGGTATGTAAATTAGAACATTTTTATTTATATTATGCTCATGTATATAGCAACAATATTAAATAAAGGTCTCAATAAACGCAGCCCTTTAAATGCTACCAAAAGCGGTTCATTCATTAGGCGATACTTAAGCATCCGGATTGTACAATGTGATTGCTCTGAAAATACTGGGATATTCGGTTGCTTCCGATTTACTGGGCGACATACAAGAGATTTAGTTGACAACTGATCACATATGTATGACTATCACGATGGGATTCATGAGACAGACCATCAATCAAAACATTGTTCAGATAATCCGAATGTCGCTTACAATATGATTGCGTTTGTTAGACTAGAAGATATTTGGACAATTTTGTTGAAAGCGACGAGATTGCTCGACCCGGTTGCTTCAGTATCGCCTAGGAATGGGCTTCTTTAAAGAGGATGTAAGTTGCCAAAGTAATAAAAAACTATATTTATTATTGAAATAACTATTGTGGTAATATTTTTTAAATTTTTTGTACATAGCAACTAATTATTCTTTAATTTGAGCTAAAAACATATATCAGAAAATGGCCGGTGGTAGGGGTTTTGGGATCCTTTCTAAAAAATAGTAGTGACGTTATTGGATGATGATAATATTAAACGCATATTTTTTTTATTTTATGGTTAATTTTAAAGTGTCTCTAGAAAAATGCTTGTGAGTAATTTAAATTTAAATATAAATATACACAAAATGATATCTACACTAGTTCAGATAAGTGTAGTCAGTAATGGAATGCGAGTTGTGACTATCAAGAGTATAGCGGCACATGCGCGACAGGCCGCCGGCCGGCGGTCACTGCTATATGCATTCCAAAGCACGTGCCGCTTCACTATTAGGAGCCCCAACTTGCATTCGTTTACTAACTACACTTATTGGAACCAGTATAGTATTTTCTAAAAAGTTATTGTATATTAAAAGTATATGCTTTAGTTTCATTATATTTTGAATGTGATAAAAAACTTATTTAAACTCTTCCTAAAACAGATGCAAGCTGCCAGAATAAAAAAATTATTGTTTTTTATTGAAGTAACTTGACGGAAAGTAATATTTTTTCGATATTTTCTATATACGTGTAGCAACTAATTATAAGAACCTTAATGTTACCTGAAAATATGTTTTTTTCACTTCAAAATTATTATAAAACTGTAGTAAGTATTCACTTCTAGCAAACAGAAATATTTTATTGGTATAGTACCTACTTATTTTTAAATTCAAATAACTCACAAATTATACGGACCTGCGATAGTAAAACTGTTTTGAATCTAATAGGTGAGTTTTATAGTGTTTTGAGTGCTAATTGCGGGAAAAATAGTGAAAAAAATCCATCACGTATGGTTTTTTCACAATAAGCGATTTTTATTTTGATATTAGACAAAATCCAACTAATTTAATGGTAATTTATTTGTATGATTATAAATATCTATTAGACTTTTTAAAGTGGGCAATAGTGTATTTTTCATACAGTTCAAAAATAATGTAAAATGTAATGTAAACCAGTGAAAGATAGCGACAGATAAGAAAAAACTCGCATTTGGACTATTTTCCGGAAAACCTTGGGGCGGTAAGTGAAGAGCAAGGTGAAAGAATCCATCAAGATATTAAAGAATTGGAAAGAAGATACCAGAGAAGATGGAATGTAAGTATGATTGCTGATTACTGCTGGTAAGAGAGACGACCCGTAGAAGGTTCATAAGAGGAGAAGTACCAAAAGAAGCTTTGAAGATCAACAAAAAAAGATACCATAAATTTTTATAATAATTTTAAATGAACTTTAAATACTTTTTGGATCATATTTAAATAGATTTTAGTTGTCTTCATTTACCAAGATTTTGTATTAATAAAACTTTAATTAATAAAAATGTTATTTTGCGTAATTTTTTAAAATTTATTGTGAAAAAACCTTACGTGATGGAAAATAATGATCATATTTGAAATCATCACTAAAAACAATACAAATTTTACCTAAATCATTTATGACAATTTTCAAAAAAAATTATTTTTGAAGGCCTGTGTTATTCACTAGGTAAACAAACATTTTCCAAGATACCTATTTTCATTTACATTAATCCTAAAACACAAAAATACTGCTCGTTTTTAATATCCAGTGGCATCCCAAATATTTTTTTAAGTAAGTGTGTCGAAACCCCTACCACAGACCACTGTCTGATAAAAAATATATGTTTAGAACAAATTAAGGTGATTTAAATTTAAAGTTATCTAAAATTATACACCTTATAACGCCAATCAACAATAAAAATTAAAACTTACTTTGTACTGGTATCACACTAAATAACACGCCAATCCCAATAAAAGCTACCATCCCTATTTTGGCATACAATAAGTAGCAAATAGTACAGGTTTGTATAATCCCAATCCATGTATCATTGATCATCCATATGGATAAATAAAAAGTATGGACATCCTTAGTTATTAAAGTTACAATATTTCCTAAACTTATTTCGGACAAAGCAGATGGTGTCAACTTCAAAGCTTTTCTATATAGTAGTGATGAAAAAGCTGTTTTCATTTCTATGGCAAGTTGTTGTACAGTAATAATATAGTTGTGTAGGTATACGCATTGGAAAATATTTAGTGCCATCACCACGCCTGCGTAATAATAAGCATCATTTTTTGATATTTTCGTTTGTCCATGTTTAAAGTAAGATATCAAGGAACTGACTGCATATGGCTCCAAAATACTAAAACAATATTTGCATTAGTAGCAACTTACAGTAAAAACATTGATTTTATTGTAAGGAAAAACTTAATGAAACAAAAAAATTCAGCAGTGTGAACACAGTGTATTGATAATGACAACTTCCGGGTTGTAGATATATTATTTTTTATTATAAAGATAGAACTGTCCATTTTAAGATGACATTTCTATTGGTAGTTTAGGTCTACCTCCAATATCAACAACTCAAATAAATATAATCTATCATAAACAAGGCCGTGCCTAGGGCTGCGGTCACATGCGTGTAAATTTAGAAAATGCGCCCCCATCAACCGGGCCCGCGAAAATGTTGTGTTTGATGTGCTTTTTATTTATATTTTTTGATTAATTGTATATGTGGAAGGGTTTGCTAACAAAGTTTTAAATAACTATGTGAAAATTGAAAATGAGATTGACAATGAAATGAAAAAGAGAAAGCTAAATAGAGGGAACAAAATGAGGTTTAAACAACATTTTCCCGTAGCTATTCCAATTCAATATATTTTTTTTCATATGTATCTAACCAAGGTGATCAAAAGTACCTAATATAATAATAATTTTAATAAAATACACATACAAAAGGGTAAATGGTATGATATGAAATTTATTAATTTTAAGTTAGAACAACGTTAACTCTACACCTTATCTTAATTTTGCAGAATGAAACATATTTTCATTGTGATGAGCTGTTAATCTAACCTACTCAAAAATATTGATATTTCATCGCTTGTTAAGTTGATAATGCGTTTTATATCGTTCCTCTTTGGACGTACCCTACGGCTAAACTATCGACGATAGACTTTATTTTAGGAAACTTGATTTCCTACAACTTTGTTTATGCAGAATTTTCTGATATCTGCCACTATTTTCATAACGTTTCGAATCAGATGTCACCACACACCTTTCTTCATTGTTGGGCTTATTTCGAGCAAGACTTAATCGTACCCCGGCCGGATTATTTTGCGAGGTTTTCATTTGTTACTTGGCAGCTTGTCTAAAATCGGCTGTGGCACATATCGTAATGCGCCGCTACCTAATCTGGGAAGTTTCGTGAACCACTGGAATCCACCACTAATCTGCCAACGTGTATAATATGATTTCTGTAATTTAATCTTTTCTGAAAACTTATTGCTTAGCTATCTATTTGTTGCAGAAATTTATTTCTTAGTATAAAGAGAGAGACGCAGGAGCATTTTCTTCTTTTATTATATTACTGTCTAATTTTTTCAGTCATTAACGTAACGCAATTGACCGATCTTAGATTCGACGCCTGCGTGTTTGTCACGCACTGGTCCTTACGGTAGGCACAGTCCTGATCATAAACAAATATATTACGACTTATCTTGTTTATTAATTTTAGTTTAAAATATAGAATTACATCAAATTAGTACTGTAAATCAAAATTACAGAAGATCATTATTTATTTATGTTACACAATGTTCCAAAAATGTTTTACTCCTAGGTAAAACATTTTTTTAAAATCAGTTACTGATAAATATCACTAAGCAGAACGAAATGATTAGATAATTAATTTAATATTAAAAATGTTACGTGTATTACTATCACCATGTATAATATTAATATGATTGTAAAAAAGTTCTCCAAATTCATCATCATTGGCAACTCTCCTGATGAGGTGGAAGGAATGTAAAAATTTGATGCTTTCGGGAATTAATATAAGTAATTTAGAATTCGTAAGAAAACTCGTTTTCGAGAAAATCATGAAAAACTGAAATTCAGAAAATACGTATTTCGCCACGAACTTTTTTTTCTTAGAAATATAAAAAAGTCAGTCTTGGCTAGGTGCTCCTCGACGGTACTTTCTCATCATCATGTTCAATTTATGTATTTGACATGAAAGAAAGATTTTAATTAAAAATATCATTTTCATTTATTTTATTTATTTACTTAAAATAAATAACACAAATAATATAAGACCATTTTGATGTTGAGTGGAAGAACAGCAAGTTGATAATGATTATCATCTACGCGTATGCTGAACTGGTGCCTTTTAACAATTATGTATTTAAAGTAATTAATATTATAAATGAGACAAATGAGAAAATGAGATAATTGAGACAAATTAAATGAATGAGACAAATAAGATAAACAAGATAAAAATATACACGACATAAACAAGAAACATGAGACACACGAGAGAAGTAGGATAAATGAGTAAATATAAAAAAAATAAGATGAGATAAATGAGAATAATGAGACAAATTAGATAAATGAAACAAATAAGATAAATGGGACAAATGAGATAAATGAGATATATGATACAAATGAGACAAATGGGATGAATGAATGACAAACAAAATAAATAAAATAAACAAAATAAGATATAAACAAAATAAGCAAGATAAACTAGGCAACGAGATACACGAGATAAACGAGATATATGAGACAAACAGGATAAATAGAATAAATGAGATAAATGAATAAATAGGAAAATTTTTTACTTATTTCAAATTGGATATGATGAGAAAGTACTTCACATTTTTTTTATTTAATGAAATTTATTTTAGATCGTTTTTCTTAACAACGTTTAATCTGACGATAAATTTTCAAGAATTCTTTTCGACACATTTCATCACTGAGCAATTGTTATTTGACACACATATTTTTGATTTGATGCACCAAATTCACTCACATTCAATAAGGTTCTTCGTTGGACATATATTTAAAGTTTTAGATTTCCACATTGAGATCTGTTTGAGGAAATGCTGACAACAATGACCAGCGACACACAGGCACACATACATACAGACTCACAGACCTAGAGACACAGACGGCATGCTGATTTATTTCAAAGCAACAGGAGGACACGTAGATGAACTGGATATCGTATTTAACTCCGGGTAAGCTAGACTCAGCCAAATCGTCTGAAGTATGAATCAAAGCTGCCAAAAATTTTTTCCGGTAGCATATCAATAAATCCCTGCACGGTGCCTTCTACAATAATGGGTTTATCAATAAGGTTGACTACACGTTTTCAATTTCAGCAGGGCTTAACTGGAAGAACGAGGGATTTATTGTGACCTGGCAAGGTCATATCATTAACGCATTGGCCTACCGCGTGATGGGTGTAAAGATTTCTAATACCAACTGGCGTTAGGCGCCTGATGCCCCTGAAGAAATTAAGTCCTCTGTACATAATGAGAAGTGCTCCATTTATCGGCTATAAACAAAGCTAAAGAAAAGAGTAATCCATTTCGGTTGCGAGTCGATAAACCCAAGCAAGTTAGTTCTATAATATAGACCACTGGGTTTATCGACAAGACTGAGAGTCGCCCTTTTAAGGTCAGCCGGACTTAGGTCAGAGATGAAGGATTAATCCTTCAAGTGCTGTATTCAGGCTACTCGGTCAAGATATCTTTTTAATGATCCATGTACTCGAAGGGATTAAGCCTAGCTACTTTTGGAACTGATGACCATACCGACCTGCTAAAATTCTATCGAGTTCTTGACAGACCAAATGCAGAAGAAGATCCTCTTAGGGTATCTCCGTCTGCTTAGGGCACATGCTTTTGGGATCTACAGCCACTAACCCTGTGAGATGTGGGGAGTGGCTATAAATAATTTGCTGGTGAGACTTCCATGAGGTTCAGTGGCCACAAGAGGACTATCCAGCGTTGGATAAAACCAAAAAAAAACGTTATGTTGAACAATTATTTTTTTTACCTGTTTACTATTCTCCATATTAGATTTATAACACCTAAGAATAGATATCTGTAACCAAATCTTGTCCACATTAGTCGATATATAGAAGGTGGAGTTTCTTTTTTTATATTCTAGCTTCCATTGTTTTTCTATTTTGTCACCACATCTTTGGGAATTACAACATTTTATTACTTCGTATAAATCTCTTTCTTCTAAATCCTTTTTAAGAGCCTTTTTAAATAAGGATCCAGTATATCTGAAAAACAAATATAGTAAAATTAACTGTTTTCTTTGTTTACTTTAATTATTATGCACAGATCGGTTCAATTTGAAATACCTAAACATAAATTAAAATACTTTAAAATCACAACATAAACGTTTATGTAAAAGAATCATTCCTAAAAAAATCATCAACTACTTTTATAGTTAAATATCATTCCATTTTATTTTCAAAAATGATATTATTGTTTCTCTAGGAGTCATTTGAGCTTACAGTCTTTGGTCTTTGAGAAACGAAAACGTTCCAAAGCAAATTTAGAAAAAATTGCTCTTAAGATGACGTCAACAAGGCGTTAGTTTCAAGATATTCACTTTTTCTTAGATAACTTACAATTATTTCTTGTAGTAACACATTATATATCATTTAAAATTCCCATATATGAGAATAATATATGAAATTCTATTATCTAGTACATAATTTTTTAAAATGTCTTTCTATAACATATCTCATACCTTAATCGATTAATTTTTGTGTAATGTTTGTTTAAAAAAATATTTTCTTAACCACCTCATAAGTCACCGAATTAACTGCCAGAAAATCCTAGGATTTTGTGTTGTGTAAAAAGAGACGAGGTACTACATTGTACTGTGTTCAAGTTTTAGTATAGATTACAAGGTATAGACCAGACAAATTACATGGATCATAATCATATTGGGATACGTGAATCGTAAAAGCCTGACAGCTTTAGATATACTCTGTCTCAGGATAGATGTAACAAGAGGTGTAATGGACAACAAATTGTTGAATTTTGGAATGGCACTTGGGGATTCAGTCCTGCTTGATGTAAAACTGAGATACATTAAAAATGAGTTGTTCGGTGTTGTACATGATGTTTTATCAGTCAATTTATAAAAATCGTCACTAATAAAATACTTTTACTTTCCAAAGCATAAAAAAGTTCCAACAAAGAAAGTTATTTAGAATGCACCTTTCCAATGAGTCGTGGGATCTTACTGAGGTGGAAAGGCTTAAGTAACTGTGATGATTCTGGGAGTGATGCCACCGGGAGTTTTTATACTCCTGGTATGGTCACGCATGCCGGCAAGGTCGAGGATGAGTAGTGGAAACCAAAGACGACTCACTCTGACCCAAGCTAAGGTGTAAGATATCGTGCCGAGGGCTGAGTGACCGCAGTGTCCAACACCTCCCTTGCTTCTCGTAGGAACAACATGGAAGACGCAAAAACAAAAAACGAAAATAAACAAAAAAAGGTTATGCAGGCTAAAAGGGCAGAGCAGCAACCAGAGAGCCAAACGGCTGTGCAAGTTGTAGGGCGAAAAACATAGCCAGAAAGCCAAACGGGGGTGCCGCAGGCCAAAAGGCTAGAAACAGGAGCGAGAGGATGCTGAGGCTGCAGGGCTGAGTACATCCAAGGGCTCCAAGGGGAGTATCAGGGTCGCCTAGGTCGAAGAGTTAGTCTTAATGACAGACGAGGAGGTCCATATCGCATGTTTTTCGGGAGCCTCTAAGAGAAGACTACAGGATCTGATCAAGACAGGTCGTGACTACTTGGAGGCCAAAAGGACCTTAATCAAGGACAATCTGATCAGATTCCAAAAATGCCAACTACATCCTAAAGATCCCGGGAGGGCTAAACAAAGACCCATGGGAAAAAGGCAAGCCAGAAAGGCAGAGAGGAGGCTCAAAAAATCGGCGGACGCCTCCCAGCGGACAAATGCAGAAGAAAAGGGCCAAATTGGAGGAATTATCCTTCAAGGAAACCATTTCTGCTGAGAAAGTTGCGATAGTGCAAGACGGATTCCACTAGAAATGTTGGAGTCGGAAAGGCTGAAAGCCATCCAAAGCTCCATCATGGAAGCATACGAGAGGATTCCATTACAAGGACCTCAAGTAAGCTTTACAAAATGCACCCACAGGCCAGGCTGCCTATTGGTAAAGTGCGCGGATGCGACAAGTGCACTGTGGCTTTGGGGATCGTTTCTACACTCCAGCCCTGGCAGAGCGCAAGCCTCAAAGCGCTGGAGGGGAGCGACCTACCGGGGTTGCATGCATGCAGCATGTACGTTCCCGATGAGAACGGCCTAAGGCTAGAGGCCAACAGAATATTCACTAGGCTAAGGATAACAGGAGGCTAAATGCAAACCTCTGGACGGTGTTTGGGAAAAAACCATCGGACAAGGGGGCAAGTCTAGACATTCTCCATGAATAAACAATCCATGGAGGAACTTAAAAAACTGGAAATGTGTCCTTATTTCGGGATGGGAAGGATTAAGTTCCGCCCAAAGAAACAGGGACACAAACCGGACAGGGATATTCCACAGGAAACCTCTGTCCAACAAGGAAGCTCCTCAAACTAAAGTGGTCAAAGTCCGCCAAGAGGCTTGTAGCCCAGCAGCGGAAAACATCCATGGAGGTGAAAGAATCTTCATTGAAATAAAAGAAGAGATCAGTATCTTGCAGGCGAATCTCCATCATGCCAAGGCTGCTTCGTCCATTCTATGCAGGAGATTTGAAAAATAAGGCTGTCAAGGAAGGCCCGCAGGCCTGAAGCAACCACAAGGTACGTTGTTGTACAATATATTTTCAAGTAATCCAAGACCGTGTATTGTATATAGCAATATAGTAAGTTGCACACTAATCCGGGTGCTTTACACCGATGATTTTGTTACATTTACCCTAATAGCGCCAACGTAGGAGGGGACAAAGATCTGGGTGATATGTACCGGCTACTTCCCAGGCGAGGAAGGAATCTGCCTTCCGCAATTATTGAGCGACATAGTTACATATTGTGAGGGAGAGGAACCTTCCATTAATAATGGGTAGTGATGCTAATGCACACCATACGATATGAGGAAGCACCGATACCAACACAAGGGGTGAGTCTCTATTACAATTCATTCTAGATGAGGGGTTACTAATAACATGCACATAAGATTTGACATCACGACTCCATCTCTCACAGAAACAAAATTCAGAAATCCCTGAGAAATCAACTGGGAAAGATGCTCTGAATCACTCAAGGTGTATTTGCAGGGAGGAACAGCGTCAGGAAGGGATGTAGAGAGCCTTAAGATGGCAGTGGAACAGGTAAGCGAGGCGATAATAGCTGCTTATCAGGAAAACTGTCCAGAAAAACAAGGAAAACAGGGGTAAAACAATCTAGGAAGATACGCCACAGTATTTCAGCTGAGGTGGCCGCAATACAGTGGTGTGCAAAGTAAATAATAAAGCAAGGTACTGTCAATCAGTCGATAGCCATTTTCTCTGATAGCCAAGCGGCATTAAAAGCAATCGTTTCCATGCATGTTGACGAGAAACTTGTATGGGACTGTGTGAATGCCCTAAAAGACCTAGGAAGGCAAAATAAATTGACCATGGTGTGGGTACTAGGACACGAGGAACATAAGGGAAACGAAAAAAGCGGATGAACTGGCCAGAGAAGGCTTATCCACGGCTCTAGTGGGACCCGAACCCTTTTGTGGCATGGCCAAGCCAGGCATATGAACATCCAATAAGGAATGGATGCAAAATAAATCTCTGGAACGGTGCGGGGGCTTTCCGTAACAGAGACAGGCCAAAGAGTTCATTAAAGAAAGATGCTAAATGTACGAAAGATCTACTATGCCAAAAAAGAAAGGCCATTACGATAATAGTGTATCTTTTAACAGGACACTGTCGACGCAATATACATACGAGTCTGATGGGTCTGGTAGAGGATACAACATACAGATTCTGCCAAGAGGAAGAGGAATCTTTAGTTCATGTGTTGTACCACTGTGAAGGCATCGCTAGACTTAGGTTCCAACTACTTAGGGAACAAAAACCAAGAGCGGACAGTTACATTAAGAACCCCTTATCAAGGCTGTGGGGTCTGCTACAAAGGACAAAGCTGGATAAGGAGCTCTCAGGAAATGAATGGGAGTTCCACAATAGACCCACAGGGTGACGCGGTGGTCAAGGTCAATCAGTTAGTTCCTCCCTTCTAATCTAATCTATTTAGAATGCAAGTTGTGCCTTAGAAATATAAATTTACTTTGTTGGAACTGCCCGTTTTTTAATAAATTAGTGTATTATTTTGAATTTTTAAAAATCATTTTTGCAAGTTGAGAGTGCTCTGAAATCACAATTATTTTATCTAAAATAAATTAGTAAAAGTTGTTTGAATGCAATTTATGACTTTATTTTAGGGAACTTGATCTCCTCATCCTACATTGTTTATGTAGAATTTTTTTGATATCTGCCACTGTTTCCACAGCGCTTCGAATCAAATGTTACCATGATGTTCTTAACATCTTATCATATTTTCAACTAGAAACTGACTATTAGTGAAAAAATTGGCAAATCAAATAACGTAAATTTATATTCTTAAAATTTGATAAGTAGGCATAAATTGCATTCTAAACAAAATTTTAATGAAATGTAAAACACTCTGTATAACACTGATCTGCTCACTTTTGATAGATTATAGTTTTACACCCAGCAGGTCTGATTCCCCAAGTATAGTTTTTCCAATTTCAATGTAAGCAGTCAATCTGAAGCGTGATATTTTCGACATAGACAATTTATTTTTATCCTCGCGCCAGCCGTCTACGCAATGCAACGTTTGTAGATACACTGAATCTGAATAGGAAATATGGAATACGGTTTGGATCTCAAAGGGCATCTCTGGAAAGAGGTGTCAACTGCTCAGCATATGTGTATGGCCTGACCCTTAATTTATGCCTAAATTTCACACAACCCAAAAGCCGAGAATGGAGTTGTAATGTAATGTTTATTATTCATACCCAACACTGATTAACGCACAGTTTAGCAATCCGACAGGAATTTCTTAATTGAACTAGAAGACTAGACCAAAATAAAGCAGTTCTACTTTAAAAAAATTTTAATATGCAATTATTAAATGCACACACAATGAAATTTAGTGGACCCAATGTTTTGCGTTTGGGGGGGAAATCGAAATCATAACGGTAGTGGCGAATATTCCACAGAACGAAAAATACATAGAAGTAAGATGGTGCATCTCCGCTCCAGTGAAAGATGGCCTTTAATTGGGGATCACTAGTTTTTTTTTGTTAATGGTTTGTTCATTTCCTTGACTGTTGAAATAAACTTCTTTATTCTGGCAACTCTTGCAGTTATGCTCCTCTCATTGCCAAACAAGTGTTATCTCGCCAGGAATAGATATGCGCATTCCTGTCCTTTACATGCTAATTCAATTCGTATAGGTGTAACACTAGATACCAAGTGACGAAATTGTGAAATCAAAAATGAAAATTGTGCAATAGAAAATATGGCCTTTAAAGTTAATCTCTATCCAAATATAAACAGGTACACTATTTATACAAAATTAAAGCAGAATCAACAGTTAAAGATAGTTTTGGGAGATTATTTATATGATTTATTACAATTTAAAGATCGCTTAAGTAGGCTTGCCGTGGTTTTTTGTCTAAAATAATATATTTTTAAAATCTTGTTTATTTCTTACTTAAAAAGTTTTTTATTGGATACGTCACGGGAAGATATCTATCCACTATGACCTTAAAGACATGAGGTATAGACTTAAGAAAAGCATAATTGGACAATTACTTTCATAACTATGCAGATAATAGGACATGGTAGCCGAGTGAGTAAAGCGCTTATAGCTATTTTTAATATCGATGGTTTGAATCCATTCCGGCGCAAGTTAGAAATTTTATTTGTAATTTGTTTCGGTGTAAGATGGGAGAGCTGTCGATGTCCTAGATGTAGTTCGGACTCCACAATAAACTGTAGGGCCCCGTCTCTCTTTAGTCAACACAATGTCCTCGGATTTTCTGGGAGTTGCTTTGGTGACTTGAGAGGCGGTTAAGAGAACATTTTTTTTTAAGAATATCATTTGGAGTGATGTAACGAAATAGTATTGTCAGTGACGAATCCTGTTTCTGTTTGTGGACCGCAGTAGGCGGTCATATACATAGATGAAAGGCAGATTTTAGAGTTTGAGGTGAAATCTGGTATGGAGGTAAGTCAGTATTCATTGAGGACAATTTCAACGCCCGAGGATATATGGACCAAATACTGGAACTAATTGTAATTCCAATAAGATAACGGATGACCACGTACAACAGCCATTACTTATACCTGAGAAATGCAAACGTGGAGATTTTTCCATGACCAACCAAATCTTCTGATTTAGCTACAATAGAACGTGTGGGTGGGATTTGATTAACTGAAGAATATTTAATTTACTCCAGCTCCCAAGAATATTATTTGAGCATCGACGACATGAGGTTCAGATAACCTGAAATGGGTTACCTAAATAATTCATAAACCATCTCATTTGGAGCATACCTAGAAGAGTAGAAGCATGTTTAAGAGCACATGGTGGACCAATATATTATTGATACCTAATTTATATCTGAATTTAACATGCGACTCAATTTAAATGGCTTTCTTAGTTTTTTTTATCCGAATCTCCTCTAATGAATCATAGATCAAAATTTCAATGAAGCGAATCTTTTTATTAACACGCTTTTATTAGCTTCACCTGTATGTTTGTTTGTTTGTTTATTTGTTTGTTTGTTTGTTTGTAACCGACTCTTTGGACTCGATTTTGACCCACTTTAAACGGACAGATTTAATTGAAACTTTGTACACTTACGAAAAACCGGTAACAATACAATAATTTGATAAGTTTATATCATTATCCTGATCAGGATCGCCAGTCCTTTCCTCACGTATCCTCTGCGTGAGAGCAAGAGGCTTAATATTGTAAGTATATTCCGTGATTCTCAAATTCTCAAATATATTTTTTTCAGAAATATCTGTTGGATCGTAATATGTTATAATATCAGCATCAATAAGCAATATAAATATAGTTTAAAAAAACTACAAAACACGCTTTCATAGCACATCAAACTAAAAAGTGAAAAATAAATATAGTTTAAAAAAAACTAAAAAACACGCTTTTAAAGCACATCAAACTAAAAAGTGAAAAATAATTATTAATATAAACTGAAAACAATAATGAACGAAAAATACTAGTATTATTGTGAAAAAAGCGTGGGGCGCTTTGTGCCATATTTTTCGTATATCGAGCAACCCACGCTTTTTTCACAATAATACTAGTATTTTTCGTTCATTATTGTTTTCAGTTTATATTAATAATTATTTTTCACTTTTTAGTTTGATGTGCTTTAAAAGCGTGTTTTTTAGTTTTTTTAAACTATATTTATTTTTCTATTTGACCTCTACATGGTGTTTCGTTTTTATTGTTACAAATTGAAACAGGTGATAGAACATGTAATTTTAAGACAAAAGTTTTCTATAAATATGTGTTGAAAAATACTTCGTAAAAATGCAAAATAATTTTTTTTTATAAAAAAAAAAATGAAATTTTAAATGTTGTTTATAAAAGTGGCAAGAAACTACAGCCAAAATAATCGAAGGAATTTTTCCCATACTTTGAGGTGGGGGTACCCCACAGTTTAGGACGCCTCTGATTAAAATTTTTATATTTTGATCTTAGAATTCGTTTAGACGTATAACCGTTATAACGTGAATTAAATTTCGTAAATTATTTTAACGATTTCTGAAATATTTGATATACAGTGTGTCCACGGATGGGATTGCCAAGAGGAAAAACTTCTTTATTTAATCATTTACAAAAAAAAGTCAATCCATATAATAAATTCTAATTCACTTAAAACCCTTAAATAACTATTCAGATTTAAGTTTATATACAGGGTGTCCAGGGGTGAAGTAAAATTTTCTACATTTGTGAATTACGAAAAAAAGTTACTTTATTTAGAAATGTGCATCTCTTAAAGATTCCAAATATCTCTAAAAATTTTTAATTGCTTACATAAACATAGATGTCCCACGACAGAAGCTTCAATTTTTTTTTTGATTTGCCAAAATTAGTTTTTTATAAAATAGGGAGCTTCTCTCAAAATCCTATCAATAGCTATTCAAATGTTAATTTGTATATTTCAGAGTCATTAATAAGAACAATTTTTATATGGACAGAAAAAATTTTAATAGAATTACTACCAAATTCGTAAGCCGTATTATTATTATTTTGTTTTCTATAATATACTATACAATGAACAGAAAGTTAAGCCACTCCCCACAAATACGCTCCATATCTGAATAGAATTTTTCTGTTGGTCGTATTTCTAAAACCCATAACACAAGCAACCACTAACTGCCTCGAAATCTTTAGATTTGGCGTCGGTCATTTCGTTTGGGTGTTTTGTAGAAATTACGATTATTATTCGTTGTTTCGAGTAGCTGTTATTCCCATTCATATAAAAAAATTGTATTTTTGAATACTGGTGTACATTTGTGTATATTAAGGTATATAATAAAAACGATTAATATTGACTAAATGTTATAAATAATAAAGAATTTTAAATTTCGTATACTTATTTCACACTTGACGTTTTATCATTTTAATTCTTCAAAAATTATATTTCAAATTACATGAGTTTTAAAGTTCCACTTTTATTAATTTGTAGCGTGTGAAGCTGATTGTTGCGTACACTGTTCTGCGCAACCGTAAATTAGTGAGGCGTGGCATAATTATTTCTGTTCATTAAACATGGTATAGGTGGAAGTTTGTTTCTCAACGTTTATTTTTTGTATACCTATTGTTAACACACCAATAATACCGTTTATGGATTCGGTAGTAATTTTATGAAATAATTTTTTCTATTCTTACTAAAATTGTTCTTATTGATGACCCTGGTTGTTTGTGTCATGGGATACACAAATTCGCATTTTGCTAGGTATTTATAGGGTCTTGAAAATATCTCAAAAACTAGTTTTGCATAATGGATATTATGATTAAATCCATTGCAAAAAATAAGCTCGCTACTAATACGCCTTCAAAGGAATACATCGAGCTAACAATCACCCTCATATGTGTGCTCGCAGAATACTCTACAACTTGCAAAAATTCTTTCTATGGTAGCAATTTTCTTTTTAATGGCAGGAATAAAATTCTGTTAGTTTCAGTATACAATGTTTACAAAGTGAGATTATCAGGACAAAAAGGAGTATTTGCTGTCATGATTAGGTATTTATTATATGTACAGTGTAAGCTGTATATTGGTTACAAAGTCATCTATTAGCGACAGGAAAAGCTTTTTTCTGGTTGTAAGATAGTAATGGTGTAAAAAAATACGAGCTTATTAATTGTAACAAAAAGCCTATTAAGGTTAAAATAGGACTGTGACTCCTGATAGCAAAGTTAACAACCTACAGCAATAAATAAATATTTAGAAAAATTTTTTTAATGGTAAATAAGTGCATCTTAGCAAAATCGTTTCTGTTGCGATTACAAAGCAGTCTATTTGGAGCCTATTTAATGTAGATATTTCTTTGGGACTAGTACATTTTTATTTATGGTTAGTACACATTTTTTTCAGTGTATTAAAAGCTTGAAGAATACGATTTCGATTATTATTTCTACGAATTCTGTTCAGTTCATTATTTACGCACAAGCCAAAATTGCGGAAACAGATGTGTTCTAATAAAAAAACGCGAGAACCTGAAAGTCTATTTGGAAAACGTTCTTAATACACACGAACTGCTGTCTTAGCATTTGCGTCACATATTCCATAACAGTAATGAATATCTACATATTCTTCATTACTAAACTGCATGACTTTCACAATTATAAATACAAAGTAAATAACACAATTAATCGCACTGCATAGCTAACTTTTCTAATGCTCACTTTCTTAAACGTAAGCAAAAAAGATTTTAACTACAAATAAATTGGAAACGGCTTGTTTTATCGAAATTTTACAAAAACACTTTTTTCTTCAGAATGCCAAGGGTAATTTAGCAGTTTACAATTGAAGACCTCCCTGGAATAACGTTATAACCGACAAAATAACTTTTTTTTCAGGAAAGACGATCTTTTGTTTCCTTTTTATAATTACAAGTTTATTAGTTCTGGGTATATTAATTTAAACTTTATTATCAAAATAGCTCAAGGGATACAAGAAAAAACATATATTTAAGAAGAACTCTATTTTATTACACAAAAAAAGATTAATATTCTGGAAAAACGTTGTAAGTGGTCACTTACAACGTTTAACTACTAACATAAGTAACATATTTTTAAAGTAATAGATACACATTTGCTTTTTCAAAATTTAAGTACTAAAATACAAACCAAAACAAAAGTAAAATAAAATTTAGTAAATTGTAAATGTAATTCACATTATTATTTTTTTTATTTATTCGTCGCTAGGCAGCAGTTAGAAAAAAAAATTCTTGCTTCCTCGTCTTCTATATACTTGCACATATCAACTATGTTCACTTTTTTATCAGGCTTAAGTGAAATTGACGTTGTGTATAATACTGGCAAGTCTTCAATTCTAGTTAGTGTAGGTGTTGTTTTTCTTATTGTAAAAGTATTCCAAGGCATAAGAAAAGAATGTGATTTCCTTATATTCACACATTTTGGATCATCTTTCTTAAATAACAACCACATTGCTTCTGTAACTTTAAATTCTTTTGGTCGGACAGTTTTCTTTTCAAGTAGAGAAGTATCCAAAAAATCTGATTGTTGCATTAACTTGACAAGAAATAGTTTAGAAGGACGTGCGTGCATTAGCTATAAGTTCTACCCACTGGAAAGGGTGGAGTATTCTTGCAACTTTTTTTTGCTTTTCGATGAGTGCGAAATTTCTGTCGCAAGGTAAAAAGCTGTGACCACTACATAGAAACTTTTGTTCTACTTGTGTGAAAAAGTTCCACAAAACTAAATGATACAAAAGTACAACAATTTTGAAGTTGTTATTTTGTGCCACGCATCTGTCAGACCAGATGATTAAAAACCTCGACTCATAACTTGCAAGCGGCTTAAAATGGGAAAATATAAATGACAAAAGGCACGAGGCGATATCCGCAGATCCACGTTTAGCGACTGTTTCATGCCAAACATGCATTACACAATCTTTGGTAGCAGGATTATGTATGCAAAAGTTATATGTTGAGAACTGACGTTGGTAGAAAATATTAATATGAGTCAATGTAGGAGAAAAGAGCACCTGTTGTAGATCCATACATATCACTACTATTGATGGATCATTTTTTGAACGCTCTGTATCTTCTTTTAAGGTCTGGTAAGCTTGCTCTGCTTTTCTGTGATGTAATTCGCTTTCTGTCTTAATACTTTTTCTTTCATCTTCATTCTCCGCATTTACTAACTTAGTATACAATAGATCACATCTCGCACAGGTATCAGATCGGAAAATACCAAAACGAAGGTTAAAGTCTTCATTAAATACATCTCTGTAAAAATGTAGTTTTATTTAAGGCTCTTTGTACTTTTCGTGAAATAATTCAAACATTTTCTAAATATTGAGATCAGAAGACAAGCACATCTTCGCACATTTTTGTCGGCTGTAGTGGCTTTCTTCGGTTGGAAAAGATGCAATGTGCTCCTTTACCATATTTCTTAAATTGTCTTGAATTTTATGAGGCCTATTTAAATGTTTACCCCTTTGGTCCTCCGTAGATTCCCATTTTTAATTTTTTCTTGAAGTATTTGAATTCTAGGTGTAACAGAGTATATTGCACATAACGTTTTTTGACATATATAATATTTTTTCCCATTATCAGTGAACTTAAAAGTACAGTGTCGCGTACTAACTTTCTCTGGAGTTATGTTTCTCTTTATATCGCACAACTGCATGCAGGCAACCAAAACAGCATTATGTTCAGAATGGTTCAGTCTGTAAAAATTTGTAAAAAGGTTTTCTTTCAAAGCGTTACTTATTTCGCCGCATTTGTACTGACTGGCATTTACATATTTTTTCCTAAAAACAAACAAAAAATAAGTATAAAGTAAACATTGACATACAACGTTTTTCCACTTACCAGAACAGGTCCTTGTTTTGCAGGTTTTTCTTGTCTTTTCCTTGTCACATAACTTTTCCCTGCTTGTCTTAGTATTCGTATCTCGTTATCTTTCCATTTTGTGATGTTAACTTTCCTCTTTTTGCCCTTATTTAACGATTTTAGACCGGCTGGCGACAAAATAACTTCACAAGCGTCTTCCATTTTGGAACAGTTACATCGTTATTCCACGAACAGGCAAAGTCATCCATATGCCCCACCACTAAATATTAATTTTTACTGGGGGAACAAATTGCCAACGTACTTCTTAGGTCAGATATAACATTATTCCACTAAGTTTGGCGATTTGGCAAAAATGTCGGTTACAACGTTTTTCCAGGGAGGTCTAATTATTTTTAAAAATATACAGTATTTCTATAAAAGTGATATGTAACACCCGTATCTACACCAATGGCTTTCTGTTAGTATTTTCACTTGAAATTTAAATGAAACTTTACAAAGAAAGGACTTTGAAAAACAGCTATTGTCATCTCTTAGATATTGAATTAAAACTTTTTTTAATGAAACCTCAACAGTCAACACCCTATATTCAATTTATGGTGCATTTTTCGAATTATGTTCATGGAAGAAACTCCTATTATTTTTGCATACTGTACACAACCCTGAAGTTTGTGTTTCGGAAACTGGACCACCCTTTGTATCTCTTATTTAGGTTATTAATTTATCATTCATTATCATACACGGTAGACAAAATATTGATCGGTTGTTGTTTTGACTTTATTTATGTGTAAGTACTAATTTTTTAATTTTATCTAATCGTTAACCCTTTTGTTATATCAACGTCAATAAAACGTTGACATGTACACACTGCATGAATATAATGTACAAGATGATTCTAAATTGAGTCGCATAAATTAAACGGGGTGTAGATAAAGTCCAAATAATACGAAGCCTAAATTTTTTTTTTCTGAAAATGCTACCTTAACAAGATACGGGTCGACTAGCGGATCACTCTTTTAATCATATCTTGTAACACAGTAAATCAACGGAATTTATTTTTTTATATACAACAATAAATTAGAAAGAGCAATAAGCGGACAAACTTTCAGCGCATTCTAACAATCCAGTGCAGTAGTAATAGGGGTCATGTAGTACTTTATACTCTAGAAATATATTGCGCTTAGGATTTTTATTTTTCTTTTAATTTTCATAATCCTTGACTCAAATACTACAAAAAAAGGTATACTTGTTTAATTTGCCCAGGGACGTCCGTTTTCAAGATATTTCCAGTTACATGTCGCAGCACTAATCGTTATGTGAAATACTATTTTGCAAATACAAATGAGAATGACTAAGAAACAAGTTTTATTACCTAAAAACCAATTAATTAAAATTAAAACTATGATAATAACTGTTCAAAGTGTCCTCCATTGACATGTATACACTCGCGCAAACGCTTCTCTAAAGAAAACCTATTTCTGCGCAAATCTGGATGGTTTGGTAATTATTCAAAAATATTTTCTACCTTTAGTCTCAATTTCTCTATAGTATCTACCGCGGTTGCGTGAATCTTGTCTTTAATTTGTCCCCAGACAGTAAAATCCAACGGATTTAAACACGAAGATCGTACAGGCCAACTCAACTCCACCACTAATCCATCAATTTAGAAAATTGTCACCAAACCATTGCCTAGGTTGTCTGCCATAATACGATGGTACGCCATCGTGCATGAACCAAAGTCTGCTCCTAGTTCTAAGTGGAATATGTTGTATGAATAAAAAAGTGTTTTCCAAAAATTCATGAATAAATGCGTTTAAATTTTCCAAAAGAGTACCGAGATCTTAGCCAGTGTAGCAGCCCAAACATTTATTAAATAATGTTGGAAATTCTTTTTTTTAATGTAGTTGTTCTGTTGAAAACCATTCTGGTGAAGTTGCTTCATCTGTAAAGATGATCCATGACACAAAATTAGGATTATGATTATGCATATTAATTAACAATTCACAAAACTCAACCTGTGCTACTCTATCTGCAGCATAAGATCTTGTTCTTGCCTCAAATGATAAGGGTGCAGCTGCTGTTCCCTAGCAATTCTTCAGGCAATGGACTGCGAAATATTTGTTTGATTTGCCAGCTGTCTTGTGCTTACGGTGGGATTATTATGTAAAATTTCTAATACATCTTCCTCCTCTTTATTTCTTCGCACAGTTCTTCTTCTACCTTTGTTTAAATGTTGTGGTTTAACATAGCAAGTTTCACGACAACGACGTTAGCTTTTTTCTTTTGGGAAACTTTTCTGAATAACGTCTAGCTGCCGCTGAGTCGATTGTCCTTGACGTTCAATCCTAATGTTAAAAGCAGTATCTGTTTAGTCCACCTGGGCTAGAGGTCGCCTTTTTCTAGACTACTATTATTGACACACTGCTTTTTGACAAGTGAATTTATTAAATAGTTATTAAATATGTTTGAAGAAACAACTCCAGCGCAAATACCCACCTGCATGGATTATACCTCAAATCATGATAGTCGGACAATCTTTGCAATTCCTAACCGGCGGTTCGCTAAGTTCTCCATATGCCATAGGTTATGGCAG
Organism: Rhamnusium bicolor; assembly: GCA_029963845.1. Lineage (NCBI taxonomy): Eukaryota > Metazoa > Arthropoda > Insecta > Coleoptera > Cerambycidae > Rhamnusium > Rhamnusium bicolor. The sequence continues at coordinate 633,145 of JANEYF010001151.1, forward strand.
AGATAGGGCCAACTGCAGTCTTCGACTGGTAATTGAGTAGGGTGAGGGAGGAAATTTCCCATATGGTCTAAATACTACTATCCGACCGACATCATACATGTCTCTGTGTCGGATAGCCACTTGCAAGCAATACCGAAGGGGTGGAAAACTACTGTTATTAAATATGTTTGACGAACAATTACTCTGCGCAAATCCCCACCTGCATTGGATTTACCTTCAAATCATGATAGATGGTAGCTACTATCACATACAATTGATATTGGCTCATCTATCAGTTCGAAACCGGTCTATGTCTGGTTAGGAATTGACAAATGATATTGGACCATATGAGAAGTTTCACATAGCTTTCACCACTACTTATTAAATAGTAACAAAATGGCACTTGATACAAGAACAAAATTCAAAGGCACCTTTATAATTTTATTTGCAAAATAGTATTTCACATAACGACTGGTGCTGCGACATGTAACTGAAAATATCTCGAAAACGGAGGCCTTTGGGTAGATTAAACAAGTATACCTTTTTTATAATGTTTGAGTCAAGGATTATGAAAATTAAAAGAAAAATAAAAAACCTAACCGCAATTTATTTCTAAAGTATAAAGTGCCACATGGCCCCTATTGCTGCTGCACTGGATTGTTAGAATACGCTGAAAGTTCGTCTGTTTACTGATCTTTCTATGTAATTGTTGTATACAAAAAATGAATTCTGTTGATTTAGTATGTTAAAAGATATGAGTAAAAGAGTGATCCGCTAGTCGACCATTTAACACCCTGTATTTTATTAAGGTAGCATTTTCGGAAAAAAAATTATTTAGGTTTCGTTTTATTTCGACTTTATCTACACCCCGTTTAATTTATGGTACTCAATTTAAAATCACCGTTTATACCATATAGAAGGTGAACAATTTACATGGTAGATTTCATTTATTTATATTTATAAATATACTGGTATCAGTGGCGGCTGGCGGATTTAGGTTATACAATATCTCAATATTGGAGCATGGAACCCAAGCAATATTTTAAGGCACGACTATCAGTACTGTTTGAAGAAGTTTTGTAGAAAAAAAAAAAGAAAAAAATGTGTGAAATAAAAGTTACAAAAATCGTAGCCGCTCCCCAGATACCAACTAGAACCATTGTAAAATCTTCGCAAACTATTTTTTTTTTTGTAATCAGAAGGAAAATTTATCACCCCGTTTTTTTTTTTTGGTTTTCGAAAATTTTGATTTTTTTGTAAAGTACTCTTTGAAATTTAAGTTTTTCATTGTGTAAATTTCAAAATGTCATAACTTTTACAAAAAATCAAAATTTTCGAAAACTAAAAAATCTATGTTGATATTTTTTCCTTATTATTCAAAAAATTTTTTTTATAAATTTTACTAATGGTCTGGAAATGAAAAAAGAAATTTTTTTCTTTTTTTTTTTTTTTTTTTTTTTCCCCCCCAAAAATTTAAGGTTTAAAAAAAAAAAAAAAATTTAAAAAAAAAACCCCTAAAAATTTTTTTTTTTTTTTTTTTTTTTTTTTTTTTTTTTTTTTTTTTTTTTTTTTTTGTTTTTTTTTTTTTTTTTTTTTTTTTTTTTTTTTTTTTTTTTTTTTTTTCTCCCTTTTTCCCCTTTTTTTTTCTTTTTTTTTTTTTTTTTTTTTTTTTTTTTTTTTTTTTTTTTTTTTTTTTTTTTTTGTGTGGTTGGGGGGGGTGGGGTGGGGCCCCCGCCGGGGGGCGAGAGGGGGTTTTGTTTTTTTTTTTTTTTTTTTTTTTTTTTTTTTTTTTTTTTTTTTTTTTTTTTTTTTTTTTTTTTTTTTTTTTTTTTTTTTTTTTTTTTTTTTTTTTTTTTTTTTTTTTTTTTTTTTTTTTTTTTTTTTTTTTTTTTTTTTTTTTTTTTTTTTTTTTTTTTTTTTTTTTTTTTTTTTTTTTTTTTTTTTTTTTTTTTTTTTTTTTTTTTTTTTTTTTTTTTTTTTTTTTCGCATTAACAACGATTTATTTAAAAACTTGTAAACAATAAAAAAACGCGTTTTTGCTATTTTTTTGCAAAAAACTAATTAATCTCTTTTAACGTTTGACCTCTTATTTTGTAAATATTTTCTTCATCTACAAGTTCGTATTTTTTATTTTACGATAAGAAAAACCGTTCTCGAGCTATAAAGGTTTGTTTATAAAAAGTGACAATTTTGTTTCACTTATTCTTATTACTAGTGATACTGACAGTAGTAGCTTTAACCTTGAAAGAATTCCACGCCATGGGCAGCAATTAATCGCGTACATTATAGGTATTCAAAAATAATCAATTAAATTTAAAAAACCATTAGTATGTCTAGTGACGACGGAATGCCGATATTATCACTTATGTCAAATATTAATATGACGACGTCATTTTCATTATGGCGCATGACGGTTGAAGCAAGACGATTTCTGCTTTTGTCGAATATGTGAGTGGAAGAGGCAGATTAAGTACTGTTAAAATTTTTCTGTCTGTAACATCGAAAAACAAAGACATATGATTCATCCTAAATACCATACAGATTTAATATATAATCATATAGGTAATCAATACTGATGCGTATTTTTTCATTAAGAGGAAATACGATTATTTAGTTTCATAAAATGACATCAAATAAAGTGTTCGTATTTCTTATTAATAAAGGAAATACGCATCAGCATTGCCTGTGGTTTTATATATTAAATCAATTTGGTATTTAAGATAAATCATGTCCTGTTCTCATTTTTCGTTCTCATCAGTAGAAAAATTTTAATAGAGATTTAAAGGTTTCTGTTGGTTATCCTTGCGACGAAGGCGTGCTAACGCCGCCTTAAGAAGTAATAACTCCTTAAAATTTGTACCTCAAAAATTATTTATTATAATTTCATTTTTAAAGACATCAAGATATTGATATTGTTTTATTTATAATAGTTTTTACACAATTTGGAGTTAGTAATATAATAATATTTTGTTATGGTTTATTTCTGTATAATAACCGTCATTTTACATCACTAAGTATGTTGAATTCGAAAAAAAAACTTATTTAGTTATTTAGGTAAATTATTTTAAAGTAAAATGCGGTTATAGTAGAAAAGATCAAAATCATCAAAGTAGGCGGATCTTCTTAAAATGTTGCTACAAGTATAACTTATTAATCTGAATATATTTCCTTACTGACATTTTGCTGTATTTACAGAAAACGTACTTTACATAACAAGAAAGTGGTTTCTGCTTAACTACCATGGCCTACGTGATTAGAAATAAAACAAAAGTACACCAAAAATTTCTTTTCAGATAACCAGGGATGAACCCTCAAAGTAAAAAAAAAATCTAAAATTTGAAGTCCATATCACCTATTGCAAACACACTGTATATGTATAGTTTTTTGTTCTGATGTTATATTTTCTTAAGAGCTTCACTATTTATTTTTATGTTTTCTGTTTTCATTATTTGTTGTGATATAGGTGTTTCTTAATATTCAGTTATTTTTCTGTTTTGTGCAGTAATTATTGATATAATTTTTTTATATTCTAACTGTTTTAAAAATTAACAGTGTTTTCGTTGCGTTTTATTTAGTTTAATTTGTTTTCAATATGCTTACTTTGTATATATGAATACAATACTTACTAGATGGTGTCCAGACGGGAGCTTATACGATCCACATCTCGTAAACTACTGAACAATATAAAATTACGTATCTATAGTGAAGAGTTTATGATCTCTCCAACTAAAATATTTTGACAGTTCTATCACTTTAGGTTATACCGGAAGCAAATGTCAAATTTGTTATTTTAAATAGAACACCCATATTTCTTTTATCTGTACTGATAGGTTACAAAATTTTAAGGTCACTTTGTATAACAAACCTGATACCTACAATTCATAGTTTTCGAGATATTAATATTTTTACCAAAATATTGACACCTGCAGACCTCTAAAGAAATTCTTCCGGTGAATAACCCATACAAGAATCTAAATATCTTTTACTGTGGAAGTAATCAGCATTGTCATAGATTATTTAAAAATAATTTATAAAATTTAAATATTATACAGGGCCGGTACAAAAGTGGTCACAACTTCAGAAACACACAAATTCAGAAACATCAAATATCTTAAATTTTTTAAATAGAAACCACCATTTTTTTTATCAAATTCTACGGCTAAAAATATGGACAGTTTATATTTACTTCCCTATACCTAACCACGACGATTTTTAAGATATTCACGAAAGTTCAGAAAATCCAATTATTTTGTAATAATTTTTCATTTAACTAACTCTAAGAGGGCCATGCAAACAATTGTTGTCAGAAGAAATAGTATCAGAGCTGTCAAATTAGTTGTTTAATATTTTTATAGTGTACTAGTAATTATAATTTTCTATAAATTTTCTTGTATTATGGCTCGTCTGGGTTATACCAACGAAGATTATTTAAATTTATTAATTATTTATGGAGAATGTGACAAGTATCCACAAGAACCTGTGATACCTTTGCATTGAGATATCCTGATAAACCCAAAACATCACGTGATACATTAAACTGAGTAATTGAAAATTGCAAAAATGTTGGCTCTTTTAAACCCAAACAAGAGCGAGTTAAACCAATTACAAATGACGAAGAAAATGATATTACAGTTTTAGCTTACTTTCGAGTTTATCCCCATGCTTCATTAAGAGATGCTGAAAGAGAAATTGGTTTGCAGAAATCATCAGCAGCAAATATTTTATATAAACATAATTTTAATCCGTATTCCATTCACTTAGTTCAAAATTTAAAACAAACTGATTTTCAAAGAAGAATTAACTTCTGTGAATTTATTTTAATGAAAAACCAAGAAGATAAAAAGTTTCTTAAAAAATGTCATTTGGGGCGATGAGTCCAAATCACAAAAAAATGGATTATTTAATCGACATAATTCTCATTATTGGTCGAACACAAATCTTCATTGTCGGACATTGTTATTATTTTAAGAACATCACTTGGACTTTCTTTTTGTCCAAAAGTGCACAAAATGCAGACATTTCCTCTACTAATTCTAGACCGTTAATGTCAGCTGATTCACCATCAGACAAAATATTTTCCAAATCTTTGCAAATCTTATCAGTGTCTCTTTAGGCCAGATTTTCAAATCATATATATTATATAGAGATTGAAAATAGTTACTATGGTGATTCAGTTGTTCAAATCGACTATCTAGTGCGTTTAATCACTGATGGTTCCAAAACTGCAGAAAAACTAAGCGGGGCATTTTTTTGTTCCATCTAAACAATATGAATACTCTTTTAATTTAAATCCTTCGTTGAGTATTTTTTCGGCAGAGGCAGCTGCCATTTTACATGCAGTGGAGTGGGCAATCTCTGAAAAATTCACCCATGTGGTGATTTGTTCTCATTCACAATCAGTTTTAAAAAAATTATGCCACTTTCCTGGCTCTAAATGTTTTTATCCCAACTTTTTTATCGTTAAAATCATGGAAAAATTGTCTACAGCATCTAACCTAAACATAAATTTCTATTTTTTATGGGTAAAGGCCCATTCCAGTATCCCAGGAAACAATAAAGTTGATAACATTGCAAAAAACGTCAATGGAGCTAGTTCTATAAAAGACTGTACTATAGTATCCTCTGATTTTTATTCTATTGTTAAAAGACACCTACTACAAAAATGGAACATGCAATGGCAAAAATATGGTGAACAAAACAATACACACTACTTCAAAATACACCCTAACATCCCAATGTCCCACTGGTATAAAAATTGTCACCTTAGCAGAAAAATTATATCTACTGTCAGCAGAATAAAACTCAACCATGGCAAATTCCCCGCCCATCTTTTTAAAATAGGAATTCGCGAAGATCCATTTTGTTCATGTGGTGCAATTGGTGACGTGAACCACTATGTATTCAATTGCCCGTTAACAGAGACAAGGTCAAAAAACTTTCTTAAATGCCTCTACGACAATGGGTTTATTCCTCCAATATGGTTACCTCACATATTAAACCTTGCAGATTTTAACTTAATGAAGGATCTTACTTCCGTCTTTTTTGAGTCCAGAATAGATATTTCAGTGTGTTTCCCTAAAACCTTTGTTCTAACCCTTTGTTTATTAATTCCTTTAAACCGTGGTCTACCTCTGTCTGCTTAGTTAAATGCCTTGAAAGACCCCTGGGCGAGAAGCGTGTCCTCCTCGTCTAATTTCCTAGTACCTAATTCCTTAGACATTGAAGTGCGTGCGTGCGTGTGTAGGTGTGTGTGCGTGTGCGGGAGTGTGTGTATGTGTGAATGAAAAAAATGTAGATATTATGTTATTGATATTATCATTTCACAATTTAAAAGTTCGTGGCTAAAACACTTTGTTTGTAAGGCCAAAAAGCAGAGATAAAAAAAAGTGCGTTTAATGCTTAATCAATAATATAGAAGAAAAATTCTATTTTGTATTTTTCTTTGGAATCTTGGATTGGTCCGTCCTTCGCCTCATATGAAAAGTTGCCCTTTTTTCTTTTTACGCGTTGTCGCGGCGTTGTTGATTAAAAATTGGCTTCAATGTTAATTTCATCAGCCAATTCTCTTACGTCAACAATAATGTCATTGAAAGACTTATCTGATCGAAGATTTTTAAAGAAATCCTCTAGAAGATCAAGTGCTTTTTTCAAATCAAAATCTTTTGTTTCCATGAGATTAATACAGTTTAAAATTTTATACCATATGACTATTGAACATAAAAATTTTCATTATTTAATGCAACTTAGCAAATCCGAAGCTTCGTCTCTTATTGAAATATCGGTGTCTTGATTCTCATAAATGCTTAGCAAAGCGTCGTATATTTCACCAAGTTAAAATCTTAAAGGTGTTAAAGCTTCTATCCTGGTTTCCCATAGAGTGGCACTCAAAGGTTTTAATATTAATCCTTGGACATGTTTTAAAAATATTGTCCATCGAAAAGTAGAAGAAGAAAATAAATACATTTTTTGACCATTTTAAAAAAAAACCGCTGCCAATTACTTGGGGATCAGAACTTCCTCACCGTAGTAAAACTCGACGTGTTTATAATAAAAGTAATTTTTGACCTTTCAAAAAAGTCCCATTTTTTGCCGTTTCAAAAAGTCACATTTTAACGTTTAAAAAAGTCACTTTGACGTTTTAAAAAAGTCACATTGGTGGAATGTCACTAATATTTTTCTTAGACATTGGGACCGATTTTGCTCATCAACCAACTCAGTCTCTTCGTTGACCTCTAGAATGTGTGTACCAAATTTGAAAGCTTTATCTCAAAAACTGTAGATGCTATCACGAACCACACAGACAGAGACAGAGACAGAAAATTTTTTCTGTGTGAAATTTTGTATATCGTCATAATTCGTCGAGATTCGTCCAGAAATGCAATAACAATTTTCAAAATTTTTTCACGAATACATAAATACCTCACATTGAGGGGTGAGGAAGTAATTGGCTGCTTCCAAGGATGCTTTTATACCACTAGATTGAGCGAGTGGCTACTAAATGGAACGTAGAATGCTCGTGGATTTAAATTCCTAATTCTAGATTGCACTCATGCATTATTGCTCCTCATGTTAGCCCCGTTTTCATATCCCTGCCCTCTTATATCTTAAGAAACCTAAAAAGCTTCCGTAGATTTTTATTTCGACATCGTTTGAATCAGAATCAGACTTATTGGTGGAAATATCTAATTATCAGGGTCATTTGCTCCACCTTATTAACGTCAGGAGTGCAATCTAATATTATGGAATAGTATTTCACTTTTTTTATTTCAGCAATAATATGCGATTTTACACTTTCGTGAAGCAAGTCTTTTATATCGTTTTGAATGTTTTTTCCAAGATAGTGAGCTTTGGTTTCCTCTTTTTTAAGCACTCTACGCACGTGTTCGTCCAAGACGGGGTCATATTCATATAGCAATTCAACTATTTTTAAAAAGTTGCCGTTATTATGCTCAAACAGCTTGTCGCTTGTACCTTCAAAAGGTAAACAACTTTTCCCGAGCATTTTATTAATTGCTACAATCCCTAGAAGCACCTCGTACCAGTGAATCTTTACAGCGTTAATAACTCTTTGGGCAGCTGCATCTATAGTTGTACAACACTTTAACCTTTGACTGAGTTATGGCCAGGATTTTTGAGCCTGAATATAATTTTTAGAAATTTCGTGATCCTTTAAAGTTACAACGATGTGCTTCCAGCTTTTAAAACCTTCTTTTGAAAGGAAACTTTACACACGGCCGTAAATTTTGCAGCTAAAGCAATATATGCAGTTTTTTTTAAATGTAGTACACTAGCCAGTCTCTTATAACTTGCTCTCCATTTCTTAAAATTCAAGAATGGTAATTTGCGCTAAATTTTCGACCAGTGCCATCATATGGAAATTTATAATTAAACACTTTTTCAGGTGGACCTTGTCGTACCAAAAAACTTCTTTCGGCATCTCCTAAAATTCTGGGCCACAATGCTAGATCTGTACCTAAAGTCTGTACAATGCATTCCGTGGGTGATAGGGTGGGGTCAGTTTGTAGAGGTAGAGTGCTACTAGTGCTAACCAGGGTGCCTTCTGTAAGTGCCAAGGCGGTGTCATTTGGTAGGCTGCTTTCATTTGGTGACAAAGTTGGTTTAGAAATATCGTGTATTGATTGGTCTTAGTCACCAACCAACACACTCTGATAATTCCGTGTTTTCCTTTTTATCTGAATTTTTGGAGATATTTGTTTTGGTACTAATGGTACTACCGGACCTACCCTGTAAATAATTGTGCAGAGCACCAGCTTGTTTTTGCTTTTGGGTTTCCTTCTCTAGCCTTCGCTTTTGTACTGATGGCCGGACAATTTTCTTTGTGCGTCAGACATTCTAAAGCAATGCAAAGTACGCTAGTTAACATAAGCCACGGCGTTGCTAAAAATAAAAATTGGAAAAATCTTCAAATCCAATTAATCAGTAACTTAGTCTGTCTCACAGTTTTGAAAAATAAAATGCCTAATTTTAATTACCTACTTAAACTATTTTTAAATATAAAAACGAATTTCTTAACGTTTCGGGCTAATTTTCAACCACCCTTTTTGGAAAAAATAGTTAATACTTTTAGTAACTAAAACTAGGCATTTCATTTTTTTAAACTGTGGGACAAAGCCACCGTCACTGACTAATCATATTTGAAGAATTTTCTTCTTTCATCTATTTATGCAACGCATTGGCTTATTACTACACACAATTATAATATATTAATTAGTAGAATTTTTTTCAAATAAATTAATAAAAATCCGTCACAACAAACATACAGAAACTATTTAAAAATGTATAAGTACGTATTGTGGAAAATATTTTTGAAAATAATTCTTTACCACTTAATATAGGTATTTGCAGAAGTACTTACGTTTAGAAATTGACAAAACAGACAAAAGTCACTATCCCTAACTAAACTGTTAAACATTTTTAATATTTTAAAATTACTTCTAGGATATGATATCACCGACACCGACGCATTTGCAATAATAACACAATTGCGCTTAGATGACTCTTTATGTAGTAAGGCGCGAAAACATGTCCATGCTTGTTATGTCTTGCAGTTCCTATTTTAAACAAGTAACTATATACCTACAAGTCATACAGGGTCATGCGCGTCTTTTAACTATACGTCTTGTTTTATTTCAAAAATAAATATGCTTTTTTAAAAAAGGTGTTTTAGTATTTTTCTAGCTTTAAAACATAACAAACCATAAAGATCAAAAAATGTAAATTGCATAGTACTTAGTTTTAGTTAAGGAAAAATTCAACAAGTAGTGTAAAATTTATATTAATTGAGAATAATTAATTTATCAATATTTGGTTCACATTCAGGGGGGCGAAAATGCCGCCCTCAAGTTCGCCGCCTCGGGGTCCGGGTTGTCTGCCTCTAAAGCCGGCCCTGCTGCCACAACCTCACTTCTGAGCCCATTTTTCGCGCGGTCAGGTTTTGCTTACTTTTAAATAATGAATGAAGCCAATAATTTTTTTTCTATAATAATTTTGGAATTTTCATGTTCAGTTTAAAATGTCTGATATGTTACGCATAATTTTATTTATTTTTAAGTTTTATGCAAATTCCTAAATTCCTAAATTAAGAATATTGTTTAAGGAAATACTACCATACTCTTAACTACTTAGTTTTTTTATATGTAATGAACGTTAAAAAAAAACGATACTATTTTGCCCATAAAAATTAAAACGTAGGGCTTAGATAATAATAATAATAATAAAATAAATTGCCTTTATGGAGTATATAAACAAAAAGTAAATTATTATAACACAGATTGGTGCCATTCGGCAAATGCCGCCCTACCATGTAACCATCCTTATATTAGCAAGACAGCAGACGTCCAAATTATTAAATACTTATTAAATAAAAAAAAGAAAGAAAAATAATAGTAATACCTATACTAAATCTTATAAATGATTAAATGGTAGCCAGTTCTTGATTTATTTTCAGAATGTAATGATATTTAAAGCCGTTTTAATATATGTGGGAATTCTGTTGTATATTTGTGCGGCATTATATGTAAAACATCTTTGGAATTGAGCCGTGGTATGTTTAGGCACCGTATACAAATCGTGATTACGTATCGGACGCTCGTGGACAACACTACTTCTTATTAGTTTATTAAAAAGGTAAGTGGGAAACTGAACACTTCTAATTTTAAAGTTCAGACAGGACATGTGATATACAAATCTCTCCTCCAAATTAAGTCAATTGATTTGCGAAAAAGTAGAAGGCAGGTGATCAAATTAACGTAGATTATAAGACTATTCTGTATTTTTTTTATCTTTTATTGTAAGAGCCGGCCCTGATCACGGGAGCAATGACAACAACGCCGACCGCAGCCTTGGAAATACTGTTAGGCCTACCTCCACTACACCTAGTGGTGGAGAATGAGGCACTAAGGGCAGCATACAGGCTGAAAACAACTGGGTATGGGACCATCTCAAGGAGAGGATACCATACTGAAGTATTCCAATATGTAAGAAAAAATCGGCTACTCGATATGCAGTCAGACAGAATCAGCACAACCTACAACTTCACAAAAACTTTCAGGGTAAAAATACCTGAAAGGGATGGAGAAGGAGGCAGGATGCAGAGACAACAAAATGATACCATCTGGTATACTGACAGATCAAAAACGTCAAGCAGTACCGGAGCAGGAGTTGCGGGAGAACAACCAGGGAGAGACATCAGCCTGAACCTTGGAAGTATCGCAACAGTGTTCCAAGCTGAAATCACAGCAATAGACGTCTGTGCACAAGAAATGATACGGAGGGCATACAAAAATAAGAGAATCCGCATCATCACTGACAGCCAAGCAGCCCTCAGAGCTCTGGAAGCAGTAGAAATACGATCTAAAACAGTAAAAGACTGCCTGAAGTCCCTGGAGAAACTTACAGAACACAACAGTGTACAACTGGAGTGGACACGAGGACACCAGGGAAATACGGGAAACGAAAAAGCAGACATGCTAGCCAGAAAAGGCGCTAAATTAATTCTAACAGGTCCCGAACCGACCTGCGGGGTATCTTACAGCACCGAGAAAGGATCGGTAAAGGAACTATTAAGACAGAAACACTACTCGCACTGGATAGAGATACCGAGAATGAGGCAGTCACGCTTGTTCATCGGAGAAATATCTAGAGCAAGGACCAACGAAATGCTCAAGCTGAGCAGAAAACAGCTGAGGTGTGCAGTGGGAATATTAACAGGACACTGCACACTAAACAAACACCTAACCAATATAAGGGTGAAAGACAATCCAGATTGCAGGATGTGTGGTGAAGAGGAAGAAACTCCCCACCACATCTTATGCGAATGCCCAGCCCTAACGGCAATGAGACTAACACACTTCGAGGGACCACTTTTAACCCCGGAAGAGATAGCCAGAGCTCCCATAAACTGTATACTCGCCTTCTGGAATAGAACGGGTCTTATGGAGTAATGAGACTATGGGGTACAATAAGCTTAAGCTTCAGTACAGCGGGTAGTCAAAACAGCAACCCGTAAGGAAAAAAAAAAGAGCCGGCCAGTACACCATGTCGCAATAAGCAAGGTAACAAAAAATAAGGGAATCGCAGAGCAGTAATTTGGTATCACTTTTCAGAAGTTCCTTGTGCATATAAAGTATTTTAAGTTTACTTTATGATTTTTGCACCATATTACAAACATGACTAAGATTCGTATACAAAGATAAATCTAAACTTTTGCACTGGCTAACTGGTTTTACAGATTGGTCATTTATTTTTATTACAGAATCAGGATGTTCCATTAAATTAATATTTTTTTTTCCAAAAATCAAAATTTTGGTCATTGGCTCATTTAAACTATGGGAATTGGCAACATGAACATTTACTTTTAAGTCATTATTGATATGGAAGGTGCAATAGAACTATCCTCCTGTATAAAAGAAAAGTATATCTGCGTATCGTTCGCGTATTGGTGAGTTTTACAGTGATTTGAATATGAATAGAAAGTATAGATAGAAAAAAATAATAGGGCCAAGTATACAACCTTGAGAAACTCCCTGTTCAACAAACTGATACGACGAAGCTGAATTATACAGGTTGACTCTTTGTCTATGGTTCGTTAGATAGTGAAAAATAAAATTGCACTGTCGCCAAATCCAAAATATTTTAGTTTCTTTAGTAAAATAGTGTGATCTAGGTTGCAAATATCAAGTTAGTCTTATTGGCTAAAAGTCTTAACATAAAGCAAGGTGACTTCGAACCGAACTGGGGTATTATAGAATTTTTTTAGATGTCATTTAATGGTTCGTGTCATTGGCTCTAAAAGTGTCATCTGTAACTTGACGCAAAGAAGCTGTTTTAATATTTTCGTACTGTGTATTACGATAAAATCAAAATGATGAAAAACATTAAAAATGTTTAAGTTTCGTTAGGTTTGAACGGTAGTATACCCAAAAACCACTATAGTATAAAAAAATTTTTTTATGTTATATTTTCATTTGGGTAACTCTAAGGGGATTTATATTTTTTTTTTACCTTGTATTTTTTAAGATTTCTTTATGTGTTTGTGTTGTTTTTCTGTCTCTTTTCAGAGATCAACAGAGCTGCTTCATGTGTTGTTTTCCTTATCGTTTTTCATTTCGGCATGTCCTTGGAAACGTTCCCCTTGTTCTATCACTTTAGCATAAAGTTCGGTAATATGCCAATAATGTTTTGCAGTCATTGTGTTTAATCGGAGAGAGCTTGAGGATGTATGTTTTTTTCTTTGGAATTGAAATAACATGAGAGTTTTTCCAGGTCGTAGGAAAAGTCCCAGTAACAAGACAAGTGTTTATAATATAAGTAACAATATTTATTTCTTCAGAGCCCTTCGCTTGTGTTTTAATCCCATAAATAATTTTTTCTACCTTCTCTGTTGCAACAGCCGTGAAATTAAGCCTATTTTTTTAAACTTGGAAATTCGTGGTTATACCTCTCTAAGATTAAATCAGTATTGACATTATTTGTATGTTGACCGTTGAGGTAAGTTATTAGTTAAGTAATCATTAAACTAATAAGGATAAGTACTAGTTACATTATTATTGCTATCAATAACATTTAAAAATCTTACCCCCGACATTTTAAAAGAACCTTTAACTTAAAGGGAGTTTTTAGTGGCCAGAAAACAAATAAACCATAAATCAGACACCATCCTATAATTTAGATGAAAAATTAAGTTTAATGGTATTCATATATCTCGATTTATATTTTGCTGGAATTGCTGATAATATATTTTCTTGTCACTAAAACGCCCTTTAAGCTAAAGTTTTCTTTAAAATGTTGTTAATACCGGGGGTTAATGTTTTCCAAAAGGTTTTGGATCGGTTTTAAATTTATATTCCAAAAATGGTTTCTTTTCGGCTCTAACTGTTGGATTTATTAAATTACTTATCTCCTTATATTCATTATGAGACTCAATAGTATTCAATATTTTGTATTTTGAAATGGCTTTATTTTTAAGTTTAATCATGAATTTAATATTAAGTGTTGTAAGCCAAGGTGCAAACTTCTTGGTAAGTTTTATGGTTTTCAAGAGAGCATGTATATCAGAAATTACTAATACGTTATTATTAAAACAATTTTAACATTTTATCAACATTGCTGAAAGAGTACAATGAATCCCAGATTATTAACATCATCGGATCATTTAATAAATGAATCATAATTGAAGTTAGATTAATCCCTATATGTAACGAGTTAGGTACTCGTTTAGGTTTAACAATTTTTTAATCACATTTTACTATAAAATGATCAGACACTTGTTCCATATCAAAGACATGTGTTTCACTAACCACAGTGTAATCAGAAATAATTAATAAATCAGAGTGTTAGAGTTACCGACATTACGCATAGGTTTAGTAACGAGCTGATTTAAACCATATTTTTCCAATAAATTAAAAATTTTACCAATGCTTATATTATTTTTATCTAATAAATTTACATTAAAGTCGCCACCGAGTAAAACGTATTTAAATTCTGGAATAAAGTTAACTAAAATATTTTCTATAGTCTGTTCACATAAGCTTTGCAGCGTTAGCCAGGAAAGGGAACAAAATGCGCAGATGATTGGTGCAGATGGCAGGCAGATATACACAAGTGCAATGTTCCGATAGCGGTTAAATCAATTTTCATTGTTTATTTTAATTCATAGGAAGTAGTTGGACGTTTGTAAATTGTGTTTTAATATTAATTGAATTGTGTTTTCGACGAGTAATATTAATATGTAAGTATTAAATCTAATTGTTAATGACCAATATATTCCCTTAACCTTACCTAAAAATAATAATATGTGTTATACCTATTTAAGATAGACGGTAAGGGTCGCTCTGCAAACCCAGGTAATCAGTTTTTTATGTATTCATATGAATGCACGCTGTATAATATGGTGTATATTTTAATCACTTTTTTACACAGATCAGTTCAAAATGCAGCATATTGCTTTATATTAATATAGAGAGGAACATAATATTGTTTAAAGCAAAAGTATGAAAATTGTGCAGCAAAAAATTTGGTCCGCTCTAAAGCAGGTAGAATTTAAAATTGTTTTATTTTCTGATATTATTTCTTATGGGTACACAAAATAAAAAGTAACGGAAATTTTTAGGACATTTGGCTTTCTTATAGATAAATCGAAATTTTTTTATTAAATTAGGATGTTCTTATTTCGGCGTAGGTCATTTTAGTGTCTTATTTAAAACTTTAAAGAAAATATGTCAATTTTATTTTTGTTGTTTTGTTTCTTTCCACTGTTAACCAATAAAAGGCATTTCTTCTTATTGTAAATAAATTTACGTATGTACGTACACTCTGTTGAAATATTTTTCCAGTGATTCAATAAACCTAAAAGGCATTTATCTTAATTCTAATGCCTTGAAAGATTTTTTACGCCTGGTAATAAATATGTAAGTAACCCACAATGATATATTTATTACGCCTGGAAATAAGCAATTTACAATACACTCGCTATTTTGCCCATTGTAAATAGGGCTCACTAAGTCCAACCCACCACTGCAAAGTATAAGTGAACAGACTTTAAGTGTTCTAAGCAGGTGGTAATATCGGCGATCCGTGTAAAGTGCCCAAACAAAAATTCTTACCCGATATTTTTAAAGAAATCCACAGACTTTCTGGAGCACTGTCTATCATAGGCGGATCCTCCAATATTTTAAATTCAAGATTCTTTTTAACATAAAAGACCACATTTATGTTATCTTCATTTTTATACAAATTTTGTTTTTACGTACATTTTTTTATGAAAATTATCCTTAATCAATATGATTTCAATAATATAATATGTAATCCACTAAACCGGTAACAATAAAAATGAATTTTTTGAGAAAAAAAACTGTTTCTATACTCAACATCATTATTAATATTAAATAATTATTACAGAATTATAGAATTATTTCCTATTAATTATTAAATATAAATAAAAACATATAATTATTCGGCAGTGTGCTTTAAGTAACTTTTAAGATACTTACTGTGATTTTAATTATATTACTTGTTAACAGAATCCCTAAAGCAAATATATGTTATTGACATATCCACACTCCTAATCTTATGAACAAAGCAACTACATAAAAGAAAATATAATTAAAGATTTTTTCATGTAATTAATTCCCTTTATTGTGTGAGGTTTTTACAAGATAAAGAATATTGTTATTTACAAATATATCAAATATTAATGACGCGACAGTGGAATTTAATAGGAGCCTATTTATAAACTGATATTAATATTTATATTATTTTTAAGTTTTCGTCAGCAAAATTTTCAAAAAATTCTGTATACAAAGTTAAACATTATAAATATTAGTAACAGTTCGAATAAAGTGAAAATTAGGATGGTTCTAATTTTGTGTTTTTTTTTTATTATATTTATTTTCTATAGTGGCGTATAAAAATAATGCGAAAAACAAAATTACAACCACCGTAATTTTCATTTTAATGTTTCATAAAATGTTCTTAATGTTTTCCGTTAAAGGGGGATACATTTATTTTATCCAAATTGCTTGAAATACAATGTATGTTTAATAATAATAACAATAAATAGTTTATTATTTTCCACATAAATACAAACAATAAATATAAATTACAATAAACAGACTCATTTAGTGAATTCAAATTTTTCCAATTTCTCTCAATTTTTATAAATTATTGTTTCTTGTGTAAATGGTCTCAAAAAATGTTCCAGTCGTTTGAACGAAAGGAAATACTCGCATTTCAATAATCAAATGAATTGTCCGGCCGAGCAGCCGGTGACGTCAGCAGATCTGATTAAGTTCGCTCGCAAGAAATACACGGGATTATATAAAAGCGGAACTCTTCTAATTTGCTGGAAGTGGTAGTTAATCAGAGGCGCATTTAGAGAGGGGCGCTCCCTCTTAGGCTTTATTTTGTTCAATCCTAATAAACTAGGAAATATATTAATACGTCGTTGTTTTAATTCATCGCGACTGAAAATTTAACCAAAATCCAAATTTTGCGGCCCAATGGTACTGCGAATTTTGTTTTGGGAAACGTATAACTTAGCTACATCCTAGAAAGAAGGAAAAAAACTACGTCTTTCCAAGCAGCATTTTAATTTTGTATTAATATCGCCCGCCGCGTCCTGACGTTGCTTGATAGCATCATAACAACGATTATCATCCGACTCTCTTTTGCATCAATTCAGTGAATGCACTCAGAGTCGCTACAACGTCGGCATCACGACCAATTACATCGTTTTAACGTTGCGCGGAAAACCAACTTTTGCACCAAAATTGACAACGTTTTAAAGTATGTTTTTCTTACTAAAAACATTACTGTAGACATTTGGGCCACTTCTATTTACTGGAATAAACACCACAGCTGTTCTTAAACTTAGAGAAATAGAAAATAGAGCCTTCCTCTTCTGTGTTTTATTATGATGTTTACAGTTGATTTTAAAACTTTGTGGTATCAACATTTTTGAACGCGGATCAGTTTACGGTAAAATATGTCCGACATAAAGGCCCAAAATAAAGCGTGCCCCACAATGAGTTTTTAGAAAAAAAAAAACAATTTTTTTTATTTTTTTCTTAGATGCACTAATGAGTGATTTAACTGTAAATACGCAGTGTAGTGATTACTTAGGTAGTGATTTTAAACAAAGTAGCATAATTAGATTAACCAAAATCTCCTAAATTCGCATTTTTTTTTCACTTTATTTGTTAACATCACAATTGCGGACAACAGTATGTACATACGTTTATCGGTATTAAGATAATAAACCGGATTTTTACAGTAAGTCGACATTTCGATTTATTTTTAAATCTTCTTCAGGACTATAATAAAATATTTTAGCTAGGAATATAGGTAGTTCTTACTGTTAAAAATTATTTTATAAAATACATTACGGGATTCGACAATAAATTAACTGTAAATAATAGTTGCACAAAAAAAGAAAAAATTAAAAAATTTTCCAGTAAGCAAGCATATTTTCCTACTTTTGAAAATGCTGATGATATACGTCAAAATTAGATACCTAATTGTCTGATTTCTCTTTCGTGAAGTAGGTTGGAATCTTTAATGTCAAGCCAACACTGATGTGGTTTTCTACAAAACACCAAAACATTATATACTGCAATCGGCGTGCGCTTCAGCAACCAAGTTGGCATCATCTGGAGATGACCCAAACTAACCTTATGCTAACAATATTTCGCCAACCAAGTTGACATTATCTGGAGACGATTAAAACTAACCTTATGTATTATATTTATACCTAAACTATTATTACGATTCGGTAAACCATGACTCACTAACTCAATAGAGTGGACTATATGGGATTGGCCCTCTGTCACTATTTATAGTATTTTTATACTTTGTAATTTCCAAACTTTCAAAACATCCTGCTGCCTAGTATTTGTTACATTCCTAATTATTCCTAAAATGCAACTATTGCTACTACTATGTTTGAGATGAGTCCAATGATCATTGAATTTGGTTTGAATTGATTGTCTAGTTTGTACAACATACTTTTGATTACAATCTTTATAACTAATTTGTGGCTCGTAGAGTTCTCCGACTTCTCATTTGTTTCAATTTTTGGCTTTTGGATTGCCCAAAAGTTGTTGTAGGTTATTTCCCGATGAATGAACCACTGCTATACCTATATCTTTAAAAATCTAACCAATACCACGGATGAATCGAGGATCATATGGAATGGATAAACATTTCGGATTTTCTCTTTGATCGAGGAATTTCGAAATGTCTGTTTAAATTTACTTTTAGGTAATTCAAACGACAAAATTGAAACTAATGAAGAGCTGGGGATTTAGAAATTAGCTGTAAAGACAATAATTAAAAGTATGTTGGACAAACTAGATTTAAGGAGCATATGGCTCATCTCAAATATGGTACAGTACAGATAAGTCTAGTATTGATCAACATGCGTTTTAAAACAATCTTATAATATATAGTAGCAATTTAAGATTAATTAGAAATATAACAAAAACAAGACAGCATTTGAAAGTTTGGAAATTACAAAATGTATAATGAGTTCACCAAACTGTAGCGATAGTTTAGTATAAATATGATACATTGTTACCATAAGGTTAGTTTTAATCATCTCCAGAGAATGTTAACATGCTTGGCGAAACAAAAAAGTTTAGTGATTGAATTTCTCATTTGCACCAGCCTAAGATCTTTCTAATAGGTTGAAAAATAATAGTTCGAAAATGATAGAACTGCCACTTTTATTTTTGGCGAATTTTTCATTTCAAATAATAACTTCTCCAAACTGTCTAAAAACAGTTAAAGATGTAGCTATTTATAAGAAACATGATACATATGTAGGTTATTGAAAATTACAGATCTGTCACAAGTCCATATGAAATAGTAGTATATAACTATTTGGTAGGTAATACTATTAGCTTTTCTTAATAATATCGACAAACCAGCATGGGTTCATAGCTGATAGATCAATTAATATAGCGGTGCATTCCTTCTATGAAAAAATCATTAAATATATTAAGACAGCCCTGTTGGGATATCATGTAACCTTAGCAGGTTATTCGACTGCGTCAATCACAATGTACTAGTAGAAAAACTATTTTTATTAGAAATTCGTGGGGTTGCACTAGACTACATATGTTTTTTTTTACATTATGTAAATGTAAGACACTCAAATAATGGTACGATTAATAAATCAATTCAGAATACACAAAAGTAAGCTTTGGTATTCCTCAAGGCTCAGTCTCAGACCCTCTTTTTTCTTCTCTATACGAATGATCTGCATATTGAACAGTTTTAACTTAATTTTATTAAAATGTTTGGTGCGTATTCATTATTTTTTTTAACCCACGCTAACCCATCATGGAAATAATATCCACAAACAACTTAGTTGTTTTATTTTGAGGATTAGTTGATTCTCTTATGCTACGTCTTACAGAATAATCTTGTACATGGGTAACTTAACATTAAAAATGGAAATTTTGAATTACCCGACGTCTCTGGAAATTTTAACATGACAACACATTCTACAGGTTTATTTAAATTTTCACTCATTCCTCTAATATACATTAAAATAATACGTATTCTTTACTTCTATATCATCATATCTGAGCAAGCTGACTTAAAATTGCTATGTTCAACTGTACAGAAAACAAATACGTGCAATTAAACTGATTGATGCGAATTATTTATTCGTTTTTTTACAATAAACCCCTTTCGAGGGTAGTAGATATACCCATTTATTATTTCAATAGTTCAAAATTATTTTAAACTCAAATGCTGTTAAAAGAATTTATTACTTACGCAAATGTCAATATAGAACAGATATTAGCGGTTTCTCTAGGATTTTTCTTCCTCTTCTCCCTTTCGCAGTGATCCATTTTAACAAATTTTATACACTTTTAGATTATTAAGTTACGATTATTCCATATAAATATAAAACCAATTATTTAAGAAAACCAACTGATATCTATCTAATCAAGAATAAACATTTATTAAATGCTCTTCAGTAATGTCTACATTCTTAGTAGGGGCATAGAACCTAACTACTTCAAAATTTAAAGTATCCCCATTTCTCCATTTAGATATTTTATCACAATATCTTTAAACAAATACTAGGTAGCAATATTTATTTTAAAACTGTAATTATAATATAATCTAAACAATACAAATCCAAAAAAAAATTTTTACTATTTATAAAGATTTTATGAATGACAAAATAATTTATTAAATTTAATGATGAACAAATTTGTATTACTTAATTTTTCAGTTGTCATCATAGGAAAATTTACATACTCACTCGTATAAAAGACACAGTTTTACTCAAAAAATATAAATACATAGTATTTTAAAATATAAATCATTTTAATTTTGAATAATGCTTTAACAGATGGGGCTCAAAGTGCTAAAAAAATAACCACTTTAATTTAACACAATACCACAGTTTATTATTCACAATCTCCACGATACATATTGATCTGAAAGACAGTTATAGAAAAAATGGTAATTGTTCAAAAACAATTATTTATTAATAATAACATGATAGGAAGTTTATTAACACCAGTTTTTAATTATTATAATAAAATGATTTAACATACAAAACAGTATAATAAATCTTGATATTTTTAAAAATGAAGGTTTTACTGCGTATAATAATACTATAAACATTATGATTTTTTTCTGTGGCATTATTAAAAGGGTTACAGAATTTTCATTTATCTCTTTTTCTGTTCAATGAAAGTTTACGGCCTTCTAGAATAAAAATTATTTTGTTGATAATGTTTTGAGCTATTTTCTCTCGCGAACTATTTTATCTATTTCATTTCTGATAATACGTTTCCAACAAAAAATTGTATTTATAACTAGAGAAAGTGTATGAAGGAAAAACGACTGGAACCAATAAATTTATGATACCAAAATACTATATTTGGTTCAATTATTTTATTTTTGTATACATATGCATATAATGTATTGTTTGTCTCAAAATTGTGTTTTACTATACTCTCCTAATAAATTTCAGAAAATAATGAATTTGTTTTTTTTTTTAATATTACCGTGGTTGCACTTTGCTCTCCGACCACTACCGTTCTATGAATACAAAATTCATGGTCATCAATACATTGTAAGTAAACCTAAATAATCGTTTACCTAATTAGTTATGTAAAAATATATAATAATAATCCTAAGTACTCACTTCCTACGGCTGCAGAATAATAGAAGGTTGATGGGGCAAAACAAGTCTCTCAGTCAATCGTTCCAAGACTGAGATAATCCTTTTCACCCAGAGAAGAAAAATTGAGGATTTTATGGCACAAATTATGTATGATAAACCTCTTGCGCTTACTCAGGAGGTCAGATACTTGGGAGCAACCCTAGATAATAAACTGTCACACCCCCGTGACAGTTTATTAGGGGGCCCCCATATTGACAACGTCATCAAAAAGCGTGAACAGAGTGACCACGTCTCGAAAGCTGAAAAAGTCCAGAGTTTAGCTTGCCTAGGAATCTCTGGCGTAATAAGGACGACACCAACAGCTGCTCTGGAGGTTCTGCTAGGCCTGTCAATGCTTCCCTCGGGGTTAATGCGGGAGGCTATGGCGATCTATCGAAAATGCGGGAATCTGTTTGGGAAAAGCTGAAGGTCACGCAGCAATTGCTGGACTGAAGTAGAGGGAAATTCCTATCTCTGTCATAAAGGTGAGAGGAGCGAAAGATCAATTAAGGTTAGAAATGAAATATACTCCCTCTTACTCTTCCCAGATTGGAGGAGTGGAGTAAAGAGGGAATTGATTCACCTCGGACTCTCTGATGTGGTACACAGACGGTTCTTGTGTTGCCACGAGATCCTCCACCGTGACGGGAATTATATCTGGAAGGCAGAGGTTTATGCCATCCTAGCGGTTGAAGATAAGGTTGAGAAACGGAACGGAGCGGAATAGATGATATATATCTGCTTCGACAGCCAGGCTGCTCCAAAACTGGTGCAGGACGAGATCAGATCTCATTAGAGAGTGCGGGTTCCCTTATAAAAGTTTGCCAGACAAAACAAATAAGACTGGTATGGTCCCGGGATATACCGGGGTTTCAGACAACGAGAAAGCCGTTGAATTAGCTAAACTTGGAGCCTTTTCTCGGACCTGAGTGTATGTTAAGCATTACAAAAAGGCAGGTCACCACGTCTCTCAATGAGTGAGCCCACGAAACACTGTGGAAATATTAGAGGACCAACAGGGCCTGTAGACGAACTCGAGACGGGGCCGAACAAGTCGAGATCGGCCTGATTACTGGGCCGGAGTCGGAAGACTCTGAATTCTTTAATAGAAATTCTGACACGCCACTGCACTTAGGAGACACCTATCTATGATAGATATTGAGAAAAACCCTACATGTCCAAGATGCATGAGTGATGAAGAAAAGTCTTACCGTTTCCTGGGGCAGTGTGAAGCATTCGGGCGCTTGAGGCATAGCATCTTCGGTACTAATGCGGAGATGAGCTCCCTTGCACTGAATGATATCTTGACCTTCATTATAAGATCGGAGCGATTCAACGAGAGAGCAAGAGTAGTACATTGCTGATGGGCAGGTGGGGGTTAATAAAAGGGGCCCATCTACGGCCTACTTGCCAGGCGTCAATCTCCCCTACCATTATCATTACCATTACCATTATCATTACCATTACCGTTATCATTACTATTACAATTACTCGCTTGCTACGCAACCCAATATCTAGTCTAGTATTAACAAAAGAAAAAATAAAACGATTTTCAGATTTATTTCAGCCACCTGATGAAAATGCCGTTTTTATTTGATTATCATTATAGAATTTTGTCACATCCTAATGGACATGTGACCTACTGTAGTAGAGCCGAATATTAAACAGCTAATAATTTTGTATGTCTCACTTATACTAGTTATGTGAATGTGTATATTGCATAATATTGGATATCCTTAGATGGTAAAGAAACACAGTTCTGTACTAATTAGGAAAAGCCTCAAGGCTACTGTGAGCTTAAGAGTAAAACAAAGTTATGGTTTAATTATAAAAGTATTTATTTCTAACAGTACAAATTAATTTTAATGTTTTAAATATACAATGAAAATTTGTTTTTTAAATATTTTACAGTTTATTAAAAACTCTACATGTGTTTCAGCTTCTTTGTCAAGAGTACAAAGAATACTGAATAGAGAAATGTGTGTTCATGTCACATACTATGAAACTATTATTTATTAGAACAATTGGAAATAAGCAAAGCTATTAAAAGTAATAAGAATTTAACGAATAAACAACAATTTTTACCCCAGTCACCATATTTTAGATAAAATTTATTTTTAGATTTAAAGAATATATAAATGTTCAACTAACAAAAATATATTTTACAAGTTTTATAGTAACAGATGTGATATACAAGTTGGTGTACTTTACTGGGTTCGCGGCTATGCAATACTGTTTCGTACTGTTGCCCTATATATGACTCCTGTCACTACTGTGCTCCTGTCTTAACAATGCCCGTGTACTCGCCGGACATACACCAACCCATGATATAATAAAACTGTATCATGCAGCAACCGGTAAGCAAACAAAAATTTTACTATTTAGTATTCTCTGTACTCTTAACAATGGCGTAAGAAGCCAAAACACGTGGAGTTTTTACTAATTTTTTGAAAATATAAAAAGCAATTTTCTTTATACATTTAAAATATTTACTAATGTTTAACAAGGAGCAAACCGCAGAATTAATTCAGTGTATTAATTTTAATAGTTTACTAATCCGGCTTGCTTCACCATTTTATAGAAAATGCTGTCTTTATTTTCCAATAAACTTATTGGATCTTCATATTCTTTAATTTCACCTCTGTCAAGAACAAGAACTTTGTCGCATTTCAAAACCGAGTGAAGTCTATGAGCAATTGTGATCAGAGTACAATCAGAGAAGTTTTCCTTTATAGTATCATGTAATAAAGTGTCTGTTTCATGATCCATGTTAGCCGTAGACTCATCCAATATGACTATTTTAGTTTTACGTATAATAGCTCTTGCTAAGCACAGTAATTGTTTTTGTCCTAAACTGAAGTTACTCCCACCATCTTCCACCTCAAATTCCAAACTTGTGATTAGATGATGCAGATTTAATTTTCTTAAAACGGCCCATAGTTTTACTTCTGTAAATTCTCCAAATGGATCAAGATTCGAACGGATTGTGCCAGTAAACAAAATTGGATCTTGAGGAATGATAGCAATTTTTTTCCTAAGAAATTTTAAAGGTAACGTTTTAATATCAACACCGTCAATTAAAATTTTTCCCTCCACCTCATAGAGTCTAAAAAGTGCGACAATAATTGATGATTTTCCAGTCCCTGTTCTTCCAACTATTCCTATTTTCTGTTTTGATTCGACTGTAAAATTTAAATTCTTCAGTACTTGCTTATTATTGTCATAAGCCAGTGTAACATTTTCATAAGTAATGACACCTTGACCAGGCCAATTTTTTAGAGAAACACTGCCTGTTGTTTCTTGTTTTATATCCGTGTATTCTAATACTCTTTCTACTGATGTCATGAGATTTTCAATTTCAGCCCATTGCCGAATACCGAACTGAATGTGACCAGCCAACATTAAAACCTGAGTTAATACAAGTCCCACGTTACCAGCGCTTGTACCTAACAATGATAAATTTTCGTTTAAATTATTATAAATACTTGAGTTAGATTTTCTTATAAAAGGTGTTCTAAACGCCTAGGTATATTTTAGCCATCAGCAAATGTGACCAAGTGGAAAAAAATTAACTATTTGTTATTTGGTAGAATGAAAGAAATGTTGTACTAGTAAATTATTCTTCAGTGCATGAAAAAAACGTTGGCCATAAGAGAATAATGAAATATGAGACCTTCGATTAAAACTGTGTTGTCTTCGACGCGGCTGTAATACTCGTCCGCGAATCAGCGACGATCGCTAGTAACTGCTAAAATCATATAAACGTTTTCCTCCGAGCGGTTGCGATTAGCGACCGAGACTAACTTTGGCGACAGTCGCTGGTCGACTGCTCTGCTCTGACTGCAGTATAGTCGCGATCGTCGAGCGGTTGGTACAGTTTTCGTGGTCTTTTTGTTAGATTTATTTGAGTAAAATAAATTCTGATGATGAAAAATGAATTGAATCGGTTATTAAGCACCCATCTTTATATGACTTAAAAAATCCTGCTCATAAAAAACAACGAATAAAAGACACTGCGTGCCATACCTTTAAACATAGGATGAGTACTCTGCCTTTTTCTAAAAAACACTCCCTCCAATATTTCATTGTCTTCATCTTCCACTAACAAGATATGCCATGGTAAAGTTTCAAACTCAACTGTACCTACTGTCGCCAATGGCGACAAATATGCGATGCAGTAGCTTGGAGGAAAACATTATGACTAGCGACAGTCTTTTACGATAAATGCTCAGTCACGGTCATCAGTCTTGATCGCTAGACTATAACGTCTATCTTTTATAAAATATAAAAACCATCTTGGACTGCGAGTAGAAACATGAAAAATTATACCCTCAATATAAACCAATAAAATCTCAGTGTGTTTACAACTAAATTAAACACTACAAACAGGATATATCAAAATTACACCGAATTCTCTCGTAGGTTGATTTCTGAGAACAAACTGGGAAAAAATATTCTTACGAAGAAGATCTTTAAGGAGGTATTACCACTTGAAGGTGTATGGGAGAAACTTTTATTTCGCTCGTAAATAATTTATGGAAAATTTTTTGGTAGTCACTCATTACTAATTAGGATACAAGTTTTAATGTAGTTCGCATTGAAAAAAAAAATCTTCTAGCGGTGGTAAATTAATGAGTGTCCTCCATTTTAGATGTATAACTGTCTTAACTTTACGAAACAAATGCAAGAGTTTTTGTGAATGTGACATTTCTGAAAACTTTAAACAAAAAAAAGATATCTTGCGTCCTCTCGCTTCGATCAATCGTTTGCGAGATAAATTGGATTTTACAGAGAATCTCAAATTAATCAGTTTCATAGTGTATCTCAGCAAATAGCGGTTTTATCCAAAAACTAATATAGCACTTTTGAGCCATATTATGGACGAGAAACTTACCATGCTGCAGATCAATAATTCAAAACAAGATACAGGAAGAATTTGAAAAATTGCCATTTTTGACAATACCCCATAACTTTGGTATCTTACCAGAGCTGGTAAAAAGTGCTCTCGAGCATATTTGAACGAAGATGCCAATATGCCAATTTGGTAAGTATGCTTATTGTGCTTGTAATGTAAAATGTAGCATGATATGATGACTGATGATGATGTATGAATGAATTTGATAATCCCAGCCGCTTTAGAGCAAAAATGAAATAGGATACCATCATTGGCTTGGCACACACCCAATTTAGAAAAAATTATTTGAGACTATTTTGAAAAAAGTAATGAATGAAAACAATTTATTATAAAGCATTTTCTTAAGAATTATTATTTTTGCACGAGATCTGATATAAATCAAATTTTGATGTAATTAATTATATATTGTTTCTTCGTCATAAAATAAATTTTCTTTAGTCTAAAAATTTTTTTCTAAATTGGCTGTGAATTCACAAAATTTATGCAGAAACGATTCTTTGCTTGCGAAAATTTTAAAGTGCTCACGAGTCATAAAGTGCTTAACAGCCTTTTTGAGTGCTTGCGAGCCCTTTCAAATGCTCCCGAGCATTAAAGTGCTTACGAGCCTTTTCGAGTGCTCACGAGTACACTGCGGGATTACTAGGTTAGGTTAGGTAGACCCACCATTGCGGCCATCAGCAGGCCTATTGTGGCTCACGCCTAATTATATTTCACCCAATAAGTTCGGTCTCTTAATGAAACTGATAATTTTATTGGGTGCAGATCCTCTAGCAGCAGTTACCCTTTGCCAAATATTGAGAATCGGATCCTCTCCACAGCGGGACAGGTGCATAAGATGTGGTCTGACTTCTCATCATCCTCCAGGCATAGACGGCACTCGGCGTTTTCCGCTAGGCCGAGTTTATGCAGATGATAGTTTAGTCGGCAGTGCTCGGTATATAGACCTGTTAGAGTTTTCAGGTTTACCCTGTTTAAAAAGCTTCCTAACTCTTGATTTCAAAGGGTATTTTATAAACGCCTTCGAATGAACTAATCCTGGTAACTCTTACCAATACTGGAGAGTTTTCCTTTCAGCCCAGGTTGAGATAGCCATCTTGGCAGTACTTGAGGATATGCCAAGTATTGGTTCTGGTTCGATGAATCGTGATCCCATTCCTTCTCTGGCTAAGGGGTCTGCTATTTCGTTACCTTCCATACCAAAGTGGCCGGGTATCCAGACCAGAGTCACTTTGTTGTTTTTGCTCAAATGATTTAGAGCTTTCTGCCAATTCCATACCGTCTTGGAGTTACACCGGTAGGAGTTAAGAGATTTTATAGCTGCTTGGCTATCTGAGAAAATTTTTATTGATCTGCGTGTAAGATGCATATATTCCAGCCTTCGGACACACAGTTCAATGGCATGAACCTCAGCCTGAAAAACAGTTGCATGAGTACCTAGGCTTGAGAATATCCTCACCCTTGGTCTGTAGCTATGTACCCCGGCTCCTGTTGCCTCGGAAGTTTTGAAGCCGTCTGTAAACCAACAATTGTCTGCCTTCAGTAGATCGGCTTTATTCCGATCCCACTCATCTCTTTCCGGAGAAAGGATGTTGAAGGTTAGCTCGTAGTTGGTCATAGCAGGCATAGTATCCGAGGGCATACCCAGGATGCTGTGATTCTCTATGTCATCCAGCAACCTGTTCCGCTCCATAATACTAGTCTGCGGCATATTAATGACCGCTTGTTGTAGTCTGTAGGTTGCCCACCTGGCCTCTCTCTCCAAGTATATACGAAGAGGGGGTAAATCCAGGAGGATTTCCATTGCAGCTGACGGTGTGATGCTAATTGCTCCCGTTACAGTCATGCATGCTAATCTCTCCAGAGAGTTTGGCTTTGGCCGTCCGTTGTGATCCTTTCGGCCACCAAAAAATGGATCCGTATATTATCATTGATCTGATGACCGTGATGTAGATCCAGTAAATTTGTTGGGGACCCATGCCCCAGGATTTGCCACAAATACGACGGCATGTCCATAAGGACAGCTTTGCTTTGTGGATTACTTTTTCCAGATGGGAGTTCCAATTAAGTGATCTATCTAGAGTGATTCCTAGATATTTCACCTCCTCCGCAAATGGAATAGTTTCACTCATTAAAGAGGGAGGTCTTAAGTCCTCCAGCTTCCTTTTCCGGGTGAATGGTACTATTACTGTTTTTTGAGGGTTTACAGACATCTGTTCCGTGTCACACCAGTCACTGCATCCAGTGTCTCTTGAAGGGTATTCGATATTACTCCTTCAGAGTTTCCTCTGACTACTATGACTAGATCATCTGCATATGCTAGAACCTCAACCTCCCACAGTATGAGAATAGCCAGCAGGTCGTCCACAAGAAGTGACCACAAAAGGGGGGAGAGAACCCCACCCTGCGGGCATCCTCTCGTGGCTCTAAACCTAACTGTTTCTCCCTGTAAAGACGTTGTTATGGTTATGGTATGGTAGCACGAATCCAGTCGCCTATAGTAGGCTCAATTTCTCTGGCAGCCACTGCTGCATATAAGGAGTCGGGCAGTGCATTATTAAATGATCCCTCAATGTCAAGAAAGGCTCCCACCGCAGTTTCCTTCATTTAAAGGGATTGGGTGATCTTCTCGACTAGGTTATTGAGTGCTAGTTCTGTTGATTTTACTGTCTGATAGGCGTACTGATGGATATTGAGGGGGTGATGATTCAGGATGTTCCCCCTGATATATCCGTCCAGCACCTTCTTCAGGCCTTTCAACAGAAAAGATTTCAGGCTAATTGGTCTAAGCGATTTAGGGCTTGGTTCTTTCCTACCCATTTTTGGTATATATACTCTCTTAACCAGCGACGAACTGGATGGGATATAGTTCCATACCAGACTAGCTCTGAATAGTTTCATAAGGAATGGGAGCAATATTTCCAGTCCATTTTGTAGTAGAGCTGGAAAAACTCCGTCCTCTCCTGGCGATTTGAATGGTTGGAATGATCTGATGGCCCACTCAATTGCCGGTATTGTGATCACCTTTTTAGCCGTCAGCCAGTCATTTTCATCGGGTCGTTTTAATCGGCCTTCTGATAGTGACGGCTGTTGGTCATCCGCATTCAAGCACCCTGGGAAGTGGTTTTGTGCTAGGAGCTGTAAGGTTTCCTTTCCAGAGTCCGTATATGAGCCATCCGGTCGCCTTAACGAACCGAATTCCCTCGTCGGCTCTCTGCAAAGAATCTTGTGGATTCTAGTACTGTGAAGTAGGTCAGTTATACTCTCCCAGAATTTCCTCCAAGATCCCCTTTTAGCTTTCCTTATTTCTTTGTTATAGTCCGTTAGAGCGGATCTATATTGGTCCCAGTCGCCCGAAGCTTTAGCTCTATTAAAGAGGCGTCGAACTTGTTTTCTCATTTTATCTAAATTTTTGTTCCACCAAGTCGTGCCTCTATTGTCCTTTTTGTCTTCAGTGGACAGTTTTCATTATATGCTGAGACACTTGCGTTACGGATCTGTTCCGCTGCAATATCAGTCTCATCACGATTCCTGATTGTAGTGATAGCGGATTCAAGGTGAGACTGGAGGGAATGTTTGTACCCTTCTCAGTCCGTGCACTTCGGATCCCGATATGTCACCATAGGTCTTGGACCAACTTTTATATTGAATAGAATATGTTTATGATCTGAACATGAGGGTTCAGAAGATACTTTCCAATCGGATATCTTGTTGCTCAAGTAGTTTGAGCTGATTGTGATATCTAATACCTCCTTACTATTTCTGGTGACAAAGGTTGGTTCGGAACCAATGTTATTCACAGTTAGTCCTTCACCTAATAAATATTCAAAAAGTGACTAACCTCTTTGGTTAATGTTCGTGCTTCCCTATGCTGTATGGTGGGAGTTCGCGTCACATCCAATAACCAGGTGGATATTGTTCCTTTTGCTGTAGGCGATTAAATCCCGCACTGTCGCTGAAGAAGGTTGGTCTGCAACTCTATCACCCGGGAAGTAGGCTGAGCAGACGATTATTTCCGTCTTGCTTCCTCCCTCCGAGATCGATACCTGGACGGCTACAACGTCCTGGGTGCAGTAACCTGTAAGTACAAAATGGTTAATGTTATTTCTGATCAAGATACATGCTCTGGGTCTTTCATCAGAGCCGATTTCTATTACCTTGCCAGAAGTATTCCCAGGCCGCGTACTCGGCCTGTGTTACTTGTCCAGGATTCCTGGAGGAGAGCGATATCGATTTGCTCTTCCTTAAATCTTTTGCCGAGGACGTATGTGGCCGCCCTGGCTTTTTGTAGATTCGCCTGTAGACATCTAATATAAGATGTCATTGGGTAGTTGATTTGAGGATAAGGATTAAGGATAAGGGTACTAGTTGTGGAAGTGTTGAGAACCGGTTGCGTTAGGTAGGATTTAGTTTGTGGGTTTAAAAAGGAAGTTAAGGGGGGGTGGGAATTTTCCTCCTCCTCCCGGAAGATGAATGTTTCTCACTCTTCCTGGAGGTGCTTTTGTCCGGGTTAGGTTCCCCCGCTGTTCCCTTCTTCCTAGGTGGTTTAATTCCACTCTTCTTCAGATGGGATTTATTCGGGAGGGATTTTCCTTTCCCAGAGGTTCCTTGTCGCGGCTGTTCGCTCCTCTTGGGAAGCGATTGTAGTTCGCTCTTCCTTGGCGTTCCTGCTAACGCTTTCTTATCAGAGGGGTTTTTACCTCCTCTGACTTTTGGGCGGAATTGGATTTGTCCAAATCCGCAGAAGGGCCTGAAATTCAATCCCTCCAGTGTAATCATGGACGCTTCATCTACTGAGAACGTCCATGTTTGACCAGGGCCCGAATCCTCCCGGTGTAGTACGGTCCACTCCCGGGTGTTCAGACTGTGGTTCATTTTCCTCAGCCTGTTCAGCACTACCTCAGAAGACAGCCGATTACCGGCATCATCCGGGATATATGCCGAACAGACATGAGGTTTGGGAAGGTCCTGTCCCTGCACGAATTTAAGACGCGCTCCTTCCCATGGATGGAGGCGTTCTGTGACGCTTTCCATTCATGAGGCGCTCGTCCCATCCGCACAGGTGATGAGAAACCACCCAGGCCGTTGTGTGCAGCCTAGGAACCTCACCTGAGGACCTTCGTCTGGGATTGCCTCTACAGCTTGCATTATTGCCTGCTGTAGTGCTCCCATCTGTTTACTCGTTAGGGTTGCCGTTGGGTAGTTGGAATGGATTATGCCCACTCTGACCCCCCCCACAGCTTCCCTAAAAAGCAGTTTTATAGCTCCACCTTCCCGGGGCTTTTTTTTCCGCTGGCATGGTGTGCTGTCGTCGGAGCGCAGACGCTTACCGGTTACAGCTTGCTCAGAGGAGGTTTGTTGCCCTCGCTCTGGCTGCTGTTCGGTTGGCCGTTGCTCCAACGCTTTACTTAAGACGGTTTCGTATGGTATTCCGCTCTTAAGTAAACGACCAAGGCGTCTTCTTGCAGCACCCCCCAATCATTTCCTTTTAAGGTTGAGTCCATCCAATTACTTGGATACCTCGTCCTCTGAAGTTCTCAGTTACTAAACACTAACACCTTTCACAAAGTGCTCGAAGCCCTAAGCACTAAACACGGATTTTAAGAAATGCTCTTAAGCACAGTGCTCCCGAGCACAAAAGTGCTTAGAGTGCTTAGACAAGCACTAAGCACAGTGCTTAGGAACGGCTCTGTATCTTACAAGTTATTGAAATACCTCAAAAACCTTTTATTTATAATCATTTATGTAAAATATAACTGCGCTGTCAGAATTTTATTACAGAGTAGAATATTTCATATTTGAACTCAAACAGAAAGTAGTTTTTGGGAAATTTTTTCAATATCCTTAGTAGACTATGGAAAAATAAAAACAACTTACTGTTATTTCAAACATTGACAGTACCATGCAGTTTTGTTAATGTTATTCAAATAAAGTATTTGAGTTCATAAAATCAGATAAAATAGTTTATAGGGGTTTTGAAAAGTATGATGTTATGTAAATGAATATATTGATAGTGGTAAAAGCAAGAAGAATGCGGCAACCTTATATTCAACGTTTTCCAGAAAGAGAGCAGGCCTATAAAGACATTTTTAAAAGGTTGGAAAATAACTTGAAAATGTTTGGGAAATTTGAAAATCCCAGGTCCTAATAAAAATAATCGGGAAAATGAATAGACAAACGTCCTCGGTTATGCACATACTTAAACTCAGGTAAGATATTTGCCATTTTCGTGATTATTTATATACTCGGATTATAATGAGAATCAACAATTTTTGATATCCAAGAAATATATGTCGCTCAATATGTAGTGTGATATCCAGTAATTATAAGTATCGCAAATTTTTGATTAACTGTTACTGTAATCACGATAAAGAAAGTTTCATATCTTTTCAGGAAGAAAACCGACTTCTGTGTCAGTCATAGCATCAAGGTCAAAAGCACATAGAATATTAAAGAAAAACAAATACGCTAAGTGCAAAACAAATATTTCATAATTTCTCTATTTAGATGACCCTGCAAGAAGAATTTAGATGGTACCTAAATGTTTTAAATATTTTAAATGTTTTCTTAACCGCCTCTCAAGTCACCAAAGTAACTCCCAGAAAATCCAAGGATTTTTGTTGAATAAAGAGGAGAGACAAGGCCCTACAGTTTATTGTGGAGTCTGAACCACATCTAGGGCATCGACGATTCTCTCTCATCTTAATCTGAAACAAATTACAAATAAAATTTCCAACTTGCTCCGGGATGGATTCGAACCATCGATATTCGGTACCGATCGCTATAAGCGGCTACCATGCCTATATAAAAAAAATAATTGCAACAATTATCCTAATTTCACACAAGATTATATGGTGTGATGAATCCAGGTAATAAGTGATAGTTTTTTTAAAAAGATAGGTTAGAATGTCGTCCAACAATACGGTGCACCTATGTTCACAGAGTAAGAGCATACGTGAATAATAAATTTTCAGCCCTCTGGATTTTTATTTGGTGCTTTTAAAACTCGAAATATATAAAAAAACTATTAATACACCGAAACAATTACTAGAAGTGATACATATTTTGTTTATTGTCGTTTCCAATCATAAACAATGTCTAGTGTGTTCAAAATAATGGTTTGGCTTTTGAACATCTTCACTGGATTTTCTTGTTTAAAGATTTATTTATTTCTACTTTTTAGCGTAACTATGTTACAAATTCACAAATTTATATGGTCCTGAGAATAATTGGCATTAGTTATGTTCTTTATTCTAGTTGACAATATAAAGTTAGCAACACTTGCTTTTGTTTCCCATGATCTACTGAGGATTTTGGTAAAATTTCCCAAAAACTAATTTATTTTTGAGCTTAGATATGAAGTGTTGCATATCGTTGGAAAGAGAATCCAAAGATGCATTCTATCGAATGAAAAATATAGGAAGTTCTATTTAAAAGAACAGTCACATAATAACTTTTTTGCTCTACACTGTAGTAACCTTCTGACAGCCCAGTTACAATCTACGTATACAATTATGAATAAAAGATTTTTCAAATTATTCAGTATCTATATCTTCTAACGTACAAAAGTTATGGATGGGTTATTTTCAAAAATGGCAATTTTTCAATTTCATCCTGTATCTTGGAAACAAAAGAAAATTTTGTTAGTTATATGTACAGCATGGTGTTTCTCCAAAATATAGCCCATAAAGGTTACATTAGTTTTTGGATAACACTAATATTTGTTAAGATGACTTAAAACATTACATACCAGTATCTATAAAGATGAATTTTGCGATGACAAGCGCAATAAGAATTGAGCAAAGTACATCTATTATACATCCAAATGCTCTTGATGCACATTCTAGGCTGTAATTAGCTGATGTGAATAAGTCTTGATGCCTGTCAAATGCTTCTGTTAAAATACGTTGTGCTTTGTACGCTCTTATTGTAGTGAGGCCTTCAAATGAAGCATTTAGGTGACCGATCATTGGACTTCGAGCTAAAAGCATGAGAAAAAACCAATGCAGTAAAGTTAATTCATGTTCTATTGTCCTAACCAAAAACTGATTTTCACATTATTAACTTGGTAATGGTTGGGTTAGGTTAAGTGATGTCATTAGCGTTATGACAAAAAACAGAATCGGATATAAATAAATTTTTGGGTATTAGTATACCTACTTCAAAATAATTTGTGTCATATATTTTTTATAATATAAAAAGGGTACTACTACCTAGTTTATTTACAAACATAATTATTAAAAATATTGTAAACAGAACATATGAAAAAAATCTAATGTTGATCTACACAAAGCTGACCAGTCATTGTTGTCACAATTTTGGAGCCTCTTCTCTGAAACATGCTAATTAAGCCATACCAACACTATACTTACTGGATAATATCTAACAATTCATAATAATTTTTAAACCAAAAAAAAAAGATAAACATTATTTGAGGCTAAACATTTAGAAAGCCAGGTAACAAAAAACGTAAAAAATATAGTACTTTCTACAGCTTATACTTTGGAATTTAGAAACGTACTGTGCCAAAATCTAGCCTAGTGTCCTTCCTCGGTCATCATGACTGCATCAGAATGAAGTTAGGATTCGACTCTGAACTATCAGAACCAGAAGCAGATTCTTGTAAAGAAATGATGATGGGAGGAAGGTTTTCAAAGCTAGCATCCCCCATCAATTATTTCCAGTCCTCGCGTTTTAAATTTTCACAATGCTTAATTGGCTTAGTCCCTTTATCCGTCGTAAAAGTAGATAAAGCTTTCACCCAGTGGCAGCTGGTGAAATTTACGTTGTCATATCTTAGTATTGGATCATGGAACCCAAGCGATATTTTAAGGTATATCTATCAAAACTAAATGAAGTTTCGCAGAAAAAAAATTGTGGAAAAGTTTCCTCAGCAGGTTATTTTTTTAGACAATTTGTAAAATATTTGCAAAACATTTTTTTTTCAGAATCAGGTGGAAAATATTTCGACAGATTTTCAAATTTCATTAAAATATACTGGTTTTTTTTATAAAGTACACGTTTTTGAAATTTGCATACTATAAAATAAATTTAAAATAAAATTTTAAAGTTGGTGGTTTATGGATATGCAGGTGCGTTGTCCACAACCATCACACATTTTAGATCTAATTTGAACAATGCAGGAATTAATTGATTTTCTACCCACTTTTGAAATATATTCCCAGTCATTGCTTTATGATGATCTTTGTGTGTATTGCTAAAATCCGATAGCAAATCACACCCATCCAAAAATCCCTAAGCACATCCCACATGTAAAATAGTAAGCCGTTTTACCTCCCCCTCAATTTTCGAAGAGTTACTTTTAGAATTGGTGTTGTGGCATCATTGGCGTACTGGAAAACCGTTCTGATACCACCTAGTCTCGCCCAAAAACATAACATTTATTTTTCCCCGGAAATTAGATACTGAAGGTGTTCTCAGAAATTTCGGTATGGCTATTAAAACACGTTTTTGTTCGCAAGAAATCTGTAGCTGGTTACAAATTTATATGTGTAATCCAGTTATTTAAAAATGTTGTATAATATAGTCGCCCACCCGTGTAATCCCGTTCCTTTTTTCTCGTAATCCAAAATCTTATTTAAATCAAAATAAATGTTTTTGGAATGTAAATTCGAAATTTTCCTTGGAAGGTCTTTCTTTAACCAATCACTACAAATAGACGCTAAATGGTCAAGTGCAAGTCGAGGTTTTTTTTTACCAAACTAAGTTAGTGTTCTATAGTTGCTTTCTAAGTATAAGCTCATTTCGGCATGCAATTAAACACTTATTATGAAAAAAGAGACATTTTAAACCTTTCTTTTGATTAAATAACAATTTTATTTCTTTTATCTCTCAGTTTATTTTACTATTCATTTTACCTGAATATCATTCATTACTTAATATCTGTAAATAATTTTAAATTATTACATGTAATTAACTTGAATATGAAAAAATATTGATGTTGCTTAATACGATCCTGTTACTCACCGATGACCGATGTTGTCTTATCATCAATAAATCTTTTTCGCCGTGGTTTTTGTTGTCGGTTATTAGTAAAAGTCTAATAGCACGATAAAAAGAGCTTATAACTAAAATTTAACTAATAAAGTAAGTATTATAATACTTACGTTAAAAATTTCGGACACCATTTTTAAATATTTTCCTTTATTTTCATTATCTCCATTGTGTAATTTTACAAAACGCTTGTAGATTGCCTACTTGGTGTTTTTAGTTGGAATTCTGTACCTGTTCGTTTTCTCCATTGAAATATTTATAAGATTAAAAAATTGTGACTTCAAATTATCACCGACATTGAAATTAACAGGGCATTTTTTTGTCCAACAACGCAAAATAGTTATTTATAGAAACAAGATGGCAATTGTTACTATGATACTATGTGATAAATTGAAAATGGTTATCGTACTCTTGAGTTAATGTCCATAGGATTTAGGCAGATTACCATTTGTTATTTAAAAAATAAACTAATGTAATAAAACTTGTTCGACATGTTGAGGTTGTTCGAGTTAATCAAGCTGGTCGAGCTGCTTCAACTGCTCGAACTGTTTCAACTGCTTGAACAGCTCTAACAGATCAAACAGGCCTGTTATACATCAGTTTATTTTTGAATACCTCCTTACCCCTTTAAGTCCTATTGACATTAACTCAAAAGTACGGTAGCCATATTTAATTTATTGCATACTATATTATAGTAATAACCATCATCTTGTTCCTATAATTAATCGCCATCTTGTTTTCTTCTATTATTAATTACCCTAGATTCATTATATCTGCCAATCATCTACAAACTACAAACTTGTTCCTCACCATCCCCTCTCTGATCTAAGGACTACACTAAAGCCTCAGATCCCCCACTCCCAGCTCCCATTTGCTCCAGAATATAACCTACAACCTATAGGTTATATTCTGGGTTATATAGAATCGAAGAATGCCCCAACTCACCCTCCCACTAGAAAAATACCTAGCCACGCCCCTTCAGAACCATAAAAATTGTCGACGTAGTCCCATAAGAAATGAGAACGTGAGTCAGAATCGGCATGGCTCTACTACTGACAATTGTATATTTTATGGGTGGCGACAACTCTTAAATATTACTTGATGGGTAAGATACTCCTTAGTGCATTCTAACTGATTTTCCTTAAATATATAGTCTATACTGCCTTTCTGATATTTTATTGCTATTAATACAATACTTACTTATAGCCTCTAATCGTTTCAAGCTTCGACTAGCTGGTAAGTAAAATTTTCTCAAAATTATCAAAATTATGATAAATACAGCAAAAGCAATAAGGAATTGCCAGTTTACAGTTGCCATAAGTATAATAATTCCAGTGACGGAGAAAGTGACCTAAAATAATTAAATAGTTAAAACTGCATGTATAAATATGTATATGAACATTTTTAACCTCGAAGCAGTCAAAAATTACAAATGGTAGGGTTTCGTCAATATTATTTAAATCCTGCGAAAATCTGTTTAAAATATTTCCAATAAAGTGTGAATCAAAAAATGAGATTACTGCATTTATAATAGTATAAGATATAATATTGTGCATCTTTATAGATGCCTTTCGACAAAAGTCGAGAAGTCCATAGGTCTTTATTAATCCTAATGTTGTTGATATAACAATTACTATTGCATATAATTTTATTGTAAAATTTTCTTTCTCTTTAGCTTCCACCAAAAGTTTCGTCGAATATTTGTTCTCAATGTGAAGATATTTGGTAAAATTAGCTTCTAAGTCTAGTACTTTTTGTTGCTCATCCACCCTAAAAGTATTTTTTATAGAGTAATAATATAGCACTATTTATAACTACTAACAAGCAATCATATAAATAACTTCTGCACTGACTTGACAATAGTACCGTAGTATAATTACATAATTACCACTAAATCTATTGTTTACTTATTTATTTATATTATAAATATATACACAGGCAGCAAAAATCTAGCGATATTCATACAAATATCTTATAAATTATCCAAAGTACATCGAACTATACATTTCTAAGCACGATTTAAAACTGGTGTCTTAAAAAACATAAAAAGTTACACCACTTTGCTATTAAAAGAGGCCGACTTTTAAGTTGTTCCAAATGGAGTTCAGAAAAAATGTTTTATTAGTGCGTTTTGTCAATTCTTCTTATACAAGATCTGGGTTCGGATGTTAAGTTTACTAATACCAGTGATGCAAAAACAAACTCCAGTTAAAGACAGATTTTTTGGTGCAAATCGTTAGGTGCAATGAAACTGTAACTATTTCGGAAGCCAAGGACCGATTCCAAAAATTATATGGTGTAAAAATTTTATTATTCTCAGTTAGATATCGGCCACATGACGCCAAATTGAAAAGTATATGCCCTTTGAGATATCAGCCTCAACGCAAGGGAATCGCACTGTATATATATTGGAACGTTGGAGAAATGGACAATCGGCTC
The DNA here is from genome assembly GCA_029963845.1 of Rhamnusium bicolor. Classification (NCBI taxonomy): domain Eukaryota; kingdom Metazoa; phylum Arthropoda; class Insecta; order Coleoptera; family Cerambycidae; genus Rhamnusium; species Rhamnusium bicolor. The sequence continues at coordinate 672,198 of JANEYF010001151.1, forward strand.
CTGTGATTTTCACAGACAAGAAGGCGCAGACTGAACCGGGGGCTAAGGGGCACCGCCCTCTGCGCCTTTTGACTCCAGGTGCCTCGAACCTTAGTAAATTCCAGAGCGTCACTTAACTGTCGATTGTTGTAAAATAATACCGAAAACATGATCGAGTCCTTATGCAATAATACTAAAAAACCGTTCCCAGTTATTTGGGGTCAGAATTTCTTCATCGTAGTAAAACTCGACGTGTGGTAGAGTTTATAATAAAAGTAATTTTTGACGTTTCAAAAAGTTATAATTTTTGACGTTTCAAAAAGTCATATTGTGACGTTTCAAAAAAAGTCACATTGGTGGAATATCACTAATATTTTTTTTTGAAAAAGTAATTTTTGACGTTTCAAAAAGTCACATTGGTGGAAGGTCATTAATATTTTAAAATTTGATGTCAAAAAAATTTTGACATTTCAAATTGACGTTTCAAAAATGTCACTAATTTTTTTTTACATTTCAAATTTTAAGAACCCATTTTGCTCATCAACGAACTCAATCTCTTCCTTGACCTCTAGAATGTGTGTACCAAATTTGAAAGCTTTATCTCAAAAACTATAGTTGCTATCGCAAACCACACAGACAGACAGACAGACACATAGACAGAAAATTTTTTTTGTCTGAAATTCTGTGTAACGTCATAATTCGTCGAGATTCGTCCAGAAATGCTACAAAAATTTTCAAAATTGTTTTCACGAATACATACATTCCTCACTTTGAGGTGTGAGGAAGTAATTACCACTATATGTTAAGAAGTGACTCTTTTTGTTATTCATGTTTTTTTAATACCTATTTAATCTTTATATTTGTTTTGTTAAGGGTGATCGACTGAAAATTCTACATTTTAAACCTAATTCTAATTCTTAAAAACAGCTAGAAAAAAAATAAAAAACGGATTGGTAGCATTTCACCAAGTTTTTATATGCGCTATGAGTTTGTATCTAACTTATGAATACAGGGGCATCACATAGTCACAACTGTTTTTCATTTAATATTCAAGTAACTGAATTGTTCAAATAAATACACCTAACTGTAAAATAAAACAAATTTAAGTTATAAATGATTTTGGAATAAAATTAACAATTTAAATATACATATATTATTATAAAAAAAAACAAGCAAAAATTATAAAATGTTTTCAATATTCCAGCATTATATCTCGAACAGATTTAATTTTTTAGATAATTTTCTCTAATTTCTTGAATTTTTTCTGGATTATTATTTAAATTCCTTTTAAATTTTTGTTTCAGTTCTTCTAAATTAATATTATAAGACCTATCATTATATATTTTACCCCATAGTGTACCCTATGAGAAATCGATGGGTGTTAAATCTGCGCTTCGTGGAGGCTACTTCTACCTTTTCACGTATGATATTTGTATCTTCTTCTATTTAAATCACTGTCGTAAAAAATGGCTCAAAAATTTTAATATTCCACACCAAACTTCTATACATTGGCAACCTTGTCGCTGAACTGAGGATTTTCAGAAGAGCAAAAGTACGCATTTCTTCTATTAATAATCCAGATAAAGTAAAATTAGCTGTGTAAAATATGTTAGTAATAAAATTATTATTTTGTTGTATTCGTGCTAATATAGCATTGCAAAAATACATACGTTTTTCGTAATCGTTAATATTCAATTTTTGGGCCACACTAGATTTATAATATTTAAATTTATTTTTCTCGACTACATTTTGAATATACCACTCAAGATCTCGTACTCTATCCCTAATAGATTTTTACGGTTGCTTGGTTAATAGATAAGAAAACATTTAAGTAGTTATACCGTGTGAATATTGCCAAATGTGGCCAAATATTAACAAAAATAGATTAAACAAACGAGATGGACGTGACAGTGTGCGTGTATTGTTTATTGTTGGCGGCTGATGGGGCACAGACTGGAGCAGAAGCGGATTTACGTACAATTGCGCTCTAAAGTCTATTCACTTAAACTTTGCAGTAGTGGGTTGGATTTAGTGAGCCCGATTTACAATGGGGAAAGTAGCTAGTGTATTGTAAATTGCTTATTTCCATGCGTAATAAATATATCATTGTGGGTTACTTATTTATTACCAGGCGTAAAAAATATTTTAAAGCATTAGAATTAAGCTAAATGCCTTTTAGGTTTATTGAATCAGTGGAAAAATATTTCAACAGAGTGTACATACGTAATTTATTTACAATAACAAGAAATACTTTTTTTTTTGTTTGGCAGTGGAAAGAAATGACTGGTTACGCCGAAATAAGAACATCCTAATTTAATAAAAAAAAAATTGATTTAGCTATAAGAAAGCCAAGCGTTTAAAAATTTCCGTTACTTTTTGTTTTGTATCCCCATAAGAAATAATGTCAGAAAATAAAACAATTTTAAATTCTACCTGCTTTAGAGAGGATCAACTTTTTGCTGCACAGTTTTCATATTTCTACTTTAAACAATGTTATGTTTCTCTCTATCTTAATATAAAGCAATATGCTGCATTTTCAACATTTAGTACTACTGACCTATGTAAAAAAAAATGATTCAAATATACACCAAACTATACTCGATACCAACTTGCTTATTTTAAATGGAATACCCCATATATTTTAGGGTTTTCGAAAAGAGCATAAAATTCTTAGTCAAAAACATGTAGAATACCCTATGTCTAAACCCAGCCGTTTCAGAGGTATTTGACATTTTAAAAAAATTTTGACGTGTAATGGTTTACAATAACCGTTATAACTTTCTTCGTGTAAAAGATACTTATTTGCTTTTTGGCAGGCAGAAAGACCATAAGATGAACTACGCTTTACAGTTTAAAGAAATTCAATAATAATATACCAAGTGTTCCATTTTTGACGTTACATTTTGTAAACCTCAAACCGCGAAAACACTTAAGTCAAATAGAACACCCTGTATTTTTTTACATCAGGTTATGTATAATTAAATTTCTTTTTTCTGATATAAGCATTGTGGGGTTTAAGTTACAACTTTTTGAAATATTTGCGATTTTCTAGGAAATTCAAGAATTTTTAGTAAAAATGTTATCAAATTAGCCATGATTGGAAACAATCAGTAATGTCAGTCATTGTCTTATGTCAAAAAATGCCATCGCATTTAAATTACACCCACAGAGACTTTTTGAATTTGTTTATTATTTATGGAGAATGTGATAAGGTAATATCAAGAAATTGTAGCACATTTGCTATTCGATATCCACAAAAACGGAAACCGCCACCCAAACACTGTAAAACGCATACTAGATAATTTTAAAAACTATGGCTCTGTCAAGGCAAGAATTCAAAAGCGGAAGCCTATTGTTGATGACGAAAAAGTAGAAATAGCAGTTCTGGGATATTTTCATGCATTTCCAATGATGTCATTAAGACAAGCTGCTCTGGAATCGGGACTATGCAAGGATTCAATTCACAGAATCTTAATTAAACGTAAATTTCACCCGTTCTCATTTCAAATGGTTCAACGAGTAAAAGAAACAGATTTCCTTAGAAGAGAAAATTATTGTCAATTTATTCTAATAAAGTCTGTAGGCGACGATTCTTATTTAGGAAATATTATATGGTCAGATGAAGCTAACCAAAAATGGACTTTTTAATCGACACAATTCGCATTATTGGAGTGACTCTAATCCTCATGTGTTCAGGGAGCAAATTTTCAAAAAAAGTTGGCAGTTTAATGTTTACTGTGCCAGAAGAAACGATAGTGTGGTGGCATTAGAATTTTATCAAGAAAATTAAAAAGTAAGTTATAAAGATTTCTTCTTCTGCTAATATGTATAGTAAATTTTTTTGTTTTGGGTTTTTTTTTTAGGTGAAAGACATCTAAATATTTAAAAAAAAATTGAACAATAACTATTTAGAAAATTTACCTTTCGTCGAACATAGAAACATTTTTAATCAGCACGACGGTGCTCCCCCACATAACGCGTATTTGATAAATAATTTTTTACAAGAAACTTTTTTACGATCAATAGATCGTCAATAATGGACCTTTCCTATGGCCTCCTCGCTCTCCGATTTATCAATTTTAGATTATTTTATTTGGGGAACTATTAAAAATAAAGTTTATGAGAGCCAATTAACAACTGTTGAAGATTGTATGCAGAGAGTAAGACATACATTTCAAAACATGATTCAATTAGAAGAGCTACCCATGAAGAACTAATACGAAGGTGCAAAAAATGTGTGGAAGTTCGAGGGTGGAATTTTGAACAATTATTAAATTAAAATGGAATCATGTTTTTAGTTGATTTTATCTTAGCTATTTTAGTTTATGTAAAGTGTCTTCAATCCAAATAATAGGCATGTTACAGTGTTTAGTGATATTTTCCGTTTTTGTGGATATCTAGTAACAAATGTACTACAAGTTCTTGATATTACTTTATCACATTCTCCATAAATAATAAATAAATTCATTCGTGGGTGTAATTTAAACGCGGTGGCATTTTTGGACATAAGAGAATGACTGACATTACTGATTGTTTCTAATCATGGCTAATTTGATAAAATCATTACTAAAAATTCTTGAATTTCTAAGAAAATCGCAAATATTTCAAAAAGTTGTAATTGTGCCAGATGCTTGTAATTATTTTAGTTGGATTGGTCACACTGCCGTTAGTAGCTCCCTAAATTTTCAAAATCTTCTGGTGCGTACTTTTCCCTATATCGATCGATGCAGTTCCTGGTGAGACACCCTGTATATATTTGTTCAATTTAATATTCACTAAATTTTCTATCTTAAATATAACACATATTATTATTTTTAGGTAACGTTAAGGGAATATATTGGTCATTAACCATTAGGTTTAATACTTTACATATTAATATTAGTCATCAAAAACAATTCAGTTTATATCAAAATACAATCTACAAAAGTCCAACTACTACCCATGCTTATGAAATAAAATAAAAAATGAAAATGAACCGCTATCGGAACTTTGCACTTGTGTATATCTGCCTGCCGTCTGCACCAATCATCAGCACGCATTTTGTTTCCTATCCTGGCTAACGCTGCAAAGCTTATGTGAATAGACTTTAGGCACATTTATTTACGGTGCCCCATTAATAAATAATTTTTTTTGGTCATTTATATGTACATACATTTAAACATATTTATTGCGTGTTTATTTTTGATACTTTTTGTTACTCTTTAATTATATTATATTATTACAAACTTATTACTAGTTATTACCAACCATCATAGACAATCATTTAAATAAAACTAAAATTAATTAAAACACTTCTTTCTTTCTTTTTTCTATAAATATTTCCCTTTCTCTGTATTTCTTTTTTGATAGCACAGTTAACTTGAAAGAGTTAAAAACTTACAAGCATTGTCATTGCTAAAAAGGATAAATTAAAACCAAAACAGCGGTACTCTAATATTATTAGAGCACGATAATTTTATTGGCTGAAAAAACAAATTTTTTCATATTTGTTCTTTTATTTTATATTTCTACATTTCAGTGGCGCTCTAAGCCTTGGCCTGATAGACCTATAGGTAAATGCACTACTAGACTGAAGCCTGACCTTGCATTCGCTGGGCGTGTCTTATTCTATCTCATCTTAACCTAGTTCACAGCTATCGCTCTATTCTTTTTCCAACTGGCCACAATTGGCGTTTTACTCAGGATTTAGTTATTTAAGGGTGAAACGTATAACAATCTATATCTATATATTTATGATGGGGAGAAAAAGGGCTGTCCAAATATCTAAATACATATATAGGGTATCCCATTAAAAAAGGGACTTTTATTGTGTTCCCTGTAGGTTATGATAGACATAAACTCATAGCACATACACAACCTTGATGAAATATGCTACCGATCGATTTTTTATGCTTTTTTCTAACTATATTTTTAAGAATATGAAATGGGTTTAAAAGTAAAAATTTTCAACCGATCACCATTGACAAAAAAAAAGTACTTTTCATTTTTTTACAATTCTTGTTTGTTTCTCAAAAAATAAATAAATAAATAAATATATGTCTTTTTTTCACCAACAATCATTTTAACGCCTCTGGTCGACCAGGAGCCCGCACCTTTTTAAAAGTCAGTCCGCCCCAGTTTAGGCATACATCTGACTCTAGAAGAATTGCAAATTATTTAGAAATATAATAGCAGTCAAATTTGAAGGTTAAAAATTTTACACAAAAATAAAAATAAACTATAAGTTTTTGTGGGCACGATCTTTTCAATATTTTGGTGAAAATGACATATTTACTGTTTAAGATAGTTACACACCGTGAAAATTAAAATAGTACAGCTAACAACAGTAAAGAAATTTATAGTTCAAGTTTCTTTACGTAAAAATCACGAATATGACAATATTGCGCGACACTTTACAAGTTTCTAAGAGAATTTTAAAATTACTATTGTCGTTAGTCACACTATCGCCAACAATGACAAATTTTTGATAGTAGGGAACGACTTTAAAAATGTATGGCAAATTTAAATTTAATGTAAAAACATTTTATGTAAAAACAAAAACGTACCACTTAGTAATTAATTTATCAGAGTAGCTTTCTGTTCCTTGCGTTATTCCAAACAAAACTAATATAATAAGAATTACCAAAAAATCCTCCACCATACGTAACATACTTCTTATAAATTGCATAGTCAACCTCTCCTATCTTCTTGACTTCAGCATATACTTTGTTACTTATTGTTTGCTCTGCTTCTAATAATTTAGATTCTTCCTGTTTCTCTCTAATTTCTTCCTCGTAGTACTCTTTATTTATTTCTTTTTCTAAATCACCATCTTTGCATATAAGTTCATTAATTTCTAGTATAATTTTCTTATCAGGTTTGCCGACTGACTTTATTTGACCCTTGTCCATTATTACAACATTATCCACTTCATGTATGTGCCTAGCTGTCTGAGTAACAAAAATACATATTTTATCTCTCAAATATTTTTTTAATACATTCATTGAAGATGTACACTTGAACACGTGCATCTAAAGTTGCCAAAGAATCATCTAGCAAATAAATGTCACTCTCTTTATAAATAGATCTAGCTAAATTTATTCTAGACTGTTGTCCTTTGCTTAAGTTTAATCCTCTATCACACACAATAGTTTCATCTCTTTTCTCAAATAAATTAAAATCATACTGCAAAGCACACACTCTTACCACATCTTGATACCTAAAAAATATGTAAATCTTCTATACCTAACAAAGAGTATTTACATTCAAACAGTGAAAACTAATTTATGGCCACAAGTTTGACAACTTTCTTTACGTTAATACATACAAGATATTCATAATACATATTATTCTTTAATGTTTAAAATTCAATTAAAAAGTAAATTTATCCACAAAGTATCTTTTATAAACTAATAAATTAATGAAATGATTATTTACCTTTTTTCGTTAAATTTCTCCCCAAATAAAATATTCTGTTTAATAGTAGAAGGAAACAGCCATGGATCTTGCGAAGTATATGAAATATGTCCATGCGTTCTCACATATCCTTTGGTCAGTGGATAGTCCTTTAAAATTGTTTTCAACAAAGAACTTTTTCCAGAGCCTACGGTACCAGTCACTAAAGTTAATCCAGAATCACTTCTGAAATAAATATTTTTTAGAATCGTGTTTCCGTTCATGTGGACTGTTGCTTCCTTAAGTTCTATTAATGGTTTAAGATTTGGTCCATCATTTTCACTATTGGGTGGTAATTCATCTGCTATTAATATTTTATTTATTCTCATTATGGCAGCGTACATTTCCCCTGCATATCCTATACCGGTTGGTATCATAATACCAAGTGTAAATTTTAAGTCTTTAAAAATAGACAAAATATAGAATATTAATTCAGTATTTGCCGAATATCCCATCCATATATATGACATTATAAGAATATAAAATCCCGCCCTTGAGCATAAAATTCCTCCAATTAACAGGACAACTTTTAAGTAAAATGACACTAACATTTTATTTATTTCTTCACTAAAAAAAAAAAACAAATTATATTTTTGTATTATACAGTGCGTCCATAAAGTAATGTATAATTCCAATAAAATCGTTACAAAGCAAGTAAGTATTTTTTTTTAAATGACAACTCCAATTTTTGGATACTACTATTTGAAAGATTAATCGCCTAACAAAATCCCTTTGAGCATTAGCAATGACATCAGGTCTTATCTAATGAGCTTTCCACCGATTTCTCTATTTTAAATCTTCTAAATTTGCAGGTTGTTGGTTTTATTATTTCGTTTTCATTCTTGCATTCTGTCTCTATTATGTTGAATATCATGTTTAATTCCTTTTATTTACTTTGTGACCAGTTTCTCTATTTTGTTTCTAAAATTGTCATTTTTTTCGTTTAACTGTATTTATAATTCACTTACTATTTTTAGATGATCCGGTCTAAGTTTCGACGCCTAAGTGGTTATCTTGTCTTCTCTGGTCTATTCATTTTCTCAACGTCAATTCTCTTCGTTCCCAATTTATCAACAGTTTTGTCGTTCTTTTGTCATTGCCATTGCTTGCTTTGGTAAGGAGTACTATTTCCTTCTTGTAATAAATACATACAGTGAATTTGACATATTTGTGATTGCTCATAGGTTAATTAATTCGCAATGTTTTAATTCCCAATTTCGTACATAATGTTTTAACCAAAAACTCCCTAAATCCATCCCACAGGAGATATACTGAACAATAAAACTGCATACGAACAAATATCTCGAAGACGTATTTGCGATGTTGTTGCGGTCTTGCATAAATACAATAAAAAAGTATTTGGCTACAATAATTTTTCAAAGTGGTGAATATGATACTATAGACCTATTTATGTTTGTCAATGCATGGAATTACGTACTATTTCGAATACAGTACGATCTTCACAAATTTATGTCACGTCACCACTTCTTCAATTTATGATAACTAGACAATGCAGACATGGGAAAACTATGACATGTCAGAGACGAAGTTAACCGTCCTCTTATATTCCGTATTCCATATTCCATAATCCATATTCCACGCGATATAATAGCAATAAAATGAAACTGTAATTTCTGACAGTGACCTTACACATTAAGCTTTTTCACGTCAAATCGGCACCGATGTGAAGTCGTCCACCGCCACCAAATACAAAGTGAAATGTGGATAATGTTTGTGTCTATAAATGTGTCACACTTTACATTTGCAATAAATAAAATGCAAGTAAATGAAACTTTTTTAGCCAGCTTTACAGAACAATAATCTGATTACTTACCCACGTATTAAAAATATATTAAACTTAATAATAAGAAAAAGTAAAACACACAGTTAATGATTCATCTGAACGTCATATGAGGAATATTGGGTACATTAGAGTGGGGCCAGACGCGTCATTATAAACAGCAGCTAGCAAACGTTTCTCCATTGGCCATGCTGACGATTCAGTTTGACAAATTATTTAGTTATGGTGTTGTACGGATGGGGAGCGAATGTAAAGATATTTTTTATTTACTATATAGACGATTTTTTTATTTAGGTAGTGCTTTTGTGGACTATGCAGAGGAGATCGGCGTCATCCGAAATAGTCCGCGAGTGGATTAGGGATTATCCTTTTGATGGTGTGAACATGGTATGTAATATGTGACGTTAAACTATTCTATAGTCAGAAAACTAATATCACACAACATGTGGCGTCGAAAAAATACCAAACATTAATTAGCTGAAACCAAAAAAGATAATTCAACTTGGACTTACTTAAGTTTATGGCGGGGTGTAACATTCCCTGGAATAAATTAGACAATCAGGAATTCAGGGAATTTATAGAAAAATGTGTAGGGGGGCAACATGCGAAAACGGAACTGTCTACTTCCACTAAACTAAGAAAAGAAAATTTGCCCTAAGTAGCTGACCATATTATCAGCAATGTTCGCTATGAACTCCAGGGCAAACAAATTTGGTTTATCGGGGATGAAACAACCAATACAGCGGGATTGAAAATTGCCAACGTATTGTTGGGGCCTTGGAATTAACTGCATGTCACAAGAGGCTACTTATAACACCAAAAGTCAGAAGACATTTACAAGGTAAGACACTGTTTCATTATAACTGGAAAATTGTATGAAAGCAAATCTGTATATCCCTCCTCAGTGCAACCTTGTTATATATGTCATGCTATAAATAGTCCCGTTGTCTAATGATAACATCAGGTCTAGTAAACTATAAACTATTTTTCTATATTCTTTTATATTCGTATAAAATGTATTTAGATTTTTAAGGGTCCTAGTTAATAATTAAATAATGAAATTTAAGCTATTCTTCACTTCATTCCTTGTTCACTACAGCTTACCGCACTGAATTAACTAACATTACAGTACTGCCTGATGGCTAATTTTATATTCAGCATTAATGCGATTTATTTTATGCATGCCAACAATAAGCGAAATTTCTTTTATTCTCATCAAATTATGAAAAGCAACCAATTACTGCATCGTAGCTGTAACTTTGTATATTATCAGGTGCATATTTTTTTTCCTTGGAGGCCAGTTGGGTTTGTTTTCCTCTATAAAATATGGTAATCTTTTAGCCTTTTTAAGATACCGTAGTATTTTGTGCCCAGTATTATTCTGATAGTTCTAATAAATAGTGCAAGATAAGTTAGTATGCTTGTATGTACATATAAAGAGCTGCTCTGCTACTATATATACATAGAATGATCTAAGTAAGCGACTTGCAACTGAATGCAACAAATATTCGAAAACATTTCAATAATTTGAAAATTTTTTCACATTTCTATAAACCACGTTCACACACTTATTGATGTGCCCATTATTTAAATAGGAATATTACGTCGGTTGTGAGATTATACTAGTTGATAGCGCCAAAAAGCAAAAAATTGTTTAAATCCGGCTCGGTAGTCGGTGGTATTATTGGTTAGAGCGCGCTATGGCAAGCGTAACTTGCAATTGGCACTAGCACTATTAGTGGTTGTATGTCCACGTAACGTAACCTCCTTCTAGCTAGCTTCGGTTTTGGATTCGGAGTTGTCTGATTTCTGTGGTGTTTATTATTATTCCTCAAAGAGATTTTGCACTGTGGGTCGAGAAAATTATTTTATATGTAGGATTACATTTACTGCTGAATCGATAAAATTCCATTTAATCTAAAATTATTTCTTTAATAAGGTCAACATTTTTCTAATTCTCTTGATCTGTTATCAAAGAAAAATAAAGCAAGAGTATCAGTCATCAAAGAAAATTAACTAACGTATAGTCTCTTTTTAATTATGCTTGACAGATAATTTAAATAAAAACTTACATTCTAGCAGCCGACAATTTTTCGTAAAAGTGCTTTTCCCAAGTATACATTTTTATAATTCTAATAGAAGACAACATTTCTTTTGTTATTTGTAAACGCTGATCAATCTTCTTACCCGCTGTCAACCTTAATTTATAAATACATTTTCCAATATAAACTAAAACAAATCAATTAGAATATTTTAATTTCCAAAAATTTTTTTTTCTGAAATCGCAAAAATGTCTACTTTCTCGGCGCAATTTCAGATCCCAAAATACACTATTCTAGTATTTTAGTCCGTTGCTAAGCAACCATCATAAAACAGTACGAGAAAGTTACTTTTCCGACCTACCGCGGGAAAGTAACTCGCGTACAGGTTTATTATATATATTTTAGTCAATAAATAAATACACGCCGACAAACCAACTACGTTAAAAATGCATATTTAAGTAAAATATAGAACATTAAATTTAAAGTCACATTTTTTGTAGTTGCTACTAACTCTGGTGGTGTCCCAAACACCTGTACATCATCATCACTGTCCATTTTAAATATTTTTTAATATTTTTTTAGCACTTACAAGTATTAAAGCGAAATAAGCACTGATTCTAACTTTGATCACAACAATAAATAAACAGTGATTGTCAAGGAAATGATTTCATAATCAATTAGATTGTAATGAAAAAATTTTATGCATTAATAAAAATTCCGTAATTTACAATAATATCGATTGCGATTTCAGAAAAAATAGTATGTGTACCTCGTAGTAAAAGCACATTCCCGGATTTCAATGCTTGACAATTTACATCATTTTCCAGGAATGTATTGTTTTTACTACTACTACTAGATACCTAAATAATGTACTATTTTTTAAAAGAAGAGGAATTTGCATATTTATAAAGTCCACAGACGCATTTCTGTTGGTAATATTATGTTTTTTAATTTCTGTATTCTAGTATTATAGTATTTTAAATATTAAATAAATTTTTTTTTTACATTTAAAATTTTGGTTTATTAACTCACAATTATTAAATATTAAAAAAGTAAAAAGTAATTCCATTAGTAACCACAAGAAAATTCTACTTCTTTTAAAGATTCTATTCGAAATGCTGTAAAATATTTCTTAGTAGGATGATGCAATTTTCATTTTTACAAATTCGATACAATTTCTAAGTGAAACAAAACTATCGATTAGTTCACAAATTTATGATACATAGGAAAAGAAACATCCCTATCCAACACTCTATAGAAATGGCAGTACTTTCCTTGGTTGTCTTTATATACCTGTGTACCACAGAAGATTGAATTGATCGATGTATGATGTATGTTGTATTTGGCATGTAATTAAAAAACGTTTACATATTTTTTGGTAATTGTCTCAAGAGTGAAGTTAATCTCAGTGAAGTTGTTTAGATTTATAAGGATTAAGGATTTATTTAAAAAATAGTAACAAGAAAATATTTTCAGACCAAATTTAAGAAAATCAAAGATTTGTTTAACGTATTGAACACAATTCGTAGCCAATATATTTGTACTATTAAGTTCCAAATTGAATATTTATTTTCTTTATACTTGCCGAAATAATAGTCTAAACTGCTGGCGAAATGAAACTAACAGTGTAATTTTCTTATGTAATTTTGAATATCTTAAAGACAAGAAGTATCGAGATGCGGTTTTGATAATTGTCTTGCAAATTTTATCAAAAATAAACTGACTGAACTATGGCATCAAGCTACGATAGAATACGTTATATACAGAGTGCACAATGACAACCCTTGCAATTTTTCAAAATCTCGATGGTTCTGAAAATGTAAAAAAAAGGTTACCTTGATGTGCATGCCAGGGCATCAAGGAACAGAAGATAATTAGATTGCTGATAGCCTTACGAGGAAAGGTGAAGGATTATCAGATATCCGACCAGAACTGTTTTGTGGGATATGTAATAACCACACAGCAGACGAGGTCAGAAAATGGGGAAAAGAACATAAATACTTCTACTGGAAGTTAACTACAGGTCAAAGACAAGCGAAGCAGTTTATAAACTACTCATAAATAAATATAGTTTAAAAAAACTAAAAAACACGCTTTTAAAGCACATCAAACTAAAAAGTGAAAAATAATTATTAATATAAACTGAAAACAATAATGAACGAAAAATACTTGTATTATTGTGAAAAAAGCGTGGGGCGCTTTGTGCAATATTTTTCGTATATCGAGCAACCCACGCTTTTTTCACAATAATACTAGTATTTTTCGTTCATTATTGTTTTCAGTTTATATTAATAATTATTTTTCACTTTTTAGTTTGATGTGCTATGAAAGCGTGTTTTGTAGTTTTTTTAAACTATATTTATATTGCTTATTGATGCTGATATTATAACATATTACGATCCAACAGATATTTCTGAAAAAAAAAAAATATTTTTTTATTTCAGCCATGGGATTTGAACTCACGCCCGAGGAGTCCGTCGTTTCGCGTCGACTGCCTTAGCCCGCTCGACCACCGATCTAACTGACAATCACGGAATGTACTTACATATTAAGCCTTTGCTCTCACGCAGAGGATACGTGAGGAAAGGACTGGCGATCCTGATCAGGATAATGATATAAACTTATCAAATTATTGTATTGTTACCAGTTCTTCGTAAGTGTACAAAGTTTCAATTAAATCTGTCCGTTTAAAGTGGGTCAAAATCAAGTCCAAAGAGTCGGTTACAAACAAACAAACAAGCAAACAAGCAAGCAAGCAAGCAAACATACAGTTGAAGCTAATAAAAGCGTGTTAAAAAGAGTTAGAGATCTACTCGAACAACGCAAACCAGAGATAAGGATACTAACAGGCTTTCTCATAGGCCATGGCCCACTGAAATACCATGAAAAAAATGGGCAAAGCTGAAAGCGACATATGTCGCTTCTACAGATGAAGAGGAAACCGCTGATCATATACGTTGCTCGTGCAAAGTCTTAATGCGCCAAAGGCTACAATAGTTGGAGCAGATATCGACAACACCTGCCAAAGTGGGAACAGGGCCCGCTTTAGAGGCGGACAACCCGGACCCCTGTCCGGAGCAGCGAACCTGATGGCGGCCTTTTCGCCCCCTGAATGTGAACCAAATATTGATAAATCAATTATTCCCAATCAATGTAAATTTTAAACTACTTGTTGATTTTTCCCTAACTAAAACTAAGTACTATGCAATTTACATTTGATCTTTGTGGTTTGTTATGTTTTAAAGCTAGGAAAATATTAAAACACCTTTTTAAAGAAAACATATTTATTCTTGAAATAAACCAAGACGTATATAAATATATATAAAAGACGCGCATAACCCTGCATGAACTTGTAGGTATATAGTTACTTGTTTAAAATAGGAACTGCAAGACATAACATGCATGGACATGTTTTGTTTTCGTACCTTACTATATAAAGACTCAACTAAGCGCAATTGTGTTATTATTGCAAATGCCTCGGTGCCGGTGATAACATATCCTTGCAGTAAGATTATAAATATTAAAAATATTTAACAGTTTAGTTCGGGATAGTGACTTTTGTGTGTTTTGTCAATTTCCAAAGATAAGTACTTCTGCAATTACCTGTATTAAGTGGTAAAGAATTATTTTCAAAAATATTTTCAACAATACGTACTTATACATTTTTAAATAGTTTCTGTATGTTTGTTGTGACGGATTTTTATTAATTTATTTGGTTGGTTTTCGCCGCGAAAAAAAACTCATTTTAAAAATTTAAACATTTTAGATAGGTATCTATTTTAAATATTTAGTTTTTATATGTCCGTTGTGGTTCGCAATTTGTCCATTTTGTTGAAATCCACCACACCTAAAAAAAATCTTTGAAAAATCCTACCAATTAATAAATTATAATTTTGTGTAGTAATAAACCAATGCGTTGCATATAAAGATAAAAGAAGAAACACGATTAGTCGGTGACGGTGGCTTAGTCTGTCCCACAGTTTAAAAAAAATAAACACCTAGTTTTAATTACCAAAAGGGGGGTTGAAAATTAGCCCAAAACGTTAAAAAAATTCGTTTTTATATTTAAAAATAGTTTAAGTAGGTAATTAAAACCAGGCATTTTATTTTTCAAAACTGTGAGACAAACCAAGTCACTGACTAATTGGATTTGAAGATTTTTCTAATTTTTATTTTTAGCTTATTTTAACTAGCGTATTTTGCATTGTCTAATTTGTTACTTTAGAATGTCTGACGTGCAAAGAAAATTGTCAGGCCATCAGCACAAAAAGCGAAGGCTAGAGAAGGAAACTCAAAACCAAAAACAAGCGGTGCTCTGCAAAATAATTTGCAGGGTTGGTCCGGTAGTACCATTAGTATCAAAACAAATATCTCCAAAAATTTAGATAAAAAAGGAAAACACGGAATCATCAGAGAGTGTTAGTGATCAAGACCAATCAATACACGATATTTCTAAACCAACTTTGTCACCAAATGAAAGCAGCCTACCAACTGACACCTTCTCGGCACTTACAGAAGACACCCTGGCCAGCACTAATAGTACTCTACCTCTACAAACTGACTCCACCCTACTACCCACGGAATGCACTGTACAAACTTTAGGTACAGATCCTTCATTGAGGTCCAGAATTTTAGGAGATGCCGAAGGAAGATTTTAGTGGGACAAGGTCCACCTAAACCATTGTTTAATTACAAATTTCTTTATGATGGCACTGATCGAAAATCTAGAGCAAATTACTATTCTCGAATTTTAAGAAATTGAGAGCAAGTTATCAGAGACTGGCTAGTGTAATCCACTTCAAAAAACTACATATATTGCTTTTGCTGCAAAATTTACCAGCGTGTGTCAAGTTCCCTTTCAAAAGAAGGTTTTAAAACTGGAAGCACATCGTTGAAACTTTAATGGATCACAAAATTTCCAAAAAATCATATTCAGGCTCAAATATCCTGGCTAGAACTCGGTCAAAGGTTAAAGTGTTGTACAACTATAGATGCAGCTGTCCAAAGAGTTATTAACGCTGAAAGGAATCACTGCTACGAGGTGCTTCTCAGGATTGTAGCAATTACTAAAATGCTCAGTAAAAGTTGTTTAGCTTTTCAAGGTACAAGCGACAAGCTGTTTGAGCATAATAACGGCAACTTTTTAAATATAATTGAATTGCTATCTGAATTTGACCCCGTCATGGAGGAACAAGTGCGTAGAGTGCTTAAAAAACAGGAAACCAAAGCTCACTATCTTGGAAAAAACATTTAAAACGAGATAATAGACTTGCTTCACGAAAGTGTAAAATCGCATAGTACTGCTGAAATAAAAAAGCGAAATACTATTCCATAATATTAGATTACACTCCTGACGTTAGTAAGGTGGAGCAAATGACCCTGATAATTAGATTTGTTTCCATCAGTAAGTCTGATTCTGATTCAAACGAAGTCGAAATAAAAATCTACGAAAGCTTTTTTAGGATAGGATAGAAGCTTTAACGCTCTTAAGATTTCAACTTGGTGAAATATACGACGCTTTGCTAAGCATTTATGAAAACCAAGACATCGATATCTCAATAAGAGACGAAGCTCCGGATTTACTAAGTTGCATTAAACAATTAAAATTTTTATGTTCAATAGCCATATGGTATAAAATTTTAAACTGTATTAATCCCATAAGCAAGCTTATGCAAACAAAAGATTTTGATTTGAAAAAAAGCACTTGATCTTATAGAGAACTGCAAAAATTTCTTTAAAAATATTCGATTACTGGACAATAACGCATTTCTTAGTCTTTTTTTCTGATTAACTCTGAAGCTGTTTTTCTTTTTACATCCTTGGCATGGGGGGAGGCCGGTCTAAAATTTGTATCGATAAACGGATTGACGTACATTCCAGATTTTAGAAACCATTTATTGTACTAATTTGGCTGTTATGTTCCACATGTTCTTTATAATTCGAGCCATAACTCTTCTTCACGTTGAAGGTCCAACTTTAAAATCTTGTTTAACTCCAACGCGGAAGTTTCTTTACTTAGCATATATTCTTTTTCGTAAACTGATTCCACACTAATTTATGTGATTTGATGGTGGCAGATACACTTTTACCAATTACCTCATCAATTTCATCATTAGGTATATTCCCAAATCCCATTTTAAGATGATTTTACGCACTTAACACTGCTAAATACCAAGCTTTTTGAAAACACTTCAAAATGTTTAGTTGCTAGTAAACAATGTTTAATTTTTCATCGTAATCGCCATGGAAGTTAAGTCGGATATAACCAGTGGCGGATTAAGCGGCTGGTGGATCTGGCAGCTGTCAGGGTCTCTCGAGAGGATCCGAGCTCTATAAATTCCTAGTCAGTGGCGGCTGGTGAAATATAGGTTGTCATATCTTAGTATTGGAGCATGGGACCCAAGCAATACTTTAAGCCATAACTATCAAGACTAAATGAAGGAGTTTTGCAGAGAATATATTGCGATTGAAATTTGCGAAAAAAGTTGCAAAAATTGTGCAACCCTCAGGTTATTTTTTAGAAAATTTGTAAAATGTTTGCAAAACATTTTTTTTCAGAATTGGGTGGAAAGAATGCCGCCATATTTCGAATTTCATCAAAAAATTTTGCCTTTTTATAAAGTTACACCGTTTTGAAATTTTATTTTAGATTCGTTTCTCACTGTGCAAATTTTAAAAAAGTGCAACTTTAAAAAAAGTAATATTTTTTTATTAAATTTAAAATCTGGCGACATACTCTCCACCAGATTCTCAAAAAAAATTGTTGTGCAAATATTTTATAAATTGTCTAAAAAAATAACTAGAGGTTGCACAATTTTTGCAACTTTTTTTCGCAAATTTCAGGCGCAATTTTTTCTCTGCAAAACTTTTTCATTTAGTCTTAATAAAAATTAATTGTATTCAATAAATCGTCCCCCGAATCTCATTCGAGCACAATTTATGGTAAACAATTTTTTCATTAGTACTTCATGTCCATTTTGCTTGGAAGTAGCACTCGACTTCGCTGCGTACGCATTCGTACTATTTCCAATCAAAATGGACATTCGTAGCACTAACGCACAAATTGTCGACATAAATTTGAGCACTCGTGGTACTATATATGAAAACAATTCTACGGTGTTTTTTAATCTACTAAATTTGGGTCAGAATATTAAGTATAATCGAAATTACCGTCATTACCACGAACAGCCAATAGCAAACCCACACCACGGAAATTTTTCGAAATTCTCAGTTTCCGAGGGAATTTCCCCGATGTTCAGCAACATTTTTGTTCCGGATACATTATTTTTGTAATAAAAACAAATGCAAAAAAAATATTATATGCAGTGCAGTTATACACAAAGCTATGGTCACTGAAATAACCCCTGAAACATAATACGTACTTTGTAATGGTATTATACTACATAAAACTCCAATTCCAATGAAAGCAACCACTCCTAATTTGGAATACAACAAATAACAGAAAGTGCATATTTGTAAAATTCCAATCCATGTATCGTTGATCATCCATAGTGACACTAAAATCGTATGGACATCTTTAGTAATTAAGGTTACGATGTTTCCCAAACTAATTTTGGACATAGCAGATGGTGTCAACTTTAAAGCTTTTCGATACAATAGCGCTGAAAAGCCTGTTTTAATTTCAATGGCAAGTAATCGTAGAGAAAGAAGATAGTTGTGTAAAAAAAAACAATTAATAACATTTAGTGACATCACTATCGCTGCATAATAAAGAGCATCATTTCTTGATAATTTGGTTTGTCCAGGTTTAAAATATGATATCAAGGAGCTAGATGCATATGGTTGCAAAGTACTAAAACAAAAAAATGTTTATAAAAAGTTAGGTAACGTAAAAATAAGGCAGCATTTTCATCAGGTGACCAATATAAACCTGTAAATCGCTCGCTCTTAAACTTTATCATTTTATGAAAATCAATGACTTCGTTTTATCTATTTATTTACAAACTTGGGGATACAAACAGAATTTACAATTCCACAATAGTATCCACTAAGTATATATCTACAATTTCTAGTGATACTCGTATAAAGGAACAAAGGAAAATATATTTTTTTAACGCCATATCCTAAGATGACATTTATTGGACAGTTTCAATGAATCAAAACAATGTCATTATTGACACGTGAAAAATAAAGAAAAAAGTGTGAAATAAAGAAACTTAATAGTCAACAGACAACAAATTAAAACTCTTACAGCAAACATTTATTAATTATTAACAAATTTCATAAACAATTTTATTCATAAGTTAACGAAAATTTATATGAATGGTACTGTTACTAACATTATTTATATTTATTCCTGGAATTATAGGTTCAGATGTGCGAAAAAAATTTGATTCATTTATATTAATATGGTGGTTGGTTCTGATCTTCACCAACGACTACATCGTCAGACATAGTCATTTCTGTAGTATTGTCTGAAAATATCTGTTTTGAAATTTCCTTTTTGTTCTGGATGCTATCTTCTATATATCCCTCAGCAACTGTTGAGGATTTCCATCCCCCATGACGTTTTAAGGTGAGAATATCAGGTCCAGAACCAGCTAATAGTATTGCCGAAGATCTCCTAAAACTGTGACCCGTATATTGCTCAGGATTAGATAAGTTAAGGTATTTAGCTATAATACTTGGTATTTTTGATAATACCAACTCGTTGGACCGTACATGTTTCTCCTCGATATTGAAGAAAAACTCCTTTGTGAATCACTTGAGTTGGGCGAATAGCTGCATATTTATCATAAATATTTAGTGGATTTATTCCATTAACTGCCTCACCAATTACCGTAAAAGTCCTTTCAATGTGGGTCTTCGAATCAGGTTCTTTAACAACATGCAGTCTTTTCTCACAATATCTTCAATGGTCATATTGTAGAGTTCCTCTCGACAACAAGCGCCAGCCAAGCCCATTATTAATACAACTTTCAACATTAAAAACTTTTCATCTGGTGCTTCTAGTAAAAAACGTCAACATCTGCTCTGTCAAAAACGTTAGCCCTATACCCAGTGGATTGTCTTTTCAAAAAAGCTTTTACTTTTTTGATAATTGGATACATCTACACTATTCTTTACATTCAAAACTGCTTTAAGCCTCGAAAACTTGGACCAAAGACTTGAACATTTTAAAGTTTTTGGTTTTTCAGATAGATAAGTCAAAAGAACAGACTCAGATATGTTACACACAGTTTTCTACTTATACCAGTGCATAAATAAATCATATTCTTTTTCGTACAATTTTCTAGATTTTGCTGGTAATAAATCTAAAGTTACAGCGGAGGAGTACCAGGAATAAAATCTTCCTCACTATCACTCATTTTATTCCAAATATTAATTATTGTAATGTAAAGTAGAATGTGTCAAGTGCGACGTTTAAATCGTTCAATATTTATTTGTTTTATTATTGGTTTCTATGGAAACAGCAATAGAATTTAGTCATTACGACAAGGTAACTTTTTCAATTTGCCGTATTTTTACAAAATTATACTATTTTCTAATTTCGAGATAAAAAATTGTGTACATAACTCGAGACTAAAATATATTTTTTTACTTGTTTGGTTTATAGCACTCGCCTTCGGCTCGTGCCATAAACGCCCCACTTGTAATAAAACACCATTTTAGCCACTTGTTGTATAAAATACTATTATAAAATATTTCGATTGTAACAGCAAAAAAAGAATCATTAAATGTAATGGAAAAGATAGATACATACCATACTTCTACATACACATATCTGTGTCCGCACAATAATTATTATAATGTCAAACTATGCGGCGTAAAGATAAGTTAAAAGCTGTATTTTCTAAGAATCAGGAATCCTTGGGTGCACGATACGCATAACCCAATAGCATATCGACACTACATTTGGGTGGTTAAGTGAAAACGGCATGTTTCTACAATAAGCCGTGTTTTTTAAGAATCACTCTCAGTGGGTGCGCGACACGCAATAACACAAAGTCGCAGCGGTTGAATGAATTAATTTTACATAATTACGTTTTATGCTGTTGTGGCATCCATCTTATGAACGTGAACACTGAATCATACATTACAGAAACGTGCTCTTTTCACTAACCACCTAAGTATCCTCACGATACTATACGTATCACACACCACAGATTCTCAGAAAATACGTCTTAAAGCCGTAGTTTCAATGAATCATGCATCCGTAAGTACGCGACACGCATAGTGCAATAAAATAAGGAAATTTGAATAGTTAGTGAAAACGTAATGTCTCTACAATGTGTGATTCTGTGTTCACGTTCACAAGATGGATGTCACAACAGCACAAAACGTAAACATATGAAATTCATTCCCTCAACTACTGTGGCGACTTTGCACCAGGTGTGTAACTACCGGTAAGTAAGAGTGCGCAATGCGGGGAGCCTACGATAATGGGTGGCCTTCATCGACATCAATAAAAAATGTTTATCAGACTAGACTTAGACATTACACCGATCTTAAAATGCATTTCATTTTGAAATTTATATAGCTGATTTCTTGGTGCCCCTGGGGATATAATACGGGGACCTTCTATAGTATAACTGAATTTTTGAATGCCGGCGTGTTTTGTCTTAATTTATGATTATAAAGCTGGCCGAGGTCACCTGGCCGACAGAGCCGTCATATGACTCATATGTTTACATCATATCATAATACTTGAATAAGTACAATAAATGGAAATAAATTTTAACAATAATGTTACATTTTATAAAAATTTGTATAAAACTCTTTTAAGCAGATTTATGAAGTAGTTTGGTTGTCGTCATCACAAAGTGGGGAAGATCTATAGTATAATAGCATCAGGTATGTTTCTACAGCTGTCTCCGTCAGCGATGTTCGCTTTGGTGAAAAAATATGTTTGTATTTTGAAAATGTCCGTTCGACATCTACGGATGTAATACAGGCATAAGTAAAACAATCTGTGAACTCACTTAACGAAGTTGTAGATGCACCATCACAAATTTGTCTTAATTTGCTAAAATAAGGATCTTTCTGTAATACATTCTCGAATTTTTTCACTAACACGATTATTTTTTGCGTCATTTATAGCCTGTAGCTGTGTATTTACGTCGTCCACTATTTGCAGCGATTCCACTAACGACAACGAACTATTTTGCAATTTTTCTATTGCGTCGTGTAGTCCTCTATAATTGTTATTAATAGTTTTTAAATCTGTTTCAAGGGAAACGCCTTGAAAGCTTGTCTGGCTTTCCCTAATAGCTGCAGCCTCGTTAGGGTTGAACTGTAGTATCACAGCTTTTATTTGTTGAAAATATTCAGCATAATAAAAAGCCACTTTCAACCACGTTCCTCAACGTGTAAGAATCGGCTCTGGTGGTTCAGGGATACCAGGACACTGTCTGTGAAATGCTCGAAGCCGTTTAGGAGATTTGAGAAATACTTTTTTTTGTATTTGCTATTAATGCATCTACCTCTGGAAAACATTTTCGAATCATTTCTGCCACAAGATGTAACGCATGCACTTTACACGTAACATGTAAAAACCTACAATTGTCTCTTTGAAGAGAACGGCCTACCACGCGCATTGTCGCGGCACCATCAGTCACAAACATCAATACTTGACTTGTTGAAAGTTCAAATTTTTCGAATGTTTCCAACACCACATGCGTAATTATTTCGCCAGTACACGCAGTTAGTCTTTTACTAGCTAGTAAAAGTGGAAATGTTGGTTTAAGAGGGTCCAGTACACGTACTATAATATTTAAAATAGATTTTTTTTTACAATCTGTCGTCTCGTCAATACATAACTAGAGCCGTGTATTTTTTAATCCACATTTAATCCTATTTACAATGTCTTCACGAACAGCTGGAATATATCTACGTAACGATGTACGACTTGGTAAGTTCACCTGGGGATTGTTTTTATTTCAAAACTCCCGAAATGGTTGTTTATCCAGTATGTGTAGCGGAATATTACAGGCTATTAACATTAACAATAAATCAAACATAAACTGAGTTGTCAAAGGCATGCCATTTTTTTTATTTTGATGTTGTACAGTATTGATATGACGACGACAATCTGTTTTGTGCCAGCACATTAAGTCTTGATTGCAAACTTTACAAATTATTTTGCATCCGTCATAGAATAAATCCGGAAATTCACCGATAAATTTATTCACTGTGTCCGCGTACGGTCGTTTTTTACCCGTTGGCGCGTTTGACATTATGTATAATTTATAGGTACAACCTCACGCATTAACCTTTCAAATAAGACTGCAGCGTAAATCACTTCTAAATCGACACGTGTGACGCTAGCCAAGACCGTGGCTGTACTCCAGCCACCTCGGCCAGCTTTATTTATGAAATAATATGAAATGATTGGCGGCATATCGTTGCGTGCGCAACGAGAAGTAGGTAGTATTATTGTTAAATAAAATTAAATAAAATTCGTAGAAATTGTTTTTGTAAGTGTGAGCACTATGGTCTGAGAGCGGGTTTTTTTGTCGCCAATCATATCATAAGTAATAAATTTTATATAAATTGCATGCCAAATATTAAAAATTAAATTTAAAGTGAAACTACTTAATAACTACTTAATTATTTAACAGTAATTTCAGTTGGTATGTTTAATATTATTAAAAAAATTGAGAAGGGGGGCCCATAAGAGGTTTTTGCGCAAGAGCCCAACATTTTTAGTTACGTCACTGCCTCGCACTATTGTGCTATGCGTGTCGCGCATTCACGGGTGCGTTTTTCTTAGAAAACACGGCTTAAGAATCGAATTTTTGAGTTTAAATGGTTTTATTTCTAAATTGTCTGATTGGTATATAAACTTGTATAGATGATAAAAATTCTGGACAGTCTATTCAATTGTTTAAAATTTTATGTATAATAATAACAAATCAGCTGTAATTGTTCTGTCATAAAGACTATAAAGAGGCACTAATTTGAGGTTTTAAGATCTTTAATCTGAATTATGTTGTCGTCTATCAATTTACTCAAAGTTGCATTTTATAACTAAATAAATCAACATTTTATTTATTATTAATAGATTCTTCACCTGTTCACAATCGTCCACGTTAAATTAATAACACCTAAGAATAGATATCTATAACCAATTAAAGACCATATTAGTCTAATTATAGAAGGTGTTCCTTTTTTACATTCAAGCATCCATTGTTTTTCCATTTTATCACCACACCTTTGGGAACTACAACATTTTAGTACTTCATATAAATCTTCTTCTTCCAGTTCTTTCTTGTTCGCCTTTTTAAACAAGCCTCCAGTATATCTGAGAAACGAATAAAGTGAAAATTATTGATTTTTTTCAATTATCTCATTAACGTAATAATCCAAGTTAGTAATATAAAAATTTTGTATATCATAAGTATACGAAAACAGAACTCAACACACTTAAAAATGTTTGTTTGATTCAAGAAAATTATTTCTCTTGCGTAAATCTGTTTGGTTGAAATATAATTCCTTGCAACTCAAATACATTTATTCAGTTTGACTGAAACAGTTTTGTCTGCACACAATGAAAATTTTCTTAAAATTTTTTTTTCAAATTAAACGTGTTTTAGTTAGACAAATCTTATTTTAAGTTTAAGTAACAATTTGTTTTAAAATAAAACATTTTTATATATTTCATTTAATTGTATTTTTTCTTCATATGACACTTTTTTTTAGTTGTTATGAAATTTAAATCTTTATATTAAAAACAACAAAAATCTCACCCCAAGAAAGAAATATTTTGTCCTAAATTTATTTTTCCCTTAAATTACACATTCTGTTATTTGATAGAAATAAATTTGTTAAATGCAATAAAACTATTTTGTTGATTCACAAGAAATATCTTAAATCTAACTAAACATTGTATTGAATGTCCGCATAAGAAAATTGCTCTCAATACAACGGAAGTTTTAATCTGTGAGAAAATATGTTGTTCTTTCAAATATTTAAGCAATTTCAGACAAACAACAATTTAATAAATTCGAAACTTGTATTTTGTCAATGTAATTAAAATTAATTAAATCAAATAGGATATATCAAGAGTTAAATTTTCTTTAAACAAACAAAAATTTTTTTGTTGCTCCAAATATATTTTTTTTAAGCGTCAGGGTAGGATTTTCTTCTATAGAAACAAACAAAACATGTTTTACAGACGTTTTACGACCTCAACCACATTTTTGTTAATATTGCACAAAACTTATTATCACAGTGGTCTCTAAACAATACTGATTTCTATCATAGTCTTCCGTACAGTGTAAAAATAGATAATTGTTTTTAGTCCGGTTACCCCTGATGAAATTGTATCAGTCATTAAGAACATGAAAAACGAGAGAAGTACTGGTATCAATAAAATTACAATTAGTGTTTTAGGCTGGTGCACATTATATCATTTAATAAAGTTGTCACTTGAAACAGATATTTTTCCTGATAATTTAAAAATTACAATAGTCAAATTTATTATTCAAAAAACAGAACCTTAACTCCTTAGAGAATTATCCTTTTTAAGTCATTTGATTGCATAAATCATTAAATATTATTGAACAAGTTACATAAATATGGTATCAGAGGAAACATTCACAGTTGGTTTTATTCATATTTAAACAGTTAGTCGAAATTGAACATAGAGAATAAAGAGTCCGGTCAAATATCCTAGAATTGTCTGTGGGAGAGCCGCAGGGGATTATTCTCGGTCATTCATAATTTTTCTAAACGATATTTCAAATATTGTTTCAAATAAAAATCAAAAGCTTATTATAAACTATGCTGACGATATAAATGATTTTATGGACATTTTGGAAACAGGAAACTCATTACAGAAGTTTATTAAACAACTTAATACTAAATGAAGATAAAACAGACTATCTTATTTAAAAGCAACAATTTAATCAGAACTCCAGAATATATAATTTCAAATGGTCAAAAAATAAGTTATTCTATATCTGTGAGATTTTTAAGAGTACACATTAATGACACCCTGACATGGATAACTCATATTGATTATTTATCAAGTAAATTATTCTCCATTTGTTATGCAATTAGAGTTGATGCAGTAAAAACATTATACTGTGTTAATTTTTATTCTCTAATAAAATTTGGCATTGTTGTTTGGGGAAGTTCTTCGGAAATTTTTAATTAAAAATTGTAGAAAATTTGACTCTTGTCGAGATCACACACTTAGGGCATCAGATTTCGAGAAGACTTTACTTATCCAATACATAACAGAAGATTATATGAAAAAGGGACATACTATCGTTGCTTAAAGTTCTATAATCACCTGCCATTTTATATTAGAAACATTAATTGTGAAACGTCCTAAAACATGTTCGTGATTTCCTATGTGTTATTAATCCGTATTCGCTGGATGTATTCTTTAATTTTTTAATCTAAATTTATTTGTGATAATGTTGATATGTGATTGATATGTTACATCTATGTATTGATTTTTATATATTTTACTTTTTTTGACTATGTATACTGTACAATTTTTTCTTTTTTGGCTTATATGAGGTCAATTTTTTGACGTATTTCTCAGACCAAATATGGTCCCTTTGTATTGTATTACTCCGTAGAAATAAAAGATTTACTTACATACTTACTTACTTATTTAGACGCAGTCCGCTAAAATGAGAAGGATACTACATACTTATGAGAATACTATGAACATTAAATATATATCATGAACGATAATATTGGTTCAATTTTCTCGCCTATGTAAGGCCTGCTATGGTATTTAAATATAAACCGTTCATGATGTTCTTGCTTTAAAACTGGCTTTGGCAATCAACAAATTTCACTATACTAATAAGAAGTTTGTTCGAGGAAACTTCAGTATAATTTGAGATTACGGTTTTATAGTATAACGATCTTTTACTTTTCTCATTTATTTAACGTTTCCGCTACCAAAGTACCACCAACGTAATTTTTCCGCTTCTCCGGTTCCAAATGTAACATGATCAATCTATGAAAAATATCATCATAACTGAACTCACTGCCAAAACATCATGTATGGATAATATTTGTATAATACATATTAATATTAAAATTCTCGACTAATAGTTGTAAAAATACTTACGCAAACGTTAATATAGAAAAAATATTAGCGGTTTCTCTAGGATTTCTCTTCCTGTTCTTTTTTTCACAGTGATCCATTTTAAAACATTTCACACTTTTTTCCTATTTCCGTTACTTTTATAGCACATTGAATCAATTACTTACTAAAGAAAATTAATTGATATCTAATCGAGAATAAATATTTAATTCATCTTTGTGATTCAGATAATAATGATAGAATCAGTGAACATAATTATTTCAAAATTTGAAATAACCATGTTCTTCACTTAAATGTATTTTAGAATGTTTTCATAGAGGTATAGCAATATAAATGTATGACAATACTTGTAATACCGGGTGTAAACGAGATTACTACCCGGTCTGCTGCTTCTACATAAAAAAATATATCGATTTGATATTTTAGAGGGGTTTATAGTTTGTATGTATGCAGAATTCAAGCACCAAAACATCTGACTGATGTTTCCATTATTATAATACTATTTAGCTGCTGTATGCCATTACATGTTAGCCTTTATCTCATTCATTAAAAGTGCGAATTAGTAATTTTTTATTCAAAATGCTCTTTTTTACCAGTGAATATCAAATTGACATGATATTAATACACGACGAGGCAAGAAAAATCGCGAGGCTGAGCTGTATACGTTCAAAGGTATTCAAATTGTCAACATTCATCTGAAAGGTATTTTTCTTGGTTGAAGATCTTGAAAAAATGTGGTCACAGATCCTACAAATATCAAATTGATCACCATATTTTCAAAGCGGATTACCAGCGAAGATTAGATTTTTGCAATTGGTTCTTAAACACTGATCATTAGAGTTGGTAAATCAGTCCGCAAGTCAGGGGCGGTGCCAGGTAGAGAAATACCCAAATACGTAAGCGAGACTTGTTTACTATTTTACCAGACTAACATTTGTTTTTAGTTTATTGTTATGCCTCGTGGTGTGTACAACGTAATTTATTCCCCTCCGTTGTATTGTTGATAATTTTATTTGTTGTATTTTATTCTTGATATTAATAAAAGAAAGTGTAGACCTGCAAGGGAAGAAACGGTCATACGCTGACAAAGTGAATAAATTTATCAGTGAATTCCCGGACAAGACAGACCTGATGTGCTGGGACAAACGTGATTGTAAACGTCACGTAAATTCTGTGCAACATAAAAATAAAAAAATGGCGTGCCTTCGACAACACAGTTTATGTTCGATTTACTCTTAATGCTAATTGCCTGTGATGTCCCGCTGCACATTCTCGATAAATAACCATTTCATGAGTTCTGGAATAAATACAATCCCAAGGTGACGTTACCAAGTCGCACAACGTTGCGTAACTATGTACCAGCTGTAAGCGAAGACATTGTAAATAAGATCAAATGTATACTAAAAAATACACGGCTGTGGTTATGTGTGCAATTTTAGGACCTGCAAACAGACTCATTAGAAATGCCACTGATAGCAGACACCTGATAAAGTGATTTTGTGAGATTGAGAGCAAAATGCCCTAATACTTCAAACCTGAACTCATTCATTCAAGACCCTAGGCTCAGTTCGTTTTTTGTTTTCCACAAATCTAAAAACTATTCTTATACCTATTCATTTTTTCAGTAGTCTAACACGCGCAAAAAAACTAATGGGATGCGATATAAGAGCTCAGTTCACAACTGGCAACCCCAGTTTTACAGGAAAGCCCTTACTAAATGCTATAAGTAATTTAGCGCCATGTATTATTCGTTTTTACAGTATCCACGGCAAATTACCTCAGCTGAGATTAGCAGTTGTGACGTCACACCGTAGCACTGAGGCCTTGTTTTTAGGTGGTTATGACCGAGACGCACTGAGACCTCGAGTCACAAGTTTCCTCTTTTACTTTCTAATAATTTTCTGTTTCTCACTTATAAACAATACATTTATTTACAAGATAGATTTATTGGGGTTCAAAATAAAACAAAAGAAGGTTTAGTGCCATATCCCCAAAAAAAAAACAATTATGCAGCTACAGACACGTGTTTCGGGGTTATTGCCTCTCATCAGCTTAGCGTAGCTAAGGAATAACTCCAAAACACGTGTCCGTAGCTGTATAATTGTTTTTTTTTTTGGGTGATACGGCACTAAACCTTTTTTGAACCCCAATAAATATACCTTGTTTTGTTTGTATTTGCTAGGTGGAAACAAGCAGTACACATAGAGCTCTGTGTGTTGACTGTGCTCATCTAGGCCCCATTTGTGGCGCATGGGAACATAAAGGCACTAATTGAGTACTGTGTACGGTACTTTCCAACCTTATTTTAGTTCTTGTTCCTGATTTATCCCATCCTAGATTCAGTTCCTTAGCTACGCTACGCTGATGAGGGGCAATAACTCCGAAACACGTATCCGTAGCTGCATAACTGTTTTTTTTTTGGGAGGGATATGGCACTAAACCTTCTTTGTTTTATTTTGAACCCCAATAAATATATCTTGTTTTGTTTGTATGTGCCAAGTCGAAACGAGCAGTACACATAGATTGTTTTTTTTTGATATGACATGTATGTACTTTCAACATACGTATCGTAGTAAACTTTACCCCCTGCCTTGAATAAGGCGCATTATAATTTCGGTTGTTTATATAAATTTGAACAGAATGTTATATCTGGAAACTGTTTGTTGATCCTTATTTATATGTTTTGGTTTGTAAATTATTGGGAACTGGTAATATAAAGAAGAAAATTTCAAATGGTCGACGTTTCGTCTTTATTTAAGTACATCCTCAGGACTGTTTAATTTAGGTTTTCCTTATAAATTGATAATTTTAATATAGATAAACATAAACAATTAACAGAAACAGTAATACTGAACAAACAAACAGAAACATTGTTAGGGCAAATTTAAAAAAGCCATTGACAAGGTCATAAAATTCTTCAAAACATTACTCATTCAATCGTCTTTCTATCTCAAATAACCGAGATAGCAATACGTGCACCCCCAATTTGGGACACACTCAAGGCCAGATTAACATCCCTGGGGGCCCCTGGGCAATATAACTACTGGGCCCCCCAATAAATAAAAGACAATAAACATTATATGATTGATGCAACTGTTTTAAAATGTTATTTTTTTTTTATTTATTACAATAAATATAGGAGTAACAGTAATCTCACAACTGTCCATAAATAAATAAACATTCTGTTATTCCTAAATTAGGCGAAAATATGACATCACCTAACGTTAAAGATCGGGATGTAGCGATAAATGACGTCATTTCCAGGGTTGACGCTAGGCGATATGTCACTGCGTAAATATGTTCATGCATGTATGAGACATTATATCTTACGTTTGGTTATTTTGGTGAGTTCGATAAAGCGGAGTACAGACTACAGCTGCAACGTGCAATGCAACGTGTAATGCAACATGTAATGCAACATGTAATGCAACCTGTGGGGACACGAGTTGCATGTTGTAGGTCACGTTGCATTTCATGCGTGGCTTAACACATATATTTTTAACTAGCGATCACAAGAGTAAAAGTATATTACTAATATTAATGCACCCATTAAAACATTTGCCACCTTCCAGCCGCAAGTATTGGTGTTTCATCTACGACAATCCAAATGTATTTGTCATTCAGTTCAAAATATCTTTTTTAAATAATGTCACATCTCTGTGATAAATATACTTTTTATAACTGTGAAGGAAATGTGTCTCTTAATATTTGCTTGATAATGCACGAAAACACTTTTTACTGCTTGTGCAATATAATTATGTGCATTGCCATTGGACACTCGAGAAAGGATCATTTCTCCGTCAAGATATAACCGTCACTAAGTAATTACCTCTCCCCCCCCCCCCCCCCCCCCCCCCCCCCCCCCCCCCCCCCCCCCCCCCCCCCCCCCCCCCCCCCCCTTCCTTTAATAGCTGCATTTACCAGATAAAAACCTTTAATATTTTGTTCCCATTTTTAAAAAGAAAACAGATTTATTGCATAGTACATAACAATAAAAATATTTTATCATTTCATTTCATATTGTTTGGGAATGTTTCCTTAGATGTTTACAATATGATATTCTATCTACATTCGTAAGTGAGTAAGTCGTCTAGAATGTATCGCTACCTTCCTGTCTCTACTTATGACTCATATTAAGTAGTCTTGAAACAAAACATGTATTATTGAATGATTTATTTCAGCTTAAAGTTGTGTCTACAGTTATTTTTATGCCAGGCATCGGGGACCCCTAGGCAATTGCCCATTTTCTTTATAGATATTACGGCCCTGAACACACTGAATACACTCTTTTGAATTTTACTCACGATTTACCTGCTAGTTATAACATGTTTTGAAATATTACTTTTCCAGACACCAGTCAAATATGAAACTTATCATTAATATGTCGTAGCTTATCAGACAATCTGTGTACAGGGTTATCCAACGAAAATGCCCACCTCTATATTTTGTTTATTTCCGAGTTAGAAAAAAAAATTTCAAATAAAAGTTGTAGTAAATTAAATGTGCTCTTTTAGGATCTCTGCAAAAAATATACAATTCGTCCCATAAAAGCGGGACAAACTATATTTATATTTTTTTTAAATAGAACACCCTGTTTTTTTTTACATTTTTAAAATCTCTGTTTTTTCGTGATATTTTCAAATATATAGATATATTGTATATCATCATTTACTGTTTTTTATTTATTGCAAATTTTATACTACCAGCATCTGCCAGGTTTTCAGGTTAGCCATGGATGAAAAACACTTAATTTGACACTCATGCCTTTAAATTGAAAAGCAAACTGCGTTATAATTATTATTATTATAATTACTGTTATCGGTGAAGTATTGGGTTTTACCTCCTAACATTTGTGACAAAAACAAAACGTGGGCACACAAAAAAAAAGTCCTGATACAGAAAGGTGAAGTACCTTCTGGTACATTTTCCGATGTGCTAAAAACGAATCTCAGGTCAGAACTGACCCATCACCCTTAGATTTCGCCCCAGCACACCCTAGCACCCCCCAAATGGTCAAATTTTCACATCATATAAAAATTCAAAATAAATATCTCATTCTACGTTTTTCGGTGCTAAGAACGAATCTGGGGTCATGAGTTACCCATGACCCTTAGATTTCGCCCCAGCACCCCCTTCCCAAATGGTCAAATTTTTACATCATCATATAAAAATTCAAAATAAGTATCTCATTCTACGTTTTTCAATGTAATTTAATAGTTTTAATTTTGCTATATCTCCCCATCCCCCTTCACCATTTTGACCCTTGTAACGTTGTACCAGTATTAGGATATGACAATTTTTCATTTCCATGCGATGAAATCAGGCAACAGAATCATTCCTAGAAAAAAATGCTTCTATGTTAAAACACATATAAATAAATTTAAAATGCTTGGAAGATATACTGTATTATCGGTGTCAATATGTGACCGTAGGTAACTAGGGTCACATAGGGTGTGCTGGGGCGAAATCTAAGGGTGATGGGTCAGTTCTGATCTGAGATTCGTTTTTAGCACACTGAAAAAACGTACCAGAAGGTACTTCACTCTTTCTGTATCAGGACTTTTTTTTTGTGTGCCTGTGAGTTAATTTCGTATATGCTGGAATGTAAGCAGCCTCTTATTGACACCTATGATAGTACTAACCACTTTAATCATTTTTAATGAGCCAGAGGAAAGACATTGACTAGGGGGAGAGATTCAGTGTGCAGGGTAGCAGACATTTGAGCAGGGCAGTGACTGTGACTGATAAAAGAATGAAGATAGGACCACAAAACAATTTTATAATTTATATACATTTATATAGTAGGTATCTAACTTACTAATCAGACTTATTCTTTTGATACCACCTTGTTTATATAAAAAAAATTCGGAGTATCCTTTATCTCTATAGGTAGGTAATTAAAACAGAACATGAGATCAGAATCAACTTATAACAACTTAAAATAAATCAACTTGATTTAACTACAAGAATAAAAAATGTTTGCCTCATGCATGTTCAAAGACATTAATTGATGTTTTGAATGAATAAAACATTCTCTCTCCTCTCAACTCGGGAGAACCTCAATAATCTGTTGCCTTGTGATAAATGAAATATCATTTTCATTGACTTTGCAGAAAATTAATTGAATCTCATCATCTTCCTCCATGCCAGTACAGAGAGCTACGTAACGATATTCCCTGTTTTTCAACGATAGTTTCACTAAGAGAAAATCACCGTTTTTTAGTTTTCTTCCCCTATTAAATGTCGAAGGTTGAGGTTCACTTTCAAATCCAGATTCCGATCCATATACATCTCGTGCATCGAGGCGAGATTTCCTGCTACTACCGATATATTTAAGAGTGCCAATCTTGTAGTGACTACAATCCAGGTCGCAAAAGCAGCTTAATGTTTTCATTCATAATGTATTAGGTAGAAAAACATTCCCAACGACCTATTAAAGTACCGGTGAACATTTTAACACATTTCTCTGTCCATGAAGTAGGGCTTCTTTTTCTGAAATGTCAGAGTCACTGGTAACGTGAATTTTAATGTTTGGGCAGCTCTTCTCGATGGCATTAGATAAATCGTCAACTGAAGTAAGAAATGTTCGGATAAAAATCTTGCAAATGTGTTATGAATAGGTAAAACATGATTTTGTTCTGTACTGGGTAACAGGTCCGTCACTCAAAAAGTGCAAGTTCACAACGCTAATGGGAAATGTCTTTAGTATGTGCTGTAAATGTGCCCAAATGGCTGCAGCAGAATGTGCTAAATTTGAAGACATCGTACAAAAACAATTAGTTTGTACTTCAGATTTTTCTGTGTTTTTTTGTGTAGATAACTACGGTGTGAAGACTTATCTGGAGTTGCGAGCCTCCAAAATGGAATGCCTGAATCTCGTCCGCATACTTTGTTTGGTAATTCTCACTGAAGTCCATATGTATAAGACAGTCTTTTTCACTTAATTTTTCTTTTAGAGCTTTATGGCTTGATATTGATGCACTACATTCAACTTATGTTCAAGGAATTTTTCCAAAATTCAAACTGAATAATTACGTCGTGTTTTTTTTAGTATATTTTTTTTACTTTCCGTACTTTCTTAGTTTAGGGGTCAATTATTTCTTCTGAGACAGAAAGCCATTTTTTATGTCTTATTGGAGAAACGTTTTCAAATCCTTTGTACTGTAGCCCTTTATTTTGGCAGTTCTGGCATTCACGGGAAAGACACTTTTCATCGTATCGATTACAGCAGATTTCCGTCAGTAGGCTTTGGTGGTTCAATATGGATATGATCTTTGCTTGTGATAAAGCACCAAGTACTAAGTCAATATTTGCGTGAGTTACGCAGAGACATGTTTCTCGCTCACTAACACGTGGAAAAACTACCCAAAATGGTCTCAATGAGCAAAAACGGGAATAAGATATGATAATGTTTTCTTTCTCTAAGAATTTTTTGTGCAGATTTAGCATTGTATCTAGTAATACTTTTTTCTCTCTTCGCTCTTTCTTCTTTGTAACAAAGTTCTTCTTACCAGCACAGAGACGACTGTTTGAATCGTCAAAAAAATGTATAATTTTTCTATTCAATTTGTTACATAATTTATCATTTCTGACTTTACGTTCTGGATCTATCAATCTCCTTTTTGTTATTTTTCCTTTAAATGGTTTCATTGAGTTTTTTCTTCTTGCCAAATACCATACTTATTGACTAATTGTCCATTTATCATTCACCTGAAGAGTGTTTTTCTCTTTGTCAGCAGAGCTGGGAAAGATGCTTTAAAAAAGTAACTTAGATACTTTTCGAAGATACTTTAGAAAATTATCTAAGTTACTCTTGAGTATATAGATACTTCTTGCAAAAAGTATCTTAAGATACGAGATACATGTAAAAATATCTTAGTTACTTTTCTCAAGTATCTTAGTTACTTCCTAAAATATCTAAGTTACCTGGAATTATCTTAGTTACTTTTGGGTAACTAAGATACTGCCGCAGCTGAAACTGTTGAAAATACTTTAAACAAGTAAAAGGTTTTTTTGCTCGAAAATTAATCTGGCACAGTGACACTTAGCAACATTACTAATCAATTAGTCATAGCTCATAGCTATTATATATTTTTAGAGTGGAATGAAAAATAATATTAACTGAACATTTTTTGTTAATTATTATTTACTAACTTTTACAAATCTTATCACAGATAAGTATAACATATATCTTTTTAAACAATTATTTTCCCGGCTATTTGCCCAAACACTGAAACTTGGATTATAAAAAAGATAATATGCAACATTATGTTCAGTACAACTGACTCAATAATGTTATTTTTAATTTCAACTATTCTGTTTAGTAAAACCAAAAATAAATAAAACACAAGGTACTCACCAGTTGACACTCACTTTAAAAAACTTCAAAATATCTACCGACACGTGTTTCTGCTTGCCATAGCATCATCAAGGTAGCCGGCACATTTAAATAATTCAAAGCAAGGAAACTTGTAAACCTTAATGTAATAAACATTAATGACTTCAGAGAACAGAACAATTGAAATTATATAGTGGAAATACCCCCTTAGGGTCAATGAAATAATTTAAAAACAAATGAAGTTCCCCTTCTTGATAAAAGTTAAAATATAGAGTGGAATGAATTATTTTCCCGGCTATTTGCCCAAACGCTGAAACTTGGATTACAAAAAAGATAATATGCAACATTATGTTCAGTACAACTGACTCAATAATGTTATTTTTAATTTCAACTATTCTGTTTAGTAAAACCAAAAATAAATAAAAACACAAGGTACTCACCAATTGACACTCACTTTAAAAAACTTCAAAATATCTACCGACACGTGTTTCTGCTTGCCATAGCGTCATCAGGGTAGCCGGCACATTTAAAGAATCCAAAGCAAGGAAACTTGTAAACCTTAATGTAATAAACATTAAAGGCTTCAGAGAACAGAACAATTGAAATTATATAGTGGAAATACCCCTTAGGCTCAATGAAATAATTTAAAAACAAATTAAGTTCCCCTCTTCTTGATAAAAGTTAAAATATAGAGTGGAATAAAAAATAATATTAACTGAAAATTTTTTTGTTAATTATTATTTACTAACTTTTACAAATCTTATCACAGATAAGTATAACATATATCTTTTTAAACAATTGTTTAACTTTAACTGTTGAAACTGTTCACTATTTATCAATAATATCAATTTTATAATAGGTACATGCTACATAAAAGTACTATATATTAAAAGGTGTACGACTACGTTTTACTACGTTACTAACTACGTATCGTTCGTTAACAAACGCCTTTGCGCACTCTTGCATAGATGCTTGCTAGTACTCAATTAAATCTGTACTGATGGTATAGAACTGTAGAATGCAGCCAGGCATGCAACAAACATATCTAAACTTGCGACTTGCGCTAGCTTGTATATTTCATAGAAAGTATCTTGCTGAAAAATATCTTCGATACTTTTTGAAAGTATCTAGATACTTTTCAAAGGTATCTATACTCTAAAAGTAACTAAGATACTATGAAAGTAACTTAGATCCTATAAAATTAACTAAGATACTTAAAAAGTAACTTAGATACCCTAAAAATAACTAAGATACTTAAAAAGTAACTTTAGATATTAGTTACTTGTAAAAAGTATCAAAAAAATAGATACAAGTTACTTGAAAATAAAAGTATCTAAGATAAAGTATCTAAGTTACCAAAAGTATCTAAGTTACTAAAAAAGTATCTTTTTATCTTAGTTATTTCCCAGCACTGTTTGTCAGTTGGAAGAGTAGAAAAATTTTCGTTTAATTGCTCAGTCAGAATCTTACCGAAAAGTAATTTTTGCTTTATTGTTTCTCTTGAAGTGGGAGATTCAAGTATTTTATCCACTTTCATATTTGGTGTTTTTTTAACACTCAATTATAGTTTTCAATTTACTTATTTCCTGGTTCTGCTTCTTAACCATTTTATATCTTAATCTTCTAATGCGATCTGATTTTTTCTTAGCGGCTATCGCTGTCCTATCAGGATTTTCTTGCGGTAAAGGGGCTTCATTGTCAGAGCCTCGTGGAGTAATAGGCGCATTAGTCATAAGGCATTAGAAACGCTTAAAAAGAAATGTTGATTGGTGCAAGAAAAAGTTAAAATTGTACATTTCTCACATTGAAAGGTATTTCAAAATGTTTAAAAATTATTTCAAGTGGAGCAATTAATCATTTAAGTAACTAATTATTTCATCCAATGTTATTATAAATTCGGGAATAAACTTAATGCTAGGGCTCGGTTTTTCAATCGTGGGTTAGCTAAACTCATACTTTTAGAATTCGAATTTTTTTCAATTTTACATTTGTTTTGGAAGTGGTTATAGCAACAAATATTTTATGCTAATGTAACTTTTAGTTGAAATAGTTTGTATTAGAATCTCATCGATTTTTGTGAAAATATAATGCTAGGTAACCTTCAACTTATGTTAACTCGATTGTAAAATCGCGCCTAGGTGAGAGAATTGCATAAAATATGCGGCAACGTTGCTTCAGTCCATTACATCATTTTTGCTAAGATATAGAATGTTTCCAGTAACCAGCAGTTCCAAAACAATTTCATCATATTTTTTGGAGTCGATAA
Source organism: Rhamnusium bicolor (assembly GCA_029963845.1). NCBI lineage: Eukaryota > Metazoa > Arthropoda > Insecta > Coleoptera > Cerambycidae > Rhamnusium > Rhamnusium bicolor. The sequence continues at coordinate 710,091 of JANEYF010001151.1, forward strand.
CTCAGTTACACGTGGGAAAAAATGTGTCAGATGGTTTCTACAGATGTCAAGAATCGGTGGTTTAAATATAACTACACACTTAAGACTCACCCTGTATAGGGCTGTGTGCCGGCTGTGCGCACACCGACCAACATATTGTTACGCCACTGGGTTGTGTAGAATGGATAGATGAGACTTAAAGTGTACGAGATGGGCTGGGAATGTTCTAGACCGTACGTATGAATTTAGAATTGAATGAGTGAATAAGAAATAAGATAGAGACTTATAATTGTTTAATTGTGATTATAGTTGAGACAGTCATTAATTTATTGATGTTAATTATTAATTAGTTAATGTTGCCTGGACTTTCAATCAACGGTGTGGGATGTTTGTGTGGATAGCAAACACGTAACAATTCAGTGTCGGACGTGGATACTGGCAAATGGGGCTTCATTCAGATGACAAAGAAAAGACAGCCTTTTCGACAAGAAGTGGCCTTTACCAATTCACTGGGATGCCCTTCGGTCTGTGCAAAGCGGCAGCAACTTTTGAAACACTCATGGAACTAGTACTACGAGAACTAACTTGGAAGACATGCTTAGTTTATCCTGATGATGTGATGGTTATGGGACGGGACTTTAAAGAGCATTTGAAGAACTTTCAAGAAGTATTTGGAAGAATCAAAAATTGTTGCCTAATATTCCAGAAAGAGGTCAAACTCCCTGAACATGTTGTGTCTTCGGAGGGGATAAGAACGGACCCGCAGCACAAGATTGGCCGAGACCATCAAATATTCACGACATACGAAGCTTCCTTGGCCTATACACTTATTACAAACGTTTTGTGGAACAATTTACTAATATTGCGAAACCACTACACTGACTTACAGAAGAGAATTGTACCAATAGACACAAATGTGCTAAACGTGAATCAGAATATTAAATTTAGCAATATGTTGCAGTCCAGTAGCTTCGTGGTTGAGTGATAAGGACATTTGCCTCTCACCCAGGAGTCCTAGGTTCGATCGCCGGTCGAGGAACTAGGATTTTTTCTAAACCACAAATTAATCCTGGCATACTCGGACACTGGGTGTGTGTCCATTGTCTCTAAATATATAGCTCTCTCTCACACAAGGTATTTTGAGGTACCTTCAGATAGACTGTATTACCTGTGGTGTTTAATTTTAATTAAATTTTAAGTCCTTTCATATCCGCAACGGAAAGGTCTTTACGTATTAGACACGGATACCAGTAATTCTGGATTTGGATGTGTTGTTTCCCAAATTCAAAACGGACAGAAAAAAGTAATTGAGTACTTCAGCAATATGCTGTCCAAGCTAGAACTTAGCTATTGTGTGACAAGGAAGGAACTATTCACCATGGTCAAATCCATAGATCATTTTCACAAGTATTTGTATGGAGAACATTTTAAAGTTCGGAACGACCATGCTACATTGAAGTGGTTATTACAGTTGAAGACCCCAAAAGCCAATTAACTCGCTGGATGGAAAAACTGCAGCAGTATGATTTTAAATTCGGACATCGTCCAGGGAAACCCCACAGAAATGCAAATACTCTTTCTAGAAGACCTTGCCAGGAAGACTGCAAGCATGCCGCCTTGTGGAAAAACAGCTAGAGATATTAATTATGAACACTTGTTAAAATTCTAATTTCCAGAGAAGAGTAGTTAAACGATAAGAAAACTGGTCATGTTCTGGAATGGAAAGAAAGAGGAACATTACCCGAATGGAAAGCAATTTCAGACAAGACCGTAGGGCTAAAAGTTTTGTGGGAACAATGGGACTCCCTTAGAGTAGAGGATGGACTTTTGAAGAGAGCTTCCCAGATGGGAAAGAATTACTTTGAGATTGGTTCTCCTCAGATGTCGCATATTAAAAGTACTTCAGGAAGTGCATAATAGAACGTCTGACGGACATTTTGGCATTAACAGAATTCTGACATAAGTGTGCAAACGATTCTACTGGGTGAACAGTCGCCAAGATGTGGAGGCTTGGTGCCGCAAATGTGTAATTTTGCGAAATAAGGACTAAGGAGCCAGGGATAAGAAGTAAGGTCCGTTGAAGTGACGGAAAAATTCCACACTTATAAAAATTGTACCAGATTTGTAAAAAAGGTGCTAACATACTAAACTTTTGTTCATTATACTAGATCTAGAACAATCGTACTAAAAACAATAGCCCTGCTCCTGCTAACCACTATGTTTGCACTTCATTTGCAACCTGTTAAACCTTATGGAATAGTCTCATATGGAGAAGGGAGAGGGCTGAATGTGCAAGACTGCAATAGAACAAATTTGCCGGCTATCTGCAAACCAGCGTCGATGTCTAACGTAAATAGGAGTGATAGCGACAGCACTGGGTTGGATATTAGTATTATGGATAAATTATATATCATGAATTATAACCATTTAAATCGATTATATTGGGTTGATTATTATTACGAAAAAACTAAATAAAAACTTTTTTGTTATCGCTTTTGGGGGTTGCGCAAACCTGAAAACCATAGCAAAGCCGCCTCTGTTGAATATGAAATGGTTTTAATTGCTGCTCTTTCAAGTTCTGTGTTGTGCAGTACCGCTACTTTTCTGACGCTGACACCTGGATTTTCATATACGAGATCCAAAATTGCTTTTTCCAGAGCTGTAGTGAATACAGGGGACGACCGTTTTCATCACTGTGTACTAAGAAACCATGCTCTTCTCAAAAACGGCGATCAACTGATGCAAATGTACGAGGTACTTGCTGGATGGAAAATTTTTCAGCATACAGTCTTGCAGATGCAAGATAATTACTATGGCAATCACCATAAACTAGGTGAATGACAGCTAATTCTTGCAAAACTGTATTGGTTACACAATATTTTTGTATAAGATTTTACAACTCAACTCATTCTTATGGAATGACTAAATAACAGTATCAACGGCAAATTAAGTTGAAAGCCTCCAACTTCAGATTTTAGTGTTTTATCGACTATCGTGAGACAAATACATTGGCATGCATGCATGCAAGGAGGTGTGGCCTTCAACCAAGCATGACGTTAGTCGCGATGCAAGGCCGATATTTCACAAGCTAAACTAAACGTTCAGCACTTACAAATATATACATGATTCAACCTAAATACCGACGATAACACAACATTATTAATACACTTTTTTTTTTTTGTATTACTAAATTTATATATATTATCTTCTTCTCAAATTTCTGTTTACAGTTAGAAAAACTTATTTTTCGATTAATATCCCGCAGTATATAGAACCGCATTCTACTTCATAAGGAATTGTTGTTGTTTCCAATTTAGATATTGATCCAGTAGATATTGCATTGTCAACAAGCTGAAACACTCCTGTTAACGAATTTGAAATACGACAGTATACAAGTGTGTCCCCGAAAAAACTCTATATTTGTTACTTTTCGGAAAAGTTATTCTTTACAAAAAGTTTTGCTTGCTTGGATATTCGAGTATTATTTTTTTTATAGTCGGTCTGTAAGAAGTAAAATTCTGACTACCTGTAAATATCATAGCTATTGTCAAAATGACAGTGTAATTGATTAAATTTTTTACTGACATTTTGTTATCCTATTTTCAGGTTTTAAAAATTAAAGGTGTAACTACTGTACATCGGAATATCTCCATGCGAATCCACATTTTTAAGGCAAGCAAAACTTTTTATGAAGAATAACTTTTTTCCAAAAATTGAGAATTGAAAAACGAACATTTTTTTGTACATCCCTATGGCTATTTGTAACCATTTTCGATTTATTGAACAATAACTGCAAAATTGAACAATAAAAATTAATTTCTTTTTGTAATTCAGGAGAAGATATTATAAAAAGTGCTCCACATGTTGCCCATTTTGATTGACGCACATTTCTATGCGTCTTTGGAGTGAGGTTTCTACTGTTCATAAAATTGCCGGAGTGATACTTCTAACAGGATTTATTATCCTTTCCTTCAAATTTTGGATTGTTGTTGGTGTGATGTTTTTATGGGCATCATGTAACACGCTTATTATAATACCTTCTCTTGAATTATTTGAAAAAAACTCTAATTTTTAATTTTTATTGCTGAATTTTGCTGTTATTGTTCAATAAATTGAAAATGGTCACAAATAGCCATAGGAATGTACTACAAAAATGTTCGTTTTTCAATCCTACATCACATCGTCCATTTGAAAAAAATTGAGAAAAATTCAGTTCAAATAGTTGTAAATTTAAAAATCCCTTTTGGCCACCCTGTATACTTTTAGGAAGTGAAATGGCTAGTGGCATCACACAGATGTCTCATAACTAGTACTGAAGAAAAATATGTTATTTTCTTAAAATCGATAGTTGTGATTGTAGTGATATACACGTCTAAATTGTATAATTTCAACAAAAAAAAAATCAGCAAGTGGTTGGGAGAAAGTCAATAATAATACAGGAGTGAAAGGAGGCCAAAAAGAGGTTTCAAAAAATGTTCTGATATACATGGTATTTCATTTAAAAAAATGACACTTAACCCTGTGGAATCGTCTTGGCTCACCCAGTATAATCGAAAACAATTTCCGGTTATAGACTTTTGCCTAATTTACTTATATTTTTTAAATCAAGTCTCTAGCTATCATAGAACTCGAGATATCGAAGTCGGACACACTATTGCCCCACCCTGTAAATATTTACACTTAAACTACTACATCCCATTCACAATCAACAGAATTTTTTGGAATTTTATGAGAAAAAAAATTTTTTTTGTTAGAAAATGCCTAGAAAAATCTAATGCCATAATGTTTCTATTGGTTCTGAATAGTCGTTAGCCAGTTCACCATATTTTGAATTTATTTTATTATCGCATCGACAAACCACAATCCACTGTTTCACAGGGTCTTCGTTTTTTAGGAAAATGTAAATAATTTATCGTTACCCGATTATAATTTCCAGAGCCAGCTACAGCACAATTTGACATTTTAAAATTGATAAATAAATCCAATTGTCTTAGCAGTAAATACCACTCGTAAAACAATGACAATCGCAATTTTAGTAAGAACACCGAATTCTGAAGTATTTGGTTTCATCTGAAGGCGTTATTTGAAATACCAAGACAGTTTGGTTGAATACAGTACTATCTCCCGTTGACGCTTACATGTTTTACATAATACGTTTGGGTAGATTTATTTTTAAAAAGGACGTAGTTGCTTTTAAAATTACTCGCGTGGTGGTGGTGTGCCCTCTGTCATATTGGTATGGTCTTTCAATGCGTTTATAACTTGCAAAAACAGTGTGATATATGGAAGTATATCGTATATTACTTAAATATTTATCCACCTACAGTCACTCATAGAAGTTAACTCGTAAATCACCGTCGTAAACGCAAAAGAGGGTTAAAAACAGAAAATATTATTAATTACTTCAGATACAATCAGAGGATTGCTTCTAAGAGAGCAATCGAAGTTTGTTTCTTTATTATTGATCATCTTAATAATTATACAGATTCACAGTCGAAGGAATTCAGGCTTTTCTCAGACCCAAAACAAAAACCACACAATAGTAAAGTTTTGCATGTCACGATATCAAACAATTCATTAGTTTTATCCAATCGAAGCCATTCGTTTTTTACCATTTATCCAAGAATATCTGGCGTGGTTCAAGCTTGTGATTTTAATGGATTTTTTTGGCATTAGGCCATTAGCCATACAGCCAGACACAAAATAATAATGTGGAATTTTATCTACATCTAACTTATACTAAAAGAAGGAAAAACATTTATTGAAGACAGACAAGAGAAAAACAGGAACACACACTTCTCGTCCTGGAATCTATCAGGACTGTTTTTCTAAAAAAAAAAACAGATTTAGAGGATCACTTTAATATAAAGGTTGAGATAAAAATAAAGACCTTGCCGGAAATCGCTGCAGTGGACCTATAATTAAAACAGTTGATAACGTATACGAGAAGAATGTTAAGACCGTTGGGCGACTCTGACGACCCTCTTCGAGAACAGGTAGAAAAAGTTAATTGCATAAACCCGAATGAAACGGTGCAGTCAGGGGCGTAACGTAACGTTGAACATAGTATAGATAGATCCGAAAATGAATTTGTTTTTTAAAATTGTATATATGTGATTTAGATACATACTTATGCATTAAATATTTTTGCATTAAATATTTTGAAACATTTAAAAGTTTTATTTAAATGAAATTTGAATTACTATAATTAGTAATCAGCGCAGAATAATTAAATTTAATTCTTTAAAATATGTACCTGCAACTGAAAATATTTTAGAATATATGTTGCTTTATTTAGCCAATAACAATTTAAAGAAATAAAACTGTTATTCATAGCAAAAAATACGATACGTTAGAAAATTGTTATTGCTCAGCAAAGACCACGGGAAGGTAAAAGCATCGCTTGCCAGGAGGGGAATGGGTAGAAGGAGATATTAGTATAGGTAGGACAGTTAGGAAAATCAACAATAAACTCTGAATGAAAAATAACACCAAAACAATGTAAACCTAACTACATACAATTCACGAACACAATACATACTAATAATACACTATATAGTATATACGTAACACATGTTATACACATTAAAAAAAACACTTGAATACTTAAGTTGTGGACGAAAACTATTTATACACGATCACTGATTTATTATTGACTATACGTATATAATATGGCACTATTCATTGTCTGAAGGAAACATTTCTTCACTTTCACTACTGCTTTCACCTACCCTTATTATGACTGGATTAACGTGATCATCCATGTTGGTATCAAGGTCCCACATCTGTCATTCGATCTTTTTTAACATGATCTATATGCCTAATCCAATTTTCCGCCTTCACTTCATTTAATGCAGCTAAGAGCAATTCTTTCACATGTACCGATTTGCACGTTATGTGTCGCAAATATCGCGAATAGTACATATGAAGGTACCTACACACACGAAAATCGAAATGCAATTGATCTTAGACCATCCACTTACCTTATTATTCCTATACATATTCTGTAATAAGCGCAACACGCAGGAAATACTTTCGAGCAGCGGGAGAAAACGTCTGAGTAGATAGACCAGCGAATAAGAAAGATATTCATTGTTTTTATTTGGGTGTTGTAAATACAATTTTTTATAAGGAAAATCACAAATAATCCATTTGTGAGTTTTTTTTTTTAATTAGAACTTTAATCATTACCTATATTTGTAAATATTAAATAATATATTGTTTAATTCAGATCATATAAATAAATGTATTTAATTACAACATAACTTTCCCTAATGATTGTTTTTCATACCTAAAATGAAATGTATCGATTTATAAGAGAAAATATTAATCATCATCAATATGAGTTCATAGGTATTCTTAATCAAATTATTTCATCTTTATCACTGTATTATTATTTCCTACGCATGTACGCCATTGAATCCGCATTCCTTTACTCTACAGAATTTACGAAAATACTATAGCTGCTATGTTTTTCGCGTATTCAAAAAGAAAATGTTTTCAAGGTCTCCTTTCGTGTTACATGTTTCACAACTATCAGAGGATACTACTTTTATTTTATATAGTTGTGCTGGGTAGCATGACCAAATTTCATACGATTTACTGATATAACATATTTTCGTGGAAAATCATAACCATCGTGCCAGAACGTGGTCGGAAGATCAGGATATATAAGAGTATACCTTGCTTGACCAGTGGAACAGAATTCATCCATTAATCTTTCTATATATCCTTAATTTAGTTCTTAGGAATGAGAATTCATCTTTAATGGATTTGTTAAACACCATTTTTCTCAGGTTTTACCGAACAAAACAAGAGCTGTAGCTGTGATTGAGGAAAAAGCGTATAATGGTAACAAAATTCCAATTCTTCAGACAAAAGTTGACCACATGAGATGGTTATTTCTGTGGGTAGAACAGAATGACAAATCACAGAAAATTGACAGACGAAAACACGAATGCAAAGTCGTACCTACGGAATGAAAATACCTACATTAAATTTTAAGATATGTTTATTTTTTATTATGTATATGTTTAATCTAAAATAAAGAACAAATACAAAACATTTTTTTTATCTTATTAAAAGGTCCTTTGTCCCACTATAATTAAAATTCAATTGTTTCCTTGATTTTTGTGAAGAAAATTTCTAGGGGTGATAATGTGACCCACCACATTTAAACAGTCCTTTGCATTTCTTTTTTTTCTCATATTACATCAAATTGAGCCTAGAATAGATCTAAATAATCTTTCCAAGTTTAGTTGCTCAAACTTAACAGGTATTTTTTGTATAACAAACATTTTTGATCAATCATCATGATTTTTCACAGAATTCACATCTCAGTATTTTGTGAAGCATTAGACAGATACTTCATGTAAACCTATTTTTTTATAATCAACATAGATACTTTAACTATTCATATTATATTTATATTTAAAGTATTGCCAAAGACTAAGACTTTTCAATACCTGAATAAAATAAAGTGTAAATAAATACATTGGTTTGGACAAAAAGGAAAGTTGGGTTCTTAAATCGGGTTAAATATTAGACTCAATTACAGTAAAGTCTGCTTTATACCGTAACTCAGTCAAGATCTATTTGACCTGTCCCAATGGTATAAAAAATACTGAATTACTCTTTCACATTTTTTGCAAGATTTTTATTTTTCTTATTTCAAACAATTCAGTCAATGTTTTTAAAAACAAAAAACTGCAAACTATACGTATATACAATATTAGAAAATAATGATTTTTATAGAAAATATTTGTTGTGTACAAGGATAAATTAAATAAAATTCAACAATAAAACAATAATATGTAAAAATTTCAGTTCCTGATAATAAACACAAAACAGTCTAATGAAGAATCTGAAAAATTTGTCAAAGGATAAGAAACAAATTGTATACGAATCAGTACTAAAGATTTTGAGTTTGACGCAATATCTTTCTTCGTACCAGCTGTTCGTGTGAGGTCAACGGAAAACGTCTATTGTGAATTATTTGAATGGATATCGTCAATAACGGCATTGTTTTAGAAAAATTACACATAATTATTTTAGCAGCCCAGCCTTTTTCACCATTTTGTAAAACATTCCATCTTTATTATTTAACAAATTATTTGGATTATCGAATTCCATTATTCTTCCATTTTCAACTACCATAATCCTGTTAGATTTCATAACCGACTGAAGCCTATGAGCTATAGTTATGACAGTACAACATGAAAAGTTCTCTTCTATCGCTTTGTGAATAAGGACATCTGTTTCATTGTCCATGTTCGCTGTTGCTTCATCTAACACTATTATTTTGTTTTTGCTAACTATTGCTCTTGCAAGGCATATCAGTTGTCTTTGTCCAGCACTGAAGTTGGATCCAAGTTCAGTAATTTTTAAATCTAATGAATTTATTGAATAATTAAGCTTAACTTTTTCTATAGCGGACCAAATTTCTGCGTCCAGATAGTTTCCCATTGGGTCGATATTAGTTCGAATTGTTCCAGTAAATAAAACTGGATCTTGTGGAATTATAGCAATACTTTTTCTAATAAAATCTAAAGATACATCTTTGGTGTCAATTTCATCAATTGTTATTCTTCCTTCAAATTCATAAAGCCTGAAGAGTGTAGATATAATAGATGTCTTTCCGGCACCTAAAATTTATAAAACGTTTTAAATCAAACATGTATATTTAGTCCTCATAATAATAATAACATACATTTCTTTGTTCATATAGATAAAAAGAATAAAATATAAAAATTGCGTCAGAAGAAATACCTATAAATAAAATATAATGAGAAAAAGTTCAGTTTACTATATAAACTTTGCCTCATAAGGCACCATTTTCGAGTTACAGAGTTGTGGTGATGATGATGATGATGATGGTGGTGATGGTGGTGATGGTGATGATGGTGGTGATGGTGGTGATGGTGGTGATGGTGGTGATGGTGGTGATGGTGGTGATGGTGATGATGGTGGTGATAGTGGTGATAGTGGTGGTGGTGGTGGTGGTGGTGCTGGTAGTAGTGGTGATGATAGTATTGGTGGTGGTAGTAATAGTGGTGGTGGTAGTAGTCTCAGATTAATAATAGGATAAATAACACCTGTAATGGATACTCTGATTATTATGACCGATACACAAACAACAAATAGCATGTTTACATACCAATGTATTCAAAACAAACCAGGGGCGGCTCCGGGTTCAGCATTTATTTTACTGCTTTCTCATAACTTAAAACCTAATAGTATACAAAATTTGTTTGCTTGAGTTATGTATTTTTCAACATTATTCTGCTATTGCAAATTGGTTATAGTTAAATCATTTTCCAGTGCATTGACTGGTAAACAAATTCTGCAGTTTATTTTTTTATTAAAGAGAACTTTTTCACTCGTTTGGAATTCTTTTCGAACATTTGCAGCTGAAGTTGTAACCTCAATGTTCCTGAAATATTAATAAAATATATAACATTATGCAGGTACAAAACTAATATTTTTCTGCTCAGTAGTTATTTATATAGATATGGATATGTATTGTATACCTGGTCTACCACTTAAAACTCCCCCCGTATTTTTTATATTTTTTAACCAACGACCATGTCCGGCACATCAAATTGAAGGTATTTTTAAGTTCTTTAAATGTGCATGCAGAGCAAACCAAAAAAAAATTTTTTTGACGATATCGTTACTATAATAAACTTAATTTTCTTAAATGTTTTTTTATCTCACCTTGTACATGAAATTTGTTAAAGCTATTTGATAAAGGTTTTAATTATCTTTAATTTAAGTTATCATAACATAAGAGTTTTTATTTCTTTGGTTTTACAGAAAGAACAAAAAAACCGCTGCTAATTACTTGGGGATCAGAACTTCCTCCACTCGACGTGTGGTGGAGTTTATAATAAAAGTAATTTTTGATGTTTCAAAAAAGTCACATTGTGACGTTTCAAAAAAGTCACTTTGACGTTTAAAAAAGTCACATTTTTTGACGTTTCAAAAAAAGTCACATTTTGACGTTTCAAAAAAGTCACATTGGTGGAATGTCAATGTAATATATTTTTTTAGACGTTGGGACCGATTTTGCTCATCAACGAACTCAATCTCTTCTTTGACCTCTAGAATGTGTGTACCAAATTTGAAAGCTTTATCTCAAAAACTGTAGTTGCTATCGCGAACCAGACAGACACACACGGAAAATTTTTTCTGTCTGAAATTTTGTGTATCGTCATAATTCGTCGAGATTCGTCTAGAAATGCAATAAAAATTTTGAGGTGTGAGGATGTAAAAGTATTACTTCCTGATCCCCAAGTAATTGGCAATGGTTTTTACTACAGAACTAAAAATTAAAAAAAAATTAAATGTAAAATATGTTGTTTAATACTGATAGATGTGTATTGCTATTGTATTGTATAAATAGCTGCAAATACGCGAGTGCCGCTAGTTAACGTGTCGTGGACTGAGAAAAAGGACTATTAGTGCAATTTCGGGAAAATTCTAGAACATTCTATTTGGAAACTACAGGAGATACGTGAATTGCGTCGACGGGAACGTGTTGTAGACTTAAAAACAAGACTACAAGTGACTTTTAGTGACAATTCTAGAACATTCGATTTGGAAAACCACAAAAGATACGTAAACTGTGTTAACGGAAACGTGTTATAGACTCAAAACAAGACTTATTAGTGATATTTCGTGAAAATTCTCGAACATTCCATTGGACAATTAATGGAGATAAGTGAATTTTGTCAACACAAAAGAGGTATAGACTCTAAATAAGGCTTTCTAGTGCTGTTTAAAGATTTTTCTGGAACATTCCATTATTAAAATAGACGTGATATCAACATTTTACGGATTTTATAGTGTAATAAACTTTATTTTGAACTGATTTACGTGTCGTGAATTAATGCCAACAACAAGAAGTATGGCGGAGAAACAAACACAGGACATGCTTGCAGCATTGTTACAACGGATGGACGAACAGAGGAAAATTATGGAAGATCAAGAAAGAAGACGACAGGAAGAAAAAGAAGAACAAGAGAGAAGAGACAGGAAGATAAAGAAGAACAAGAGAGAAGACGACAAGAAGAAAAGGAAGAACAAGAGAGAAGAGTGATAGTAGATTTTCTGCCTCACTGAAAAATTAAAGGAGATGTTTCGAAAAAGTCACTGAAGTCGCAGGGAAAGTCTTGTGAAGTCGAAGGACAAGTTAATGAAGTTAAAGGAGGGGTCAGTGAAGTTATAGAAAAAAGTCAGCCAAGTTGAAGGGGGAAAAAAAGTGTCAGTTAGAATTATCCTGGAACAATTAAACTTCTTCGACGGTCAAAGCTCATATAAAAAATTTTGAGGCACGCTGCATGCTACATTTAAAGAACTTAAAACAATTCTACAATTTGATGTGCGGATATGGACCAACATCCTTAATAAATAAAAAAAGTAAAGACCTGGGGAGTATTAGGTGGCGGACACCTGTTATATTTAAATTTAACATACTTTTGATATTGTGGGCACTAATTGTTGTTTAAAACAATGGCTGTGAGTGTGGAGAAAATTGAATTACTAAAAAATATCAATGGACAATCGCTAAAACAACAACAGTTATGGAGGCACGTTTATGTGTGGCAAAGGGAATTAACTTTCCATTCAAGTTAGATAAATATTTCTGTATAAGTGGCTTTTTTGATAAAATGAGTGGGATTATTACTGTTGAAAATGGAATCAAATATTAAGTTGTTTTTGTTTTTCTAATGCTAACATTAATTTTAGCCATTTTTCAAGCTTTTCATGGGAGGACTTTCGCATTCTCGCATTATGCCGACCCTGATTTGTTTTGATTATTTACCTGTAAAAAGATAAACAACCCCGTGGTTTTCCTCTTTGAGGGCCACACTACACACTTATTAGTCATTGTTTCTCAATAAATATTTACTAAATACAGTTTTATAACTAAAAATCGATTATTAATCAGTACCAGGTGGGAGAGTTGGAGCCGCTATAACCCCCCCAGAAAGAAAGGCCCCTCCCCCCTTCCCCTCCCTCCGGGGGAAGAACCCCCCCCCTTCGCCCCCCCAACCAACCCGAATAACACAAAACTTTAAAATCAAAGTAAAAACAATAGAGATTAATATGCGCCGACGTGTGCCTATCGGGACAGAGGACATTTTGTTGTTGTTTTGGTGATAGATTGGGCATCGGTCGGGTTCCTCCGTGCTGTGTTGATGACCATATTAATATTATGGGCAATGGGATCAAAACAGCGATAATATTTACGTATCTCGCGTGGGATGTAGATTAACCGGACAATTTTTAACACGGTTTTATTAGCTTCACTTGTATGTTTGTTTGTTTGTTTGTTTGTTTCGTAACCGACTCTTTGGACTCGATTTTGACCACTTAACGGACAGATTTAATTGAAACTTTGTACACTTACGACTAAACCGGTATTTACAATACAATAATTTGATAAAACAGTGTTTATAAGTATTATCCTTGATCAGAATCGCAATGTCCTGTTTACTCACGTATCCTCTGCGTGAGAGCAAGAGGCTTAATATTGTAAGTATATTCCTGATTCTCAGTTACGATCGTTGGCAGAGCGGACAGGCAAGTCTTAAAAGTCGACGCGAAACGAGGACTCCTTGCAATTTTGGCGTGAGTTAACAATCTTTAAAATCTTAAAAAAAAAGTTACCTTAAAATTCTTTCCATTCAAGAAATAACTATTGGATCGTAATAAGTAATTTTATGATAACATGTGGATTAAACTGTTAAAATGGAATAAATGTTAAGTTGTTTAGTTTTGTAAACAAACATTAATTTTAGCCATATACACGCTTTCATAGCACGCATCAAACTAATGTTTTGATTACTTACCCGTGAAAAGATAAACAACCCCGTGGTTTTTCCTCTTTGGTCGCACAAACACTTATTAGTAATTGTTTAACTCATAAATAGCTGAAAAATTATTATAACTAATATTATTAATCAGTACCAAATAACACAAAACTTTAAAATCACGTAAAAACAATAGAGATTAATAGGGCCGCGTTTGTCTACAGCACATTTTGTTGTTGTTTTGGTAACTAGTTTGGGCATCAGTAATACTCCGTATCTGTGTTTATTGACCATATTAGTATTTGTTAATGGGATCAAAACCAGCGATAATATTTAGTATCTAGCGTGGGATGTAGATAAATCGGACAATTTATTTATCTTTTGTTACTATCTTCTTGTATTATTAATCTGAGGTGTAGTAGTGTGATGGTGATGGTGGTGGTGGTGGAGTTAAGTATATAAAACCTGCTGGGGGATATTGAAGGAAATATACCAGAATATGCTTTATATGACATGCTTAGCACACGGGCTCCATAGAATTGCAGATACTGTTAAGGTACATTTACAACCAATTCGCTACAGGCACAATTTACTAATGGATTGTGAATTGTACCGAGATAAAATACAGGTCATTTATAATGAGTTAGAAGCTGCTAACTGTTGATATTTTTTAATATTACATATGTGCAAATTCAATTTGATTAAATAATTACAATTATTTAACATAACTTCTAAAAACATTATATTTTCTAATACTAAATGATCTAATCTTCCAATTTCAAATCACAAGCCGACTTTAAATATAAACAATAAATTTGTGTCGTAGTACCCATGCGCAATTTGTAATTCGTGCCGCAATTGAATTGAGTATTTGCTATTTGCAAGCATCCAATTCAAACCTAAAGTGCAATTCAAGGTCGTGCCGACTTAAAATTTTATTGTAAACAAATACATTCAACCAGATATGCTTAAAACCCAATTTACAATCCACCAGCAGAATGTGCCCGTACCGAATTGGTTGTAAATGTACCCTTAGCGGTGCTATCCTAATGCTGATAAATTAATATTTAATGTAAAGAAAGTTCTTGGCGCCTGCTGAGAAAAACATCACCTTAAGCGAGGAGGAAAGACAGGCCAAATAACACGATCTCCAGTACGAGTCTCAAGTCGTTCTAATAATCGGTTTACTCGGAGGGATGAAGCCGACGCTGCTCTCGGAACTAAAGCACCAAATCGTGTACGGTTATTTCACGAAATTCTTTAAAACATATTATTACCTCCAGAGCCCATTTTAACACGGTGGAAGCCTTGACTAGAGGCAATATTGTACTATTACTGTAATTTTGAAAATGTGGAATCTGTACTACAGGAGTTAAATCCAGATGACGTATTCGTTATTACACAGACTCAACGAGCATTTATGGATCCAACTGTCCAAAAAAATGTAAGGTCCATACACGGAAATTTTTCACGAATTCCTCTATACGCGACCTCGAACATAGGTCAGAAACATCAAAATTTACTATAGTTGATGAAATTAATATTGTATTCGATCTTCGACAAAACATTTTTCAATTGTCGGGAAACAGTAGTATATTATGCTGGGGTAAGACACTACTGAAAGAGACAGAATTTATATTTGCCAAAAAAACTTATTCGTTTTTCATACAGCACAAGGACGTTCAATGGAAATCCACTGGTTGTACGTCATGGACCTGATGGACGTACAACGGATTTCCATCTGGATACCAAAAGTAATTCACTAAACATCCAGTGGACAGCCGTTTGTCACAAAATTGTACATCCTGTGGATGTCCATTCACGGACGTCTTGAGCCCCAAAAATAGATTATTATTTTTTCTCTACATTAACGCACTGTACATATAGGGACATGAAAGCTTCTGGTGATCGGGTCACGCCATCTATCGGTTTAGTTTTAAGCTACAGGTACTAGTATTATTGCATTGTATTAAATTAAAAAACTTGCCTGCGTGTTAAACCGGGGACCTCTGCATTTGTAGCCTAACGCTTAACCACTGAGCCATGGAGATTCTTACAATAATTGGTTACATAGGCAATAAATTCGTATCAAAAATTGCAGTATTAAAACAATTCTAATATAGGTAATTCATTAACCGATTAATGAATTATTCGATTACAAGTAATTCTGTAATCTCTAAAATACTTTTCCAGCAAATTGCGAAATTTAACAGTAAAAAAATTTGGTATAGCAAATTCCGAAATTCACTAGCAAAAATTATAATTTATAATTTTCTGTTTAATTTTGCCGACCAGAAAAATATTTTGCAGATGAAATAATTAATTCCTGATGCTTATTCACATTATATAGGAATTTGCATATTAAATGTATTTATAAATTATTAATAATAAATAATATTACAAGAAATAAATTAATTAACAAACATTAAAAACAAAAAAATTCCAAGAGTTGAATGAGAACCCCGATCAGTCGCGTGTGAAGCACGGGCTATACAGTGGCGGATTTAGGATTTGTGCAAGGAGGAGGCAACAGTGGCGTATTTAGGGGTGATATTAAAAGTAACCCAAGCAGCAATTTTGCGACTTGCAACTACATTTGCACAGAAATTAACGTTGTAATAGGTGTAGAGGGTAAATTGTCATCATGTCATCCACGACCTCTGGCGCGACGTCACTTATTAGTTGTTGTGACCAAAGTAAAATAGACACGTTTTAACAGCCAACTACAATATATGGAGTATGAATATTGCTGTCTTAGGTTTAGTATTGACGTTGCTGAAACGTTGTCATAAGACTGATTTTCAACGTATAGATTAGAGTAATTCTTTAACGTTTTATGGACGACGCCGCAAAACGTTGTGCGATACGTGCTTAATAAAGACCTAAGAGGAAGAACTAAAACAAACAATATAACCTATACATTATATGGATGTCCAGTGGATATCCATTACTTGTACTTTGGTGTACTATTACAAACGCATAAAAACGGAAGTCCAGTGGACATTCCTTTATGGACAGTGTACAGATATACGTAAATGGATGTCCAGTGGATATCCATCACATGTCCATGGACATACGGACTTGAAATGGACCAAAAATGGACACCGTATAAATATCCTGTGTTATATGGGTAAATATTCAATTTAAAACCAAGTGAAACCTGTAAACATACTTTTAAAACAAATAAATTACATACAACGCCATCAGTTTATATCTATAGATGTCTATGCTGCGTAAAAAAAATATTTACACCGTTTTAAAAAAGTCTCATCTCGTCATAGCTATATTACGAGAAGCAGTGACTTCCTGATACCATCTCATAATTCTGCATTATTTGAGCAATCACCAATCTATTGCTGTATTAAATGCTATATAATTCTTTGCCGCTTGAATAAAAAAACATTAGCAATTTTAATTCATATAAAATTAAAATCAAAAGTTTGTTATTAACACCTATTTTTTAGGTTTTCCTATTTTGTCCAAATTAAATAGAGTTGTCCCCCCCCCCCCCGTGGCTACTGGTTATATGCAAAATATGACCAGTGTAAGTCGATTTTTCTGTAACTTTGAAGGACCATCTGCAAGGAAGCATTTTCGGACCCATGTTCATAGGAACTTTTTTCTTTAAAATCGGCCAAGGAATCACCTCCTGAAGTTTTCAATATCACTTAGGAAGCACCCTGTATTGGATTAGATTAGATTGTGAGTGGTTCATTAAAAGATATTTTGTGAATATCTATGTGTACTCATTAATTTCCAGGCTTCTGAAGAAGCCTAATTCTGGTGACTATGGTTCCCACTTCGACAAATGTTATGAATACCTGTTCTAAATGTTATAGCCTTTGGCGGATTAAGACTTTGCATGAATACAGTATATGTTCCGCGGTTTCCGCTTCATCGGTACGGAAGCGACATATGTCGCTTTCAGTTTTGCCCATTTTTCGAGATGGTATCTCAGTGGGTCTGTAAGAAGGACTGTTAGTATCCTTAACTGGTATCTGGTTTACTGAGTTCGAATAGCTCTCTTACTTTATTGCGGGTAGTTTATAAACTTCTTCGCTGGTTTTTGACCTTGACTTCCAGTCGGAGGATGCATGTTCTGTTGCCCATTTTCTGACCACGTCTGTTGTGTCCAATGAATGATGATCCTACACTGAATGATGGCCCTACTCTTTCCCCACAAAGCTATCAGCAATCATTCCCTTTTATTCGTTCATGCCCTGGCACTCACATCAAGATAACCATATTATGCCTTGTCAGTTGCTTTACTGTTTATAGACATTCCCAGAATATATTAGACTTACCAGTAAAGGAACTTAAACTTTAAATGCTGCCTGGCTGTCTGAGAAGATATAGATTCATACACTCTATATACCCCCTTTAACAATTTCCGAGGAGCCTATGGCTAATTTCATTTCCAAAAGTTGCTTCGCCGGGAATCGAAGTCAAGCCTCCTAGTAGAAAGATAACTTGCTAAGCGCTAAGCAGATTAAACTGACACAAATAAATTGAAACAAAAATTAAAGTAAAATTCATATGCAAATTTTGTGAAATGGAAGAAATTTCACTTAACTCTGAATACAACTAACTTTTACTTTACCTGTTCTTCCAACGATTCCAATTTTTTCTTGAGCTTCAATTGTAAAATTCATATTCTTAAGAACGTGCTTCTCATTATTTTTGTAAAGCAGTGATACATTTTCATACTTTATTCTTCCACCCTTTGGCCAGTTTTGAGGCCTTAATCCAACATTTCTTTCCTCCTGTTTTATATTTGTGTATTCCAAAACTCGTTCAACTGAGGTCATTTTATTTTCTAAATCTGCCCACTGTCTAATACCATATTGTACCAAACCACTCAACATAAATGATTGAGTTATTGCGAGACCCACGTTTCCAACTGATGTATCTACGAAAATTATAAAAGAATAAAGTTGTTTACGTTCCTACTGTTGATTTGACTTTATTTTCAAATGGGACTAAATTTAAATCATGAATAAATTTAGAAACTGATTTTGGAAATATGAAATGGATTTCCTTAATAGTACATTTTGCCAAAAAAAGCATTTCGCATAATAATTTTCCTAACGATTGGGGTTATTACGATTACATGATATGTAAATATGTCGAAAAACTCAAGAAACTCGTATGAAAAAAGAAAAGAGGGCATTAATATGAAACAAAACGGTTGAATATTCTAAGATTATTTCATTAAACCATGAGAGAAATGTCTGCATATCTCGTGCAGTTCATGTCGACACCTACAATTATACCCCATGTTCCAAGCCGTGAAAGTATTTATTCCATATCCCATAATCACCGTATCATTCTTGGCACAATATTAAATATTATTTTTAATGGCATTAAAGATTAAAACAAAAATAATTACCATTGTCGAAAACCAAAAAAGTATCCTATAATTACTGCAATGAATATAGAACAGATCATGTCTAAAGTAAAACCAAAAGCCCTTGTACAGCATTTAAGTGTATAATTGGTGGATGTGTAAAGATCCTGGTGCTTGTCAAATTCACCTGCTAGTATATTTTGTGCATTGAACGCTCTTATGGTCGTCAGTCCTTCTAGGGACGCATTTAAGTAACCAATGATGGGACTTCGTGCTAAAATATTAAACACAGTTTTAGTTTCTAGGATGATAATACCATTATTGTCTATTATTTGTTGTTTCTTCCATTAATCTTAGGGTACAAATATATGTTTCATATTGTTTTCTCAAACATATGCTGGGCAATGCTAGATATCCGTTTTTCTATATTTGAGATAATCCAGGTACTCCTTACACCTAGTTTGAATTGACCGCCTTGTTTGCCCAACATACTTTTGATTACAACCCTTACTGCTAAATTTTATTCCCCGACCTTTCATTTATTCCAATTTGGTATTTTTACCACGACAGGTTAGATTTAAAATTTTCTCTCATTTTGAAAGGTTGAAGAATTTTTAGGTTTCTTCTTAATTAATTTATCAACTAAGCCTAAAAAGTAACCATATTATTCATAGCTCTCTATTATTAATCAACACATTTCTTTTTCAAACCTATCGTTATTGATAGGGAAACTTAATATATGCTGAACTAGCAAAGCTGGCCATTTTAACAGCAATATAGAATTTAGATATAAATAGGTTTCGCTACAAGTATTAATTTAATCATCTGCAGCTGAAGCCTATCGTTGCCGTCGACTGTACTCGTAGTATTTAGTGTTTTTGGTGTTTGTGGAAACTATTTCAGTGTTAATGTCACAATAAAAGTTTCAACATACACAAGTAATTACCTGTTTTGCTGATTTGGTGTTTTTTGCGTAAGAAAACTGTCAAATTCTTTGTTAGTAACGGTGCTTACTGAGTTTTATTTTAGTCAGATTTTGCCACTGATTATTTGAGATGACAGGTTGTTAATACTATTTCGATTATTTTAACTAATAGTTAACTAGATTTTAAACGATATAATAAATTAAATATGAATATATTTAAAAATTACTTGCTGTATCCAGTCTTTGTAAATTTCTTCCAGTAGGCATATAAAATTTTCGAATAAAAAATAAAATGACCAAGATGGATGCAACTGGTAGGAGAAAACCAGTATTTACTGTTGCTATAAGAATTACTATTCCACAGAGTGCAAAAAGGATCTAGAAAGAAAAATGAAAAGTTTATTTTAAACTTATTTGCAAGATAAAAAAACATCAGCACTTTTAACGGCGGTAAAAGGATCGAAGACGCTGACTTTTTTATGTTGCAAAAAAAGTTTAAACTGAACTTTATATAATTATTGCGTACTAGCATTTAAAAAAAAATAGTACAAAGTGAATCAGTTTTTTCTCTCTTTCGTCTTTAAACTTTTTATAAACAAGTTTTAATCACTTTACTTCGTTAATGCAAAAATCAGAAACATGGTTTTTTGTTAGTTCTTGTATTTATGTATTAATAAATAAAATACATATTTTATTTGTCCTTGAATTGTTCGCAGAAGGCTGTTAAAAAATGTATAAAAGGAAAACTTAATAAATGTAGAATTTTTTGTGTTTGAAGTACCGTGAAGTATTTGAAGTACTTTGGAGTATTTGTAATACTGTTTGTAGAGTACTTGAGGTACTTCAGAGTATTTGAAGTAAATAAAATATTTCAAATACCCTCAAATATTTTTGAATACGGTACTTATAATTAAATTGAAGTACTTTTGACAACTATTTGGTATTTAATTTACTTTTATCAAAATACTTGGGATTTGGAGTAGCAAATACTTTACCAAATAAAGTAAAATTCTTTTTATAAGCAACAAATCGGTATCTTTGATTTTTTTATTAAGAGATTAGATTAGATTAGATTAGATTAGATTAGATTAGATTAGATTAGATTAGATTAGATTAGATTAGATTAGTTTAGATTAGATTAGATTAGATTAGATTAGATTAGGTTAGATTGAGGTTGGTAAGGCTCTAGTGGCCTCCCTTCACTGTGATCTAAAAAGATATTTTGTGATAACCCTTTTATCTATGTATTACCATGAATTTGTTTGTTGGCTTCTAAAAAAATTTAAAACTTTTCTGGGGGCTATGGTTCAGCAGATATTGTGGATATAGGCTCCAAATGTTAGAGCCTTTGGCGGATTAAGACTTTACATAAGTAAAGCGCGATTTTCGCTTCATCTGTACAAAAGTGACATATGTCACTTGTCACTTGCCTGTTAGTATCCTTATATCTGGTTTGCTGAGTTCAAGTAGCTCTCTAGCTCTTCTTTGCGAGCAGTTTATAAACTACTTCGCTAGTCTTTGACCTGGCGTTAACTCAAGTAGAAGGATCTATGTTCCTTTTCCCATTTCTGACCATGTCTGTTGTATGGCTTTTAGATATCCCACAAAAAGGTTCTGGTCCGATGATTGATGATCCTGTCTTCCCTTGCATGGCTATCAGCAGTCTCATTATCTTCTATTCCTTCATACCCTGGCACCCACATCATTGTTATTTGTCAGTTGCTTTATTGTTTGTAGACATTCTCAGACTATGTTATACTTACAAATAAAAGAACTCAAAACTTTAGGTACTGCCTGGCTGTCTGAGAGGATATAGATTTTTGCTCCTTGTTGGCTGACCAATTACAATTAACTGAATGCAGAGGTCACGCAACAATAGAAGGTGGTTCAACGTAGACTTTCGGCTAAAGCTCTGACCAATTATTGTGTATGTACTACCAACGGGAAGCAATGTGTCCACGTGCGCAATAGCAATATCTTG
Source organism: Rhamnusium bicolor (assembly GCA_029963845.1). Taxonomy (NCBI): domain Eukaryota; kingdom Metazoa; phylum Arthropoda; class Insecta; order Coleoptera; family Cerambycidae; genus Rhamnusium; species Rhamnusium bicolor. The sequence goes on from JANEYF010001151.1 coordinate 732,140, forward strand.
TTAAGTTTTACCGAAGTACCGCCACAGCAATAATTTTTAAACCACCATGCCTTTTTAGTAAATTGTGACATATTTTGAATTTTACAATACTTGGTATTTGGTACTTCAAGTACTTTCATTGAGTACTCTGAACAGATCTGCTTGCTTAGAATCTTTATCGAATTTTTACGTTTTATAAGCAAAACGTTTTGTAATTTTATTTTAGAATTCAAAGCTGGTAAAATAAATGTTATACATATAAATAGGGTAACATATTTATATAGTTGTTTGAAATCATAAATAATGACAAACAATAAAACTTGAAGAATTTAGCCAATGATTGAAATACGACTGTTTTTAACTCCATAGGATTCGGCTTATTGAAAAGGCGCTGATTATACTGATATCAGTGGGTGTAGAATAATTAATCATAACACCGTAAGAAAAAAGTGACCGAATAATTAATGATTTGAAAATGACGAATGTATAAAATATTTATTTGATTTATGATGAGGTTCTCAAATATTGCAAAAATAAATAATTGTATTTAATAATTTTGTAGTGTATTATATTTAATAATTTTTCAGTGTATTATATTTATAATCATTTTCTACTCCATCAACTCAGTTTCAATTTCTAGTTGCGCCTTGGTACATACACCCATCTTTCATAATTTGTCTTACTTACCTCAAAAAATTCGTATACTACAAAAGGAAACTGTTCATCAATTGTTGACAAGTCCTTTGAAAATCGGTTTAGGATATTTCCTATAAAATTACTGTCATAAAAACGCATAACAGCATTAACAATATTGTCTACCATCGTTTCATGCAAACGTCTTGATGCTTTGCGGGTAAAATTAAAAAGTGAATAAGCCGTAATTATAGATAGAATTGTTGTGGCTAAAATCAATGATGAAAAGAGAATTAAAATGAAAAAATGAGCTGTAAGTAATTCTTCATATTCTGTTGAGTTACTAAGGTTTTTTACTTTATGTTGGGATATGTTTTGTTCCAAATCTACCCTAAAATGAAAGAAAAATAGTAATAAGATCTATTACATCTGTATTTAAAAAATTACCAATTGCTGACCATCTTCTCTGTGTAACTTTTACAAGATTGTGTCAATACAAAGAATACCATCGTTAAACTTAATATAAAATGACCACCACCAAATGAAATATACTTATTATAAACTTTCATTCCAATTTTTCCAGATTTTTTAGTTTCGTGATAAATATTTTTCTTCCCAGAATTTTCACTTTCTTTTAACAACTTTGTTTCTTCATTGTCAGTAGTTTCGTTTTCATTATCATCTCCAAAAGTATCATTTAGTTTATTTTTGTTGTTATAGATAAGCTTCATTTCATTGTCATTTATCTCGATACACTTTGTAAATGATTGTATTATTCCTTTTTCCATTATAACTAAATTGTCTCCATTTTTTACATATTCAGTGTTATGAGTTACTAAAATGCATAACTTCTCTTTTAAAAAGCCTCTTATGCACTCTCTAAAAACATATTCTTTTACATGAGTATCCAGGGCAGTTAGACAATCATCTAAGAGGTAAATATCGCTTTGTTTGTAGACAGCCCGAGCTAAATTTATTCTCGCCTTTTGGCCCTTACTTAAATTTATTCCCTTATCTCCAGCTATTAGATTGTCACCTTAAAATAATATTCATTATAGCAATTTTAAACAAAATACGTACTAAACTCTATAGTGGTGGCCAAGAATGTTGCTTTACTCATGGACGCCTTCAAGAATTAGAAGTTGGCGTAAATCGTAGAATTATTTATAATTACCTTCTTCAAAGAAACTAACATCAAAATTAAGAGCACATACTCGTAGAACCTCTTCATATCTAGTTTGATCGAGTTTTTCTCCAAATATTATATTTTGCTTAAGCGTTGAGGGAAAAATCCAAGGGTCCTGTGAGGCATACGAAATTTTACCCCTTATATTTAAAGTACCTTCTTTGGGGATATAATCTCTCAGCAAAATCTTCAGAAGAATTGTTTTGCCACACCCAAGTGGTCCAGTAATAATCGTTAATCCCGATTCCACCGTCATTGTTATATTTTTAAGAATTACAGTATTTTTGATAATCACTGTAACTTCCTTAAGAGTAATTTTAGGTTTAATTACCATGAATTCGCTATTTGTAACAATAATGTCCTCTGCTGTAAGCAAATTTTCTATTCGCCTCACAGCTGCATACAGTTCAGCAGATTCTGTTATGCCCAAAGGTATAAGAACGCTTAAAGCATGTCTTAATCGTTGAAAAAGACTCAAAATAAAATATACTAACTCTGCAGAAATAGCATGTCCAAGCCAAACATAAGTCATTATTAAAAAAGTAAAAAGCTACTTTCGATGTTAGTCCTCCAATTAACAGAATAATAATTTTGGTGAAAAAAATCTTTACGATTGTGTTAACTTCATTACTGCAACAAGAAAATAATATGTAATAACATATATAGTAAACATATTTAATTTATCAATTTTAATGAAGATTTTAATAACCTGATCTGAAAAAAATAATAACATATTTGCCGATCTGTCTGGAGCAAGATTTAAATAATACATATTTCACTTCTTATGTATAATACCTATGTGTCAATTAAGTTAGAGCACTTGTACAACCTTGAAATGATTGTATTTTTTCTTAATTTTTAAAAAAATTCAAGCGCATATAAAACCTGCTGATTGCACAAATCCTTGGACAATATCTCTTTTCGTTTTCGAAATACAACTATGTAGTAAGTTGTATTTCGTTTAATATCAAGTAAGTATATTATAAATGGACAAAAAATTAAAATGAATCCATTCAGAACACTCTGTACTGAAATATAGAAACAACATTTGACCACAGTATATAAAACTTGTATACAGTGGTTTGACTGTGTATATGTCTGCAAGTATGTTACTGCAATTTTCGTTACTGATTCTCGCTGCTGTTCAAACATTAAAAAATTAGAATTTCAAGGAGTTACTACGGTAACTTAGAAAGCGATTAAATACTTTTAATAAACATTTATAACAAACAGTAAATGGGTGTAATCTTTCTAATTATTTTGATATATGTAATTAACAAAAAAAAAATCTCCGTGATATTTGAAAATTCCGACCTTCAAAGTATACATTAGAGTGATCTTTATTTTTAAGTTTGAAATTATTCTTTGCGTTACCTTCAGAATAGTTTCTTTTCATGAAAAAAGTATTACCGTTCAGATAACGGTGGCACGCCCAAGCAAGAGTTGATTTTTATCAGTTCCTTTATGATAAATTTTGTAGAAAAACAACAAAATAACGCTGAAAAACATAACATGTTTTATTAAAAAAAAACAACCCCTCACAATTGTTTGGACAAAGTATCTTTTCTCAAGTGGGGGAATTGTTTCCTATAATTAAAAATGGTTTGGAGCACATACTGCCTTTGATCGTCGTCTTTTGTTAGTAAACAATTATAATATCTCATTATTTAACACCCCGTTCCGCCACATTATTCACGACTCTCAGTTATTTTACATAATCAAAACATCTTATTAATTTTCATTTGTATCTCATATAGAGGGGGCAAACTTCCAGAAATTTCCGTTCTAAATCAAATCTCTAGTTTTCATAAAAACAAAATCTTCTGTTACTATACTGCGAAAATTCTGTTATATCAGAAGTTAATTCAACCCTCTTTGTGTTTTCATTGCTATCTTCACTGAATTACATCGCTAAAGCTTTTACCAGTTTTATTTTTATTTCTCACGACAATCTTGAATCAAAGAAAGATAAAGCAATTATCGCTGGAGTAAGGTACCTACCATAAGTGAATTTTTAATTTTTTTCACTGTTGCTCGCGACAGCCCTGGGTATGTGGATTTATATTCGTTTTTTTTTTCTAACAGAAATCTTGATCTGTAGTGAGGATTGCCGGTGGTGCTGAAAACCAAACTTTCAGGTAAACTTTAATAATATAAATGCAAATATTTTAATTTTTTTAAGTTCTGAAGCCGTTAGATGGAATGCTTCCCGAAACAAGAATAAAATGTTTTTATCATCTACCAGGCATCGCTCCTGAAATATTAAATGATATATCTCGTAGAGGAACTTCTTCCAATACTACCAATGCTAATTCCAGAAATTCCCTATTATCTTTCCGGTATTGATATTGATGTATTTGTAGGTGGCCGCTGACATACACATCTTCAAAACCAGATTTAAAATAACTCTGATAATTTGGGCCTATTCCTGATGGAATCATTTTAAATTGGTATCAAGAGACCACTTGTTGCTCCGAATTTTTCCTCGCACGCGGCACTAAGGACTAACTCGTAAATGTGGTGTCCTCAAGCCAGATACAACAAGTCTTTGTCCAGGAACTACTCTAATAGAACACAAGTTCCATTGAAAACCCATATGGTTGTTGCCGTAATATTGAAACATATGGCTTGCGTAACATCCTGGAGACTCCAATCTCAATGGATTTAGTAAACCGACTAAACTGCTATTGCTTGCGAGCACAGGTAGTGTTGTAAAACTACCATCACGAAAGTATAGGCTCAGAGTCATAAAGGCCTTGGCGAGTCACATGAGCTATATATAGTTGGCCATCTCTCATATAAAGTATCTCCAGGAGGTCAGTTATAATTGCTATTTACTTAGAAAAGCTCAACCTCACAGTATGAAAAATTTTAAAGAATCTTGGGAGTGCTTGCTTCACGTTTTCCCCCTTTCACGAATTTGACTCAAATTTTACATAGTTTATTTTTTTAGGAACTAGAACTATTCTAGGGGTGAATTGTTTTATCATATAACTTAAAAAAAAAAACAGCCCAACTTCGGACACCGGTGCTCGCAATTACTGTTCTTCATCAATCATCAGCGCAGTTAGTTTAAGGAGTGAGATATGGAATAGAGGAACAACTAAACAAAATGAGGAAAGTATAGCACACAGCACTTTATTTGTGTTTTCAGGTTTAATGGTTCAGTTCATATACCTCGATTAGTAGTAACATACAAATACCTATGTTTACTGCCCTTCTCCACGTGGCTATGCAAATGACGATGGGTAATGGAATGGCATTTTTTTACATTCTTTGCCAAAAATAATATTTCAATATTACAATAATTCTTCCCAAGGTTAACAAATTTCAAGTGCCATAAATTATGAATAAAATTTATCATGTACATCTCCAGAAGATATCGCTGTTATTATTTTATTCCAACGCCTACTCACTTAACTATAACATTTTCTAAAATACATACTTCCTGGCATCCAAAATATTTCGCCGAAAAAAAATTTTCCCATGCATACATTTTAATAATTTTAATAGCAGATAACGTCTCTTGGGTAATTTGAAGCCGTTCATCAGTTTTTTTCCCAGTTTCCATTCTCAATTTGGCGGCTTTCTTTCCAATAAATACTAAAAACATATATAATTTCATGAAATTTAATATAGTTTAAAAAGTGAAAGACAATTGTAAATGAAATATTAGGAAATAGTAACAGTGTCCTGTTTTCACGGGATTGTCCCAGCTTCACACACTATTGTCAAGACAAGCTATAAGTGTGATTGAAATTGGCTCATTTTTGCCTATTCTTTATTTAATACAAATGTTTAAAAAAATAATGGGGCAAACAAATCGCAACATGAATTCTAAACAAAAAATATAAATCTTACTTTGAATTGGCAGTACTATGAGAAAGAACCCAACTCCAACAAATGCTGCAACGCCCATTTTACAATAAATTAAATAACATACTATCCCAGCCTGCACAAATCCAATCCATATATCATTACCATATAAAATGATCATCTCGAAGGCAGTGACGTCCTTTGTCATTAAAGTTACTATTTTCCCCATCGTTATTTCAGACAAAGAAGACGACGTCAATTTTAAAGATTTTCTGTACATTAAGGAACAAAACGCAGTTCTTACTTTTATTCCTAATGTTGTAATAGTTAACATATAATTGTGTATGTAAATTATATTAATCAAGTTGATGCAGATTAATAAAACTGCATAAAAACATGCATCTCCTTTAGTTAGTTCTTTTTGGCCGGGCTCAAAATATAAAACTAATTTTGAAAGAGTCATCGGTATAGTCGTTCTGAAAAAAAAGAGATTAACACAGTTATTTCATTTTATTACATAATTCATTCATTTGAACAATACATTTTTCATATGGTATTACTATCAACCAAATCAAAACCGGTACATAAACTATGAAGCAGGAAGACCTCAATCAATTTGTTTACATTGCATTCTTCTGTGAATTTGTAGTTTTATGTTAGTAGTCTACCACATAGAAGTGTCCACAAATAACGTTGTATTTATTTTCAAACGCAAAAATTGCATTTAATGCAAAATCTGAGTTATAGATGGTAGCACATACACCAATCAGAATTAATTCATTCTTAATGTAAGAAAATGGATATTTATGAGGTTACCGAAAAAATCCAAATAATTATTACGGTCGCCGTTCAATTCATATAATTAAATACATATTTGATACATTTCACGATCATCCATTAAATGTATCTTACAAAATTTCGAAAAACATGGATACGTTTCTCCTAGAAGTGGCAAACGAGAATCTTCCCAGCAAATGATAATAACAGAATGACGGAAATAATGATTTTAGCTTCTGTGAATTAATATCCTCGTACTTCTTACAGAACAATAATTGTTGAAGTCGCAAATTCGAGTGGCAGGGAATTGAATAAGAAGGGTTCTCAAAAAAAATGGTGGCCTCCCGATGGTAATTTCAGGCGAATTCAACTTTGGGAACATGTAATGAATATGGCGAACCATGATGAAAATTTCATTAAAAATACTATTATTATTGATAAATCGACCTAGGCTCGACATAACCTTTCAATCGTTTGTTATTGGTCAAGAGAAAATCCTGATCTTTTTAAGTTTTTTAGGTTAAGTTTTAAGTTTTATTTTCTTTTATAGCCCTCATTCCAAACTTAGGTTGCTCAGTCTTCAGATGTTCTGATCTAGGTTTTCATGCCTAATAAGTAAGTGATTTTTGAGTTTTCTTTATAAGGTCTTATTATAATTGTCCCATTGTTACGTTTTATATTCTAACGCTAGAATGGGAAAATACGTATAGAATCGGCAAACATTATAGTAGATGGACGAAGCAATGAGAGACGCGCGGTCATCCTGGGTCTCTCGGTCTAAGCGAGAGAGTTGAGCGTTAGCTTGACTTGTCTTACCACGACGATCATCTACTATTGTTTGCCGATGCCATACTTAGAATAAATGTTAAACGTATTATTCCTTGAACATGTATGGAGTAGCCATGCTAATCCTAAACATAAACAAGAGGTTTTAGAAATTGCTCCTATTTAGGTTCTATTTTCATCATAAATAGAATAACGTGACAAGTGATGGATCAGATGGTTTTAAAACAACGATTTGGTGGAAAACAAAACACAACCAGTTCATGCGTTGTAGAGCCTACATAAGTTAATCTAGAAATCTATTAAATTAGATTTGTATCCTGTTCTGAGTAGTGTTGAATTATTAAATGCTAATATTAATGGTATATTTATGTAAATATAGTTGACAATCAAAAACAACCGCCACACAAAGAAAGGTATAATCAAACATTGCCATCAATCTTTCAAAGTTAGCAAATTCAAAGTCTAATGGATCTGATGGACACTCAATCTGCATAAAAATGTATACATCATAAATAAAACAACGGTCTAATGGATTATTATATCAACAGATGGCCATAGATGAGAATAAGATAACACACCCAATTTATCACTAGATGTTGACACTTGTATTTTAAATTCGTTTCTACCAATTAGTGCACCTCGTCGAAAATTTCGTCCGAATTGGCATGCCATCTGTGTGCCGCTGGTCATTGTTGTGACCGCGTTTTTTTCAAATAAGGTAAGTGAATACAATATGCCCACCCTAAGGAATTTTATTTTTTTTGTGACCAAACCAATAACAAATCAGAAACAACAACTACTACGGTATAAAATACAACATGTTTAGAGCCAAAAAAAAAATAGTTTTCGCTAACAATGGTTTTTAAAAATTTTTATTTTAAGTTTTTAAAAACTTCTGTATGTGGCCATATTGCCAACGCGATGTTGGTAATTTGTCCATACTTGAAAAAGTCGTATACCATTTGGAATTAAATAACTCAAATAAGTATTTTGAACGATACATTATTTCTTCACATAAAGGACATATAAAAATGCCTTTGTCCGCCTTAGTTAAGCCGACACAATCTTCGTGTATGTACCGTGCGCAAACCGAACACAGGCGCATATCACCAATTTCATTCAACTGACAAAATGCACAAAACCAATTTTCGTTGTCTGCTTTTTGTTTACCATTTTTACTGTCATTTTTCTTTGTCGTAGCTTTAGGTGATGTAGCTTTGGGTGTTGTCGTAATTTTAGGTGTTGTCGTAACTTTAGATGTTGCCGTAGCTTTGGGTGCTGTTGTAGCTTTAGGTGTTGTCGTAGCTTTCATGTTTGTATTAAAACTGTTTCCTTTACCACCAGAGCTCTGCTGATTATGGCTTTCTTCCTATTTCCCGAAGACTTGACCATTTTTTTCTGGGGTCTCCAACATTTCCATAATTGATTTGTTAAGAGGTTCATCGATTCATTATCGTCATTAGAATCATCTAAGAATGGGATTCTTTCTTCTTCAGAGTTGTCATCAGTAGAGTCACTTGAATAATCTGTTGTGGTTATTTTCAATTTTCGGATATTTGATGGCCCTGCAGTTGGAGATGTCAATCTTTCATTTATCGTGGGTTTGACTATCGGTTCTTCTCGAGGTTGCTCCTCTGCTTGGGTAACTACACTAGGGGCAAATGCCACTTCCGGTATTGCTTCAGAATTGAACGGAAAAATTCCGGTTGCGGCGAAGCCTGCCTTTATATTTGCTGGTGTTAAACTCTTGTCCCATACAACAGAAAAAATTTCGCCAAATCGTTGTTTTGTGATGGCTCGATCCTTGTATTTTGTCCAATATTGAAGTACTTGGTCGTCCCAATGGTGTTCAGAAGACCGAAAAACAGATTTGTCCATGGGCTCTAATTCATGGGTTGTATTACTCGGCAAGCAAAAAAGTACAATATCATGTCTTTCTACTACTTCGACGATCGTATGGTCTAGATGACATTTAGCACCGTCAAAAATTAGGAAACATTTCCCCGCTGGTTTATATTTAGCCAGATATTCGATCCAAGTGCAAAACGTAGTGATGTTCGTGCTAACTTTAGGGGTCATAAGCACCAGTGATCCTGGTTCTAATGTGTCTGTCCATTCTGGTTTTAATATTTTTCCTTTAAATAAAATGGTTGGTGGTATGGAATTACCCCAGCATTGCCATAGTATCTATGGTCACGTTTTCTCCATGCTCTGGTGCTACCAAATGTACACGTTTTGCTCCTTTTCGCGCTAGCACACTTTGTTGATGGTGTAAACTTAATCTGCAGCCTTTTTTATCGACATTATAAATTCTCTCTGGGCTGTTCATGAGATCCAGTTCCAAAAGGACTTCTTTCAATTTTTCGAGGTAATCATTAACTATAAACTGTTTAACTTCTGGGCACGTGCCAGATTCATACCTTATGCCTTTCTTTTCCTTATTTCAGAATTTCGTTTCAAAAATCCGTTAAGCCAGTACCGGCCAGCCATTTTAGACATGATAGAAAATTTGTTTGGTATACCATTTTCAGTGCAGAAATTGAAAACACACCTTCGAATCGTCCTTGATGTCAGCGGATATCCAACTTCTGCCAATCGGACTATTCTTGAAGATAGTTCTTCTTCTTGTTCAACAGTCAGTGTTGTTCTACGCCCCATTGTTGACTTATTAATTCGGTTATTATCAACATATCTGGATAATGTTCTTCTAGGTATTGAAAATGTTCTGGAAGCTGCTTGACGAGACATCCTACCGGCAACCACAGCTGCGACTGCATTTTTCAAGGTTTGTTCACTCCACTTGCTTCGAAGGCCCCGATTTCTCCCTCTACCACTCATAGCTGTAAAAATTTACACGAATAATTTTGATGAAAGCATAATTCCAACAATAAGAATCAACATGATAACAATATGCCCATACATGATGACAATTTGCCCATGGGCATATTGCTAGCTCCGCGTGGTGGGCATATTGCTTGCATACTAAGTAGGTTAGGTTAGGTTTAGTTTGTTTTTAAAGGTTTACTACAAATGGATTGTTTTCTACCACAATGTAAGCTTCAATACCCCTTTATGAAACGCAAAATATTGCAAATTAATCAAACGCTTATTACTTGTTTTATAATAAAAAACTTACCACAATAATATTAAACACACGCAGCCGGGAAACGAGTTTCTATGACACCACTCGAATAGAGACATCTAGTGACAATATTTCTACTTTACGTATTAGAGGGATATTCAAATGAAACTATGGTAATACTACTACTGCCATCTTTCGTGAATTGGCCAAACTAGACACCTTGGCCTTATTGCCAACATGCGCATATTGTATTCACCTACCTCACGTGAAAATGTTAAATTTTACAGATAATATCTGTCAGGTCGAAGGACGAACTCTATTGATTATCAGTGAAATTACTACACCAGAGAGGGCACGTCTTAAGGGGCAAAAAAATTGCGTCAAATCAAAAAATGATTCAAATAAAAATTGTTCAGAATGAGGGAATGTATCGAAAGGAACTTTTAAAAATGTCCCTTAAGATTAACCGCTACTGAGAAAAAAGGTTTAAATTTATCTAATTCCATTCAATTAAAATATTAAGTCAGTCTAGGTAATACTTCTTCATCATACCAAATTTGAAATGAATGAAAAATAAATTCTATTATTTATTTTGTTTCATTTTGTTTCTTTTTATTTTGATTCTCTCGTTTGTCTCATTGTCTCGTTAATCTAATTTGTCTCATTTGTCCCACTTATCTCATTTATCTTATTTATCTTATTTATTTTGTTAATTTTCTACATTTTAATTATTTTATGTGAATAAATATATAATAGGATATTGTAAAGGGAATGACTGTTTGTAAACGATTCCGGAGAAATGGATGAATCCTATCCTTTTTGGTTGTTTGTAATAGAAAGAAATAGGTCACTGTGAGGCGACTGCAAATAGACTTTATTCTGATAACACTATGTGCAAGGCCATCATGCGAAAATGACATTTTTTGAAATAACTTGGTTATTTTTGAAGTTATTAAAACGGTGCAAAGAACTCCTTTAACTAATTTATTTCACAAAATCCTAATTTTAAATAAGAAACAATTACTTATCGCATTTAAGAAATATGACATTTTACTTTGTTCTTTTTTTAATGGAATATCCTATATATTTTTAACTATTTCGATTTTCCTCATTTTTCTAATTTCAAAAATACCAAAAATGTCATGTTATCTCAAAAAGTTTTTGAGATATTTGGATTTTGGTATTAACATATTGTTCATGATTTTGTTAAATGTAATTGTCTTTGAAAAGAAAAAGAAGAATTGACTATGACATACTGATTTTTGACGAACATCACTTTGCCGAGTAAACTGCATCTTTATTTCATAAATGCAGCTATTTTGTTTTCATGAGTTGGTGGGAGTCCCAGACCAAGGAAGCACTAAAAGCAGCGAGATCAGATTTGTACCCGTAAGCCAAGCAAGCTATTCAGAGGTAGAGCGATCGTACTCTCAATTTCAATGATTGTGCGATCCCTTTTTGTTCCTACTCGCTGATGGCTGGCCGACGCGGCTTGGAAAGTGTAGTAGTGGGGTTAACCGAGAGCTGCGTTGTTTAAGAGTAGGGCCACCAAGAGGATACTCGTGTAGCACATAGGTATTAAGGTAGCTTACTAGTTCGTGTTACATTCTCCCTCTCTGGATTCCTTTGGCATTCCGGCAGGGGATCTAGGATCAGCCTATGTCTTCTCTTTCGGTTGTGACGTAGTGTCGTTCTATTGGGGTGAGTAAGCGACTGGCGTACTCTACGGGATGTTCCAGAGGGGACTTCCCCTGCAGTAAAACTGCCCCTATGGCAAAACCACTAGCATCGCTTCTAAGAGTAAATGGCTTTGCTAGGTCCGCTTGTATCAGGATGGGGGTGGTGATGACGGCTTCCTTCAGTTTCTAAAAGAAGGCTTCCTCTTCAAGAGACCATTTTCATGCGGCATCATTCTTGGTGAGTTGCGTCAGAGGCCTCTCGACTTTGGCGAAATGAGGTATGAACCGTAGGAAACACAAGTAGGCTTGTTTGTAATTCCACACGCAAAAATATCCGAAAGCTCCTGCAATGCTTAAACCAATGCCGAGCAACAGCAAATGCATTTGTGGTGTTCAGACAGGAGCTGACGACGGCGTCGTTGGATGCGGGCGTCGGTAACTTAGTTGGGCGCCAATGTAAAGGGAGTTAGTGTTTCTGAACATTCCGGGGAGCCGGAGGAGTCCTATCCTTTTGGTTGTTTGTAGTGGAGAGAAATAAGTCAGTGTGAGATGACTGCAAATAATCTTTATTCTGATAACACTATATACATATGTAATAATTAATATAACTAATAAGTAGTAACGGATGAGTAGTTAATAAATAAGAGGGCTGTGACGGAGCGGAGGAGCAGTGTTCAGTATTCAGCCAATCAGAGCGCGCCACATCATGGATATGTGGGTACGAGGGGAACAGCATGTGCTGTCTAGACAACATCCTGACATAGCAGATGGTATGCGTCATGTAGGCGTATGCGAGTACAAGGGGAACAACATGTGCTGTCTAGACAACATCCAGACATAGCAGATGGTATACACCAGGATATGTGGGGGAGCGGATATGCGGGTGAAAGTTCGGGAATGGGAACAAATGTAAATTACTATTCCCACGATGACACCGACACCGGAGTCCATTCGGTGCGTCAGACAGCGGGTAATTAATTAATGTATATAAACATGGGAGAAGTCTGAACGACATACTGTGCAAAAAATGCGGTATAAACAAATACTTTTGTATTTGTACTATTATTAGTAGTGGTAGGAGTAATAGGAGGGGGGGATTTCCAACCACTCAGAATCTTAAGTGAGGCCATTACCCTTTGTTTGTAAATAGTGCTGTTGGTGGGTACAGGATATCTGAGCGTTGCTGAATAATTTATTTGCATACTGTTCCATATTTCCCCATTTGGAAGGCCAACTTTTATTTCGTGTTCCATTACTATCCAAGCATATAAACACTTCTTTAGTATTGTAAGGATATTGTAAAAAAGATAAGTTTTGAAAATAGCTTGTAAAACCAAAAATTGCGAAAGTACCATTGTGATATCTATAAATAAATTAATGTTCTTTAAAATTAACATGAATTTATATATTTTACTATGGACATAAAAATAGACTTTTGTATACGATGGCTCTGAAGGGCCACAACAAATAAAAAAAACTAGAAATTTCTACTTTAAAACTAGAAATTCATATTTTTGAAACTAGAAATTTCTAGTTTTAAATTTTTTACTTAAGAGGCGCGGTGCTCAAAATGGGTTTATTGCCAATACCGCTTTATCTTAATCTGAGGTTCACCAGTAGCTTCTAGGTAAAAAATGTCCTGTATAAAACTTTTTAAGAACACGGAAGTTTTGTCTGAAACATTTTTTTGCAAGTCGATTAGACACTTATGGAGTTTCAAAGTGGAACTGATCAATGAAAGTTCCAAGAGCACTCAGTTTTAAGCTAATTTTTATTTTTAGGGAAATCATGCCCTTAAATAGTTTCATACCAACGGCCATGTCTCAAATACCTGTATGAAAAGTTTGAGCTAATATCTTTGTTATAATATTCCCCAAATTAAAAAAAATAATAATAAATCGGTCAACGCATTCAAAAATAAGGTGTTGCGGTATTAAATCGCACACGTTGTATATGTATACAGGGAAATTTCTTATAAACATAGATTCGCTACGACTTTGTTTTTGAAATACAGAGTGTAAACATTTATTTTTTAAATAATAATAACTTTTTAGATAATTTGTTATGAATTATAATGGTATAAATTACAATAAAAATTAAGTGTATGCGTCTCATTCACCTCTTCTTTTAAACCTTTTTATACAGATATTTGAAACATGACCGCTGCTATAAAACTTTTTAAGGACATAATTTTCTAAAAATCCAAATTTAGTTTAAAAATGAAATTTTCAATGATCCGTCCTACTTTGAAGATCCAAGCTCGGTGTCAATTCGACTTGCAAAAAAAATGTTTCAGACAAAAATTCCATGCTCTTAAAAAGTTTATACAGGCCAATTTTACCTAGAAGCCACTGGTAAGCCAGTATTGGCAAAAAAACCTTTTGGGCGCCGCGCCTCTTAAGATCAAAAATTCAAAACTACTTTCAAAAGTAGAAATTTCTAGTTTTAAAGTAAACATTTCTAGTTTTCTATTTATTTGCTGTGGCCCTTCAAAACCATCGTATTTATAAATTTGATTTATTAAAAATATAATTAATTTGAGAACTTTTGCTTATTTTTAAATACTTTCTCATCCCAGATTTTAACTTGTTCGTGAAGTATAATAATTTTATTTTTTTTCTTGTAGATGACTGAGGCGAATTCTTTCTTCCTATCTAAATTTTTGTTTTTCTGCCTTGCCTTTCCCAATAGATAGGTGTCTGATCACATTCTTCTCTTTTATAAATTCTTCAGGATTGTAGCTGGGAGTACCATCATTATCCCAGGTTTCTTCAATATATTCATGCGAGTTCGCACACCATATTTCACTTTTAGATCGTTTCACGAATAAGTGAGTTTAGTATATGGAACGGGTCGTGTACGTAAAACCGAAATACTTTAATTGGTCTAGTTTGTCATAAACTTAATATCAGATTAGGTTTACTGAACCAACAATTGCTGGAATGATACCGTACACTAATAATTCTACGGTAAACCCAACTCTGTTTTGACTCCACTACATCTAACATATCTTCTTGCTGTGTTACTATATTTAATCTCTGTTTAAACATATTAATAAAGTCGGCTTTATATCATAGGCCTCTCCATCCGAAACTCATACTTATCCCACCAGTTATCTACACATCATATGTTACTCAAGATATTCCGAGGTTCACATGTGCACTAGATTTCCACCATCGATATGTCTGACCCACCAGATGTCTAATATCTGCACACCATATGTTGTTCCCTTCAGATCATCAGCTCATACCCGAATACCCCTATATGATATATACCATCTGCTATGTCCGGATGTTGTCTAGACAGCACATGTTGTTCACGTAGCCCGCATACGCCTATATGACACATAAAATCTGCTATCTCTGGATGTTGTCTAGACAGTGAACTTTTGTTCCCCTCGTACCCGCATACCCCTACATGATGTGTCGCGATTTGATTGGCTGAACACTACTCGTCCGCTCCGTCACAACCTTCTTATTTATTAACTACTCGGATGCAAGTCGCGGTCACGGTGCAGAATCCAGGAGTCCGAGGGGGTCCCAGAGCAGGGAAGCACAGTACTGAAGCACCAGAAGCAGCGAATTGTACCCGTAAGCCAGATAAACTATTCAGAGGCAGAGCGATCGTACTATCAGCGTTAAGGGCTGTAGGTCCCATTTTGTTTCCCCTTGCTGGTGGTTGGCCGGTGTTGCTTGGAAGGGGTAGTAGTGGGGTTAACCGAGAGCTGCGTTGTCCGAGGGTAGCGCCATCAAGAAGGTATTCACGAAGTGTTTTAGTGCTAGGATAGCTTACTGGTTCGTGTTATAATATGATATTTTTATTTAAAATAATTTATTTCATTCATGTTAAATTGAATATGATGATGAGAAAGGACTGTTGAGGAGCACCTAGCCGCAATCGATTTTTACTAATTATTGTGCCACAAAATAACTGATAATTTTGGATTACAAATATATTTAGTTTTAATTAAAAGTGCATACAATATTCTTTGCGAAAAACATATATACATATTTTTTGTATGTTGGAAAGGGCTTCGCAATGCTATTATCAAGCGTGGTGGATTTTTTTTAGCCATAATGAATTGGTTTGTATACTTACTTTAAATTAAATTAGTAAAATAGTACTATAAAAAATTAAATGAAAACTTAATAAAATATATTTCTAGAATTAAATGTTGTATTTAACGTCTTACAATAAACTATTTTTTTTATAAATATTTCAAAGTCATAATTTATTTTAAACATTTCTTAAAACTTTCTCATGTTGCTATCTAAAGTAACTAATAATATTAATATAAATGATTTTTGTGGTTACTTACACCACTACCGTCCTCATTATAAGTTGAACTAAACCTATAACTAAATATTCTTTTCCATAACATGACCATAATATTCTATAAACAGATGGGGTTTTATGCTTTTTCACATCACTTTCAACTTGACTTTCCAATTCATCTCCTAAATTTTTAGATTTGTGGTAACTCACTACTTCGTATAGTTCATCCTCTTCTAATTTTTGTCTGCTGTATGTTCTCCAAAATAAGCCTATCGTATAACTGAAAAAAAAGTATTTTCTTAGTTATGTAAGATGCAAAATTAGTTTCTAAGGAAAGAAAAATAATAAATGTGAAATGTTAGCTTAATAAAAACAAATGTGGGAAAACATTAAAAAGCTAAATTATAAATCACACACAAATCAGTGCAAATTAAGTATTATATCAAAAATCAAACACTGCAAACATCTTAAAACCACATCAACAGCGTTCACAATTTATAAAATGATCTATCGATCCATACTGGAATATAGTTTTATTCTGTTTGAGAATTGTCGAAAGCCAGCTTTACACAACATTGAAGTAGAGGAAAGCAGTAGCCTGAGGAAAATTATAAAAATTAAACATCTCAATAATCTTTTGCTCAATCCCTCCAATAATCCTCTCAATAAAAAGAACCAGAATTGAACCTATACTCTCACGATTTCAAAGACTGTCGCAAAAATTTGCCAACAATTCATTTAACACCGAAATAATAAATCCTTTATATAATCCACCAAAGCAATTCCAATATCCTACCCAAAAGAGTATTGCCTACCCAAACAATCTATGAATCCCTCATTTTAACATCATCAATAATATAAAATACATTCATAATTTTTTGTAAGAACTCTAAACATAAGTTATACTGTATTTGTTTTAAAGTAGTATCTGTTGTAAATATAATGTAATGGGCATTTCCCACATATTTTATTAATATGTATTTATTTGTATTTAATTAAATTCAAAAATACGTAAATACTTACTATTTATTTTCTATCCAAATTAAAGTAGTCTTGAAAATGTTTGATATAACACAAAAATTAATGTATAAATTCAGGAAATCGTTTAAAATCACGAATATTCTCAGGGCGAGTTATTTCATTAGTTGATTAACTGGCAGCAATTTTAAATGAATCCAAACATATAATTTTTTTTGTAGTTAAATTTTTTTTAAATCCAACCGCTTATGGATACTGATTACATAAATAGTGTACAATAAAAAGAAATCTAACTTTTAATATAGTGGGACATCCCTATTGTTCATAGGTTGGACGACTTATGTCGTTAACCAAGTGGATTTTCCATTAAAGCTTTATACTACTAAAAATAAATGATTTATTTAATTAAAATAATACGTATTACGAAGGTTTGTTTACACGCAGTTGCTTTCTTTGAATCAGGAAAACAGTGACGATAATCGATTACAATTTGTAACACAAACTGTTTTTGATCGTCAAGTTTGTTGTATTCTTTTATCAATTTCACATCTCTCTTTGCTGTATTAATAACAAATTTAAGTTTTGACATTGTTTCAAATCCATTTGGGAATTCATCGTTATGTGGATAACTGAAAGGATTTGTTTTGAAAAAACTATTTAAAAATGTTTCTGTTTCTGCAAATAAAAAATATTTCATTGCTTTCCCAATTAATTCTGGAACTTCTTCTATTTTCACTATCACGCATCGGGTTCTTTCATTATTGGGTGCTTCATAGTCCTTGTAATGTTTCATAGCATTTATCATCTTCATCTGAGCTCAAATACATAAATAATTCTTGAATTTGTTTAATGCAACTTGGGAAATAACTGGATCGATATTTACATAAATAACAACGCTGTGTAAAAATTGCAAATCTCGATTTGATACTTTGGCAAAAAAAAGTTATAAACCAAGGTTTTACACAAACTTTAACAAGAAGAACGCAAATATCAAATGTACCCTCGGCTTAATACTCATGACAAAACAGGAATATTTTCAAACAATAAATTGCTTTTTCCATCCATCTCGTATAATGAAATGATCCCACTGCTCGAAAATATAATTTGTGCGGTGGAGTTTATATAATATATATTTTTAATTATAAAAATTCTTTATAATCTTCTCGAAGTTGTTGCTATTTTAAATGATTTTTTTATGGAAATATCTACTAAATCATTCTGTAAAAAAATCTTTTCCATTCAGTTCCAGACTGAAAATTTTTTTCTATTAATTTGCGGCCATAATTTTTGAAAACTTGATAATCAGCACATTTTGATTACGATATTTAATGGATCTGACATTTTCAAAATGTTCCACGACAATATTCTCCGATTAAAAAGTATACAGACTATACTCGCGGCGTTCATAGTGTTACGTGTTTGCTATCCCTACAAACACATATACTCGTACATTCGTTGACTGAAAGTCCAGGTAACACTTACTAACTACTTTATTAACTAATTAATAATTAACAACAATAGATAAATGACTGTCAACTATAATCATAATTAAACACTTATAAGTTTCTTTTTTATATGTTCTTTACTCGTTCACTTTCAACTTAAGTCTGAGTCTCGGCCCACCCTGCGTCTTATTTATACATCCAACATTCCAGAACATTCCTGGCTGTTGTCGTACAATTCCAGTCTCATCTAACCAGTCTAGACAGTCCAGTGGCGTAACAATGCCTCCTCCTTAAGCCTGAATGTCCCGATCAGGCAATTCATTGCTCCCTGCATACTTGGCTACTCTCTCTATATACACCACCTTTATCTTTGATTTTGGACTTTGCTGAATTCGGTATACGACGTTTATTTTGGTGATGACAGTGTATGGTCCTTCCCAAGGGTGATGAAGCTTTCCTTTCGTTCTGTGTTATATAGACAAACCAACTCTCCCACCTGGTACCCTCCTGAATTAGCCTTAAAATTGTAACGAGCCTTCATACGGTAACTTCCTATTGCAATTCGCTCAAAAGGAGCCCTGGCGTTATATTGCTTATTTCTTATTTGTGGCCCCATTCTTGCCGCGAAAACTTCACATTGGCGGCATCAAGCCTCCACAACTTGACGACTGTTTATCCAGCAAAAAAGTTCACTTACTTTTGTCAGGGTTTTGTTGATGCCAAAATGTCCGCCAGACGTTCCATTATACACTTGCTGAAGTACATTTGCTACGTGACACCTGAGAATTACCAATTTCATAATAACTTTCCTCCCATCTGGACCTTCCCACCCTCTCTTCAGCAATACATCCTCTACTTTAAGTGAGTCCCATTGTGTCCATAAAGCCTTTAGCCCCACTGATTTATTTGAAATGTCCTTCCAATCGGGTCGGGTTCCTCTTTTTTCCATTTCAGAATAGGATCAGTTTCCTTATCATTTAACTGCCATCCCTTAACGACTCTTTTGCCCAATAACCCGGAACATCAATCTTAACGGTATTCATTATTTGCACATTTTGCCGTTTTTTCTCACGGTAGCAAGGCCTGCAGTCTTTCTGACACGGTATTTTGGAAAGGCCATCTGCCATATTTCCCGAAGTACCAGCTCGCCAGTTTTCCTACAGCTTCTCCATTACTGAGACATTTACCCTCTCAGGGCTGCGCAGACGATAGTTACTCTGCCATACTTATAACAGCGCATACCTCCTCCACTCTGTTTCCCACTACTTTGCTGTTGGTTTTGTCTCGGCTGGAGATTCGAGTTTATCAGTAGTTGCATGGTCTTTTGTACTTCAGACATTACATCTTGATTGTTGAGCTCATGTGAGTTCCTCTTAATATGGCTCAAATTGCTACACTTATAACAGCGGATACCTCCATTCGGGCTACCGCTATTTTGTTGTTCTCGTCTCGTTTGGGAATTTATCTCCGTCAATAATTGTACGATCAACTTTTGTACGTCGGTTATTACGACTTGCATGGTTTTATCTGCCAGGGTCTCTTCCACAGCCATGGCTCGCACTCTCTTTTGTGATTGTGTGGTATCATCATGGGCAGCCTAAATCTCAGGTGCATCTAGTAGAGCCTCACTACTTCGCTTGTGCCTGGCTAATTTAAGGATTCGTATAACATTTTGGTCCCTTACTCCATCAATAAAAGCTCCAACTGCCAACTGTTGCTGAAACTCCATTGGTGCATCAGAATAGGCTAGATGGGCTAAACTCTCTACCGCAGCCTCGAACTCCTGGCGGCTTTCTCCACCTCGTTGTCTGCGTAATTTGAGCTGAGGCTGACATACTTAGGCAAGATGTTGGTCGCCATATCTTAGTTCTAACGTTGCTTTCAGAATAATAAATTTTGTTGCTATGCGGCAGCAATTGTTTGGAGCAGGTCTATTCCTTGGCCTCTTAGTGCTAATACCAATCCTGTTGCTTTTTCCTCATCGTTCCAATTATTTGAACGTGCAGCTGCCTTAAACTGTCTCTTATACGTTGAACATGAACCTTGACCATCGAAGGAAGGTGGTTGCAACCTAGTACCAGACGACAGTACTAAGTGGCCACCCTTCTTTCTTAAGTGCTGTTTGAGCCGGGCTACTTCTCCTTCAACGATACTGACTTTTCCCCTAACTTCACTAACCTCTCCTTTAATTTCACTAACTTGTCCTTCGACTTCACAAACTTTCTCTATAACATCTCGTTTAAAATTTTCAGTGAGTGAGAACATGGCTGACTACTGTTCCTCTAGGCTTCTCTTTATATCTTCGTTTTCCTCCTGTTGGTCTTATTTCCAAGCCCTTCATCATCTTTCTCAAGTCCTCTTTTTCTTCCTGGCGTCTTATTTCAAGGCCTTCCATCATTTTTCTTAAGTCATCCTTTTCTTCCTGTCTTTTTCTTTCTTGTTCTTCTTTTTCTTTCGGTCGTATTCTCTCCTGTTCTTTTTTTCTTCCTGCCGCCTTCTTTCTTGATCTTCCATAATTTTTCTTAATTTATCCTAGCGTTCTCTCTTCTATTCCTCCATTTGTTGCACCAATGCTGCAAGTAAGTCTTGTGTTTGTTTCTCTCCCATGTTATTTATTATGGGAATTAACTCACGACACGTAAATTAGTTCAAAATAATGTTTACTACACTATACTGTCCTTAAATGTATCTATCACGTCTATTTTAATATTGAAATGATCCAGAAAAATTTCGAAACAGCACTAGAAAGTCTTATTTAGAGTCTATACTATTTTTCTGTTGACGAAATTCACTTATCTCTAATAATTGTGCAATGGAATGTTCTAGAAATGTCACTAAAAGTCAATTATAGTCTTGTTTTTAAGGCTACAACACGTTTCCGTCGACACAATTCACGTATCTCCTGTAGTTTTCAAATAGAATGTTCTAGAATTTTCCCTAAATTGGACTAGTAGTCCTTTTCCTCAGTCTACAACACGTTATTACTAGCGGCACTCCCGTATTTGCAGCTATTTCTAAATCGAATGTTCTAGAAACTTCTCGAAAATCTACTTTAAAGTCACTATCCAGTCCAGAAATAGTCCTCCAAACACTGTCCAGTAGGTTAATTCTCCGTGTTACCACTAATTTCTGAGAAGAACACTGTTGAACCTTTTCGAATATTCCAGAAATTTCTCTTCCAATCCACTTCCGACACCAAATTGTTACGTGTTTGCTGTCCCTACAAACACCTATACTCGTAGATTCGTTGATTGAAAGTCCAGATAACACTTACTGACTACTTTATTAACTAATTAATAATTAACAACAATGGATTAACGACTGTCTTAATTATAATCACAATTAAACACTTATAAGTCTCTTTCTTTTTGTTTTTTACTCGTTCACTTTCAACTTAAGACTAAGTCTCGGCGCACTGTGCGTCTTATTTATACATCCATTAACACGCTCTAGAACATTCCAGAACAATCCCTACCGGTTTCGTACAATTCCAGTCTCATCTAACCAATCTACACAGTTCAGTGGCGTAACAATAGGTTGAGTACTGGAATTACATTAGACTTGTATCGTATTTTAGACGGGCGGGCGTTAAAATAGGTGGAGATGGAATTAAAAATGACCTCTTTTTTATTTTCTACATCTACTTATTATTAAATTGATGTTTTTTGGTGCTTTTATGTAGATATCGGTAGGTAGGGATAAATTTCAGTGACGACTTTTGCGTAGATATAATATTATTTTGTAAACGCCTAATAAATTGACGTCATTTATCTCTACCTTCCGATTAAAGAAATAATTATTTTTTGTACACGCGCTAATTACCTAAAATAATTACTTCTTTTCGTCTGATTATTTGTTTACTTAGTTGTAGTAGTAGGGACTGCGTTATTTAGTTGTTGACGTATAAAAACAGTGGATTCGTTTTATGTGAACATAAAAAGTTAAAATAATTGAATAAATTTATATTGCTTTATTTTGGATTAAAATAAGCGATAATTTCTATTGCGAGTACATTTGTCCCTGAAATTTAATATTTGGATCCCGGCTCTATATATGATATCTACAAGGTAGATATAATAGATCTATTTGCGACATTTGTTCTGATAAAATGCCGGTACATTCGGGTGGCCTAAGTTTGAGATGTTGTTATGTCAAACACAGAGCTATTTCAGTTTGTTTGATTACTTCAGTCAAACCTTAATCAACTAATGTTTTCTAAACTGCAACAGCTTGTTTTTCCTGCTAATATTGTTATAATTCTCAGTATCGCCCTTTGTAATAATTATGGAAAGTCTTTCAGCCGCATGTTTGCCTTTAACGGCAGGCAGAAACTTCTCATCCCAATGGACAACAGCCATTTGTAGTTGTTAAGAATCCAGGAATTATTTTTCAGGTTTATCGCCATTTTTTGGCGCAAATTCTGTCTACAATAACGAATCAATGTTGTGTTTACAAATTCATCCGTATCATGTCCTAAGACTTCAGCCATTGCTATTAAAATATACACCGCGCTAAACCAAAATTTATCTAACATTGTTACAAGTTTCTTGGTGATTATTTACGATGTCCCTGTAATATTTTACTTTTTTTCGGATCTGGTGACTCAAGATTGATTGCTCTACTGCTGAATACTCAATTTCTTATTTCTCTTCAATATAAACATTCTCTTGAGCAGTAAAAATTCAGCCTTCTCTACTGCTGCTTGAAGATGCAGTTTCAACAGTTTCTATTGAAACGAAAAGAAATTGATATAATAATGCAATTTTAATCGTCAACTGACAGTAGCGGTGCTTCTTTTAATATTAAAAAATGTTAAACTTACTGGCATTTCGGAGATTTCTATTGTATTTTTTTATCGATCGCTTTTCTTTTTGAGGTAATTTTAAATCGATGACCCACATTGAACCAGAATTGCCTTTCTTCCTTTTGTATATACAAAATCTTTATCTATGTGTATAATTTTTAACGTAATTATTGGCATGCGCTATATCAAAGAGATCTTAAAATTTACAAATGAATGAACTTTCCTTTAGTTTATAAAATTAAGTTATTTTGGTTGTGTCTTTTCGCAGATCCCTCCATTGCTAATATCAAGTTTCTAATTTTTCGATACGATGATAACAATCATTGTTTCTTTAATCGTCAATGGCGCACTCTCTCCTAAGTTTAAATGTATCTCACGCAAATAAGGAAACAGTATTTTTAACACTTGGTGAAGTGATGGTAATTTATTTATAATTATTTTTGGGACATAATTTTCAATTATTTCCAGTATGTGTTAAAGTTATTGCTAAACAATAAACATTGAATATATTTTATTTTTCGCGAAAATTTCCATAAGATTGGAATTTTATTGCTCTTATTCATCTTATTTGTATTAACGTGCCGATGGAGTTTAGCACATTGCTATTCCACCACTCAACTAGGACAGACACACACACAACAACCATTCCTTCCGGCATTTGCCAGATACCGTAGCTGAGATTCAAACTCAAGAGAGATAGATAGGAACTAGCCGTGTTCTGCCACACAACAACACTCTAGCCAACTTGCTACCGTCTCGGTATTTTAAAAACGTCACTATACATCCATGCCCTAACCAGGATTCGAAACCGAGGGCCCTTGGTGTCAACTTAACGTATAAGCACTATTCCACTGATCCGATTATAATTATATTGTCTTTTAGCCTGAAATAAAAGGACGATCAACAAATATCGTTACGCATCACGGTTCGTCTCCTCAAAAGAAACTCGTCGTTATGCTTTCCCGGTATCCAATCGAAATAAAATTTTATATGACTTATTTTGTAATCAAATGAAACCTTTCTGAGGTGGTTAAACAAAATTCAAATTTTCTTTTTCACGCATATAAATAAGGACCACCCTATTATATTCTAATCCCTCTGATCCTTCCAAAGGTGAAGTTTATATACGCCACTGCACTGCTTTATAACACCTATATTTCAAATCACTTCGGACAAATATTTAAAATTGTCTAAAATGGTCGATTACTGTTATGCATTAAAAAATTTATTAGAAAAGGCATTAATTTCATTATTTTATTGACACCAAAATCTTCCATTCGAATGCAAATTGCCTTGGTAGTAAAGATTTTATGGTAATAAACTTGGACAATTTATTAACAATTATATACCTATATTATTTTAAAAATATTATGTACTTACTAAAAAAGAAATCTTCGAAAGCCAATTAGCTCTCTCCCACGGATGTACTTTTCTTTCATCTTTATTGCCGTGGTCCATATTTTTTATATAATATACCACGACATTACACTGTTTAATTTGACGTTTTACACCTAGGTACCTAACTAAAGCTAAATAGAATGATAACTTAATATAAAGTAAACATTTCTATGAGATTATAAAAAGTTATATTTAATGTAGTTGGTTAACAGAATAATCTGTTATTAAATTAATTATAGCAGAATTAAAATACTGTGTTTGTAAATATAAGATTTAATTTTATGCGGCTGTTCACAGTGCACTCCACATTACACATTACAAATTTTAAAATAAAAACTAACAGTTTACACTCACGTTTATCTCTTTGTGATAAATTTAATAGAGAAATATGGATAATTGAATAAAACAGATGGACGGAAGCATTTAGAGCCACAATGATATTATACCAGTTGTGTTCTAATTTATCTGTTATGACGACGTTTCAAGATGGACTGAAATATTGTATTCCTTAACATATCACCCAGCCTGTTAATATTATATTGTATTACGAGTACGGAATAGTACTCATTTATTTATGAGTATGAAGTTTATGCAAATCTGCAAATCATACGAATAAAGAAATGCGTATTCCGTGCGAGTTATACACTATACTTTTTCAACGACTAAGTTTGTTATCCCTTTAAATTCAAAAAACGCTTGACAGCTAGGCTGTGTTTGTATTTTACTTAAGTCATGTTGTTATGACAATCCTGTCATAGTTTCTTCGATTTAATTGTACCTGAATCACAATTGGGCTATTGCGCACTGGTTGCTATGGCAACTGATGATAAATAAAAAATCGTATACAGTGTACTAAATTGACAATCAATGTCACACAAATAATAAACAGATTTCTTAGTAGTCGTAGAAAAGAAAATCCTGTACCTAGTTATTTCGTGTTGCCTAGCAACGACAAGAATCATGAATTTTGAGAAACCGAAAACACACCGGAAAAGTATCATTTTTCTTCCAATAGGAGAAAAAGTACATTACGTCCATACAAGTGAAGTAGATATATATTTTGTTCATGCATACTTTAACAGAATTATTTTTTTTTTATAATGGTGCATTAATAATGCAATATTCACAATTATTTAAAATAATATTAGGAAACCCCAAAAAACTACGACTAGGAATCTGAGTTAACGCATGTTTTCGTTATCACCTATTAAGTATCTTCTTTGAAATCATTATTTTGTTGTTCACGCTGTCTTCTATAAACACTTCTGCTACTATTGAAGCCGTGTTCTTTAAAATTGGTGAAGTCCACTCCAGCATGGACTAAGGATAAAAGCACACGAAGCGGTTTTTGTCGAGTCGACCGCCAATTCGTCCAGAACGTATTAATGTACACACAAAGCGGTTTACCAGTCGACGCAGAGAGTATAAAAATTATACGTTGTCAGTTGCACTTACTAGTAATAGTGATATTGGACGAAATAGATTCGGATGAAGAGTTTATTGTATGGTAAATTGAAGAAGTTAAGAAGTGACGTATGTGGGAATATCCAATTATTATGGAACGTAAAGTTTTTTAATAGAAAATGAGTACACAGTAACCGAAACAATCTATAAATGCCAAATATTTCTGGGAAAAACTACGCAACGCGCGCACCTTATTAAAAATTCTGTCGTGTGAACAGATCCACACAAACGACAGAATAATGCACCGCTTGGGGTAATAAACAGGCCTTCGATATATCCGTCAAATAACTATATGGGCCGTTTGAATGTTTTTTGTATCGCTGTGTGAACAGTGCCATTATTTTACATAAGAGTGTTGAGTCAGTGGTTGATTCGGTGGTCAATTCGATGAAAACCGCTTCGTATGTCTTTAGCCTAACAGGGTTGCTGATGTTCAACGGAAACAATGTCCAGTGTACCGTACATTTCAGGTTGAGTAGTTTTAAATATTCTACTTTCTTTTTTTTTTGGAATTTGCCCAAAAGTGTTAATGCCTACTTCTTATACTGAATGAAGAGTCGCTTGTGTTTTACGTTTGATGGTTGAGGTTGAGCATACAGACGATATATTTGCAACCAGTTATCTCCCTTTGTAATTGAAAACATTTTATGCATTTTAAAATCGAGAATAATTATGAGTAAAAAGTACTCACTATCCCAACAATATTAATCAGCACCTCCTTTCGGTCACCCCTCTTATTAAAACAACCTACAATAGGAATTATACTATTAAAATATAATTAAAAGAAACAATTTTTTAAAAAAATTCTAAAAGGTTCTGATTTTAAGTTGAGCAGATGCGTTTACCTTCAAACGTGTGTCTTTAAACTTTTAAATTTTTTTGAAAATTCGAAAAAAAATGTTAAAAATAAAAATTGATGTTTTGCCATCTTAATTAAGGAGCTAATGTAGTTGTAAAATATTCGAAACTCGAAAATATTGGGAAAGTTCAGAAATTTAACATCTCTAAACTTAGAAACATTTTACTTTAAAATATTTGATATAGGTATTTAACATTATATTTTCGTGTAGAATTCCCATTCTAATTGCTTGTATTTTCCATAGCATTTGTAAGCTTGTGTGACCAATTTGCTTATTAATGTTTGAAGCAAGTAAATTAAAAATAATGTGAAACTTATTGTTACTGAATTATCATTAGATATATTAGTAATAATTTTATTTAGAAGTTTTAATAGGACAAAGCAAAAATTAAGTACATACAATTTCTTTATCTGTCTAATACCCTTAACTTTTCAGGTAACAAACTCGAGATTGTATTTTCAATATCTGATGGAACACTGTCTAAATCACTTAGTGTAGTTTTTTCGTAAAAAGAGCTTTTTGCAAGACTTTAAACGAGTACAAACGTGGCACAAACCATTCTCAGTCAGTTAAGTTTATTGGTTAATACCCAGCTAATTTGATAGCTGAATATGATACAACTTGACCACAGGCATTGCTAGATCTAATGATCTAATTAATAATAGTCAAATCACCTTACTCTTTCGTTAAATGACATATGTCTATTTGCACGTCATAAATATACAATTTCAGCAAATGAGCGGTATGTTGGGGACCAAGAAGTCGACGGGTTCATTAAATTTACAACGACGGACAAGTTCTAAGAAATCCAATATTAGCAGTAGAAAATCTAAAGGATCCTTTGAAGAACTTTCCAACGGAAATACTAATACTGAAGAATATGAGACTGAACCTATTAAACTAATTAATTATAGAGAAGAGTTAACATTTCTATTCCTCAATTCAATGTTTAATGATATAATTGAAGAACGCGAAACTCTGCTATGCCAAAAATATACTGATACTAGCAGTTACTCAAGGAATATGTCTGATGATACTGTTACAATGGTCTATAAAGATGTAGTAACGGAATATGAAATAAGTATGATGCCTCTGGATGGATCAAAGAATGTCAGCATATTATTTAAATCAAGCCGTAAGTTATCAAAGTAATTATTTTCATTTTTATATTTCAAAATATAAAAGTATTTTCAACAGTTTTGTATTTCTCAAAAGTCCTTATGGATAGAGTCAGAGGGCCAAGTTGAATAGCAACCCGCTTTATGATGGCCTTCTTGAAGAAATTTTCATCAGTTGGCATTAAATAATATTGTGGATTATACTTGTACAATCGGTAATAGAGTTTCCAACAATACTAACTCTCCGCAGCATGCTCACCATGTATAGTTTATTTTAAACTTATTTGCAGCATAAAAATCGTTAGCTTCTTTGATCCCTTTACCGTCATCAAAGAGGCCGACGTTTTTTTTAATTGCAGAAAAGTTTGAAATAAACTATACACCATTGGCCCTACTTTTAATAACAGTCACCTACTGATAGGGAGTAACTGTAGATAATTTTCCGACGCTATGCCCGCGTGGTATGGAGGCCACTATCTGGCATTAGACGACAAAAAAAAAAGTAACTGATAACATTAAAAAGATGGTGTTACCAATCCGCTATATATAAAAATTCATAAACCCTGTTTGATAAGTTGAATTTCTTCCTCGTATGAGAAAAATTTGAAAAATTAAACGTCTTGAAATGAAAATGAAGTGATAAAAATATGACACTTTATAATTTACTTGATAAACAATTCCAACATGATTTTTCTTTATAGGTCGGTTATTTTAAATATCATTTTTCGTGGCGCTTGAACTCTTACCAGTTTTGATAATGCACAAAAATATTACATACCAATGCATAACTTACGGTATTTCAATATTTTAACATAATTGAAATTACTTTTCAGGCAGAACTTTACCTGGAAGCCTTTTGAAAAAAAGTATTGACCAAGAGGAGAGTTTTATTATGTCAGATAAACAGAGCAAAATTAGCCAGCAAACGTCAGTATGTAATTAATAAAACTATGAAAAAAATGTTTCGTTCAGTACAAAAATGTATTACGATTTCTAAAATTATGTAGGCAGGGCGGTCGTCCGTGCTTCCCTTGGGATTATTTAAAAAAAATAATTAGAACCTAATTATTTTTCACTATATTAATCATTAAAATTTACTTACCCAATTCAATAGACCGGCCCTGTTAACTGAATAATGTTGCACATAAAACCGTAACGACGACTCATAATCAGAACCCGCGACTCGTTAGTCTTCTTGAAATATCCCATCCCCATCATATTGTTTGAAGGTATAGATAGTATGCGTCTTGTTTTATAATTTTAATCTTGATTTCAATATCTTTCTATTAACTTGCGGCTTTGACATTTGCTTTAAAATAGTATACAAGCACGCCCCTTTTCTTAAAAAAATTTTGCCTCGCCTCGTCGGGGCCACGCACTACCCGTCACCCTATATCACAAACTGCTTCCCCTGTATCAGAACTCACCGCACGCCCCCCTGGTAGGGCAAACTCTTACAGTAAGTGGATGGGCTCAATATAAAATGAAAACTCATATTTGATCAATATGACATAAAGGAGATTCATAGACGAAGGAAAAAAAATATTATTATTTGTGCTGTTCCTCAGAAATCATAACAGATACATATATCAGAGATTTCTTTTTGTTTAGGATCTTAAGAGCGCTTTGAAGTCACCAGGCACCCCACCAGTGGCGGCTGGTCAGGGAGGCAGGGAGGTTTGAGCTTCCTCTACAATTTTGGGAGAAACAGAATATCTCCAAACTAATATTTTTCACAACTAGAAATTTCCTATTTAGGTATATCTCAATTCTCAATGTTGTTTATAATCCATTAATTAATTTCCAAAAAAAAAATTTCCCCTCCCCTCCAAAGCTTGGGTTTCCCGGTCGCCCGGCCCGCCCCCCCCCCCTTTGTTTTTCCCCCCCCCCCCCCCCCCCCCCCCCCCCCCGCTCCGGGGGGGGGGGGGGCGCGGCCCCCCCCCCCCCCCTTTCCCCTCCCTTTCGCTGCCCCGGGGGGGGGCCTCCCCCCCCCCCCTTTTTTTTTTTTTTTTTCCAGCTAGCCTCTAGCACCCCATCTCTTTCTAGCGCATGTACACTTCAGTTGAGTGTTGATCCCCTCTCTCACAAGAGTATAAACAGTTAAACAGTTTATAGAACAAGGACAGTAGCAATTTGTGGTTTCGTGGGAGAACATAAACATACATAGAATATTTAACAGGTGGTTGAAAAATGAGTGTTCTAGGTGAAAATATTCCCAACGACATGTCTTGTTGTGTGGAGAATGTTGCTCTTGATTCAAAAATAATAAAAAAATGGTCAGACCTAACGTAGGCGATTAGTTTTCAGTGTAAAAAAGGGTTTAGTGATTATAAAAAGAGTGGTTAACGGCATCAACAGTTAGAACAAATTATATTGTTAGAAATGTTTGTTAGTTACTAATGATCAATCCTCAATTTGGGGCAGGGCCGGATTTAATAATTTGCAAAATTTGTCGCGAGGTTTAGAAAGGCATGGAAAATCTCAGGAGCATATATCATTTTGCATTAAATTCGAAATGTTGGGTAAACAAAATATTGTAAATTTCTTGGATTCTGCGCATAAAAGAGAAATGGAAAATTTTGACTGTTAAAATAGGGAAATATTAAAGAGATTAATTGATGCCGTCATATATTTATCTTCTCAAGAAAACTCTATTCCAGGACATGACGAAAAACGCGGTTTGTATAATAAAGGAAATTTCAAGGAGCTAATAGATTTTTTAAAAACGTATGATCCAAAATTAGAGAACTTTTTGAATAACGCCACTTTTTCCGGGACGTCTAAATCAATTCAAAATGACCTAATTGCGAGTATTAGCTTCATTATTAAAGGCAAAATTTATGAAGAGCTACATAATCGCGAATTTTTCTCGTGGCAAATTGATGAAACGACGGACATTACTTGTAACTCTCAACTTTCCGTAATTGTTAGATACCTATGTAATGCACGATGAAGTTTTTGAAAGGTTTGTTGGTTTTTTTTTTATGTGAGTAGTGGAAGAAACGCGGACAGTTTATTTAAATTATTAATCGAAGAATTTGGTAAATTTGATTTGAAAAATAAATTAGTTGCACAAATCTATGACGGCACCGCGGTTATGTCAGGACATCTTAATGGACTCCAAACTAAAATAAAAGATATTGCTCCTCAGGCTTACTTCACTCACTGTTACGCACACAAATTAAATTTGGTTTTGAGTAAAGCCTGTAACGGAATTAAAGAAGTTTTTTTCAAATATTATTGGTTCTTCGTAATTTTTTTTTAAAATCTAGTAAAAGATTTGATATTTTAAACAGAATTATAGAACATAGAATTCCGATTAATGCTCCCACTCGTTGGTATTTTTCATCTACAGTTGTTTTCACTGTTGACACATATAGGAAAAAACTTGTTGACGTTTTTAATTTTATTTCGGAAAATGAAGACTTTTTAAATGACAATCAGACTTTAAGAGCAGCTTACGGATTAAAATCGTTATTGTTGGTTAAAAACTTCATATTTTTTCTCAAGGTTTTTAAAATGGTTTTTGAGCAAACTGATGTTGTTTTCAAATTTTACGAAATAAATTAACTGATATAACATATTCTACACATAGACTTAATTCACATATCTAAATTTAAAAAATTTCGCAATTACGAAATACATTTCAATACTTTATATAATATTTTTTTTAGAAAATGTTGAAGAATTCGATGATGAACCACAGTTAAAAAAAAGAAAGACAACATATAACCTTGACAGGACAAACATACATTACAAAAAAATTTTTACAGAAATTTTGGACACCATTATAGTTCAAATTGAAATTAGATTTTTTCGATTTAAATACTTTGCAATGTTTCGATTTAGTAAATCCTAATAATTTTAGAATGTTTTCTAAATCATTTCCTAACAATCTAATGGACAAGTTAATGGACCAGTATCCCTTTTTTAGCCGTATCTTATAGCAAATTTAAAATCGCCTCAAGAAATGCTTACATTTATATATAATAATAATTGTCTCTCCGAACTGTACAAATTTGTATTTTTAGTGTCAACAATTCCGGTAACTTCAACTTCTGTAGAACGATCGTTTTCAGTATTCAAACGCATAAAAACATTTACTAGAAACACAATAGCTCAAGATCGCCTATCAAATATATCGCTTATTTCAACAGAAAAACGTTTTTTGTCAGAGTTGAAGAAAAAGTATTTATTTTCATTTTATGAAGAAGTAATCAACAATTTTGCTAGTTCTGAAAATCGCAGGTTACCACTGATTTATAAAAATATTTAGACTTTACTCCAAAGATTAATATAGTTAGTTATTATTTTAGAAGAAATATTTATTTATGTTATTTATTTTTTAGAAAATATTTTTTTATGTAAATTCTTTTTCAAAACTATTTTAATTTTTATTAAAAGTAATAATTTTACACTCTGGCAGTGATAATGAATACAATTTTTTGTTTGTAGAAAAATACTTTTATTTATCAATCTTTTTCCAAAACTATTTTGATTTGTATTAGAAGTTATAATTTAATTATTATAAGTGAGATAGTAGAGTAGCCCTACTATCTACTGGCGAACAACCCACGACAAAAAAATCTGAAAATCGGTTGACCCTGCAGGCCATCCCTAAAACTTCCCGCTATTTTCGAGCTTAAAGCGCTCCAAAATATACATATTAGTTAGTTTTTGAACTCTCCGAGCTCAAAATATTATTCACATACATTTTTGAGCTCTACGATTAGGTGAAAAATCTCGAAGTTATATTAAAAAAATACTTTTTTTTGTAATTTTTGAACTGCGATATCTTTTGAACTAATTAACCAATCGAAATGAAGTTTGCAGCATTCAACGCAGTTTTTCAAGTACAAAAAGTTATGTTTATACCAAAAATCGATCCGACAAAAATTTTGAATGTTATTTCAAAAAAACACTTTTTTGCGAATTTTGCGATATCTCTCGAACGAATCAACCGATTTTGATACGGTTTACGACGATCGACGTTGTTTTATAAGGAGAAGAGCTGATTAGATTTTGGAATTGATCGGTTCGGTAGTCTAAAAGATATTCCAAAAAAAACAAATTTTTGAACATTTTATTTTTGAGATTTCTCAAAATCTACCGCGCCGAATCGGTTCTAATTCTCAGGAAATCTAAGGATGCCGTAAACCGCGTTTCGATCGATCAAGTCGTTCAAAAGTTATGAGAGGTTTACATAGTACACATACACACGCACGTACATACAGTCATACAGACACCATCGTGGTAATAGTCAGAATAGCTTCTTAGGACCTCAAAATGTCGAGATCTGACAAAAACTCGATTTTCGAAAATCGGGGTGAAACCAATAACTTCCCGATTTCTGAAATTTTCAATTTTCTTAGCAGGATGTTAAAAAATGTAACGCGCCGTTGTATGCACTACCTCAAGGATGGTGGGGAAATGTGCAAATTGTAATCATATGGAAATTTAGTTATCTTTTAAATTTCTAGCCTCCTTCACGAGCCGCCACTGCACCCCACCAAACACAACACAATTTTTGCCCAGAAATCTTGTAAATATAAAGTTATGCAAAAACGACAGAACTTCCTACATTTTACAACTTCATTGCCATGTGGACAGATTATTTTAAAATCAAAATTACATTTCATAAGAACGTAATTTTGTATTTAGCTAGAAATGAGGATATTGAAAATTACGTTCTTATGAAATGTAATTTTGATTTTAAAATAATCTGTCCATATGGCAATGAAGGTGTAAAAATGTAGGAAGTTCTGTCGTTTTTGCATAAATTTATATTTACAAGATTTATGGACAACAATTGGGTTAGGTGTATGGTGACTCCAGAGCGCTGTTAACGGTATCTCACATTTACTTTTCAAGTGGCCAGGGGAAGTGTACAAGGGTCTTTAGTTGTGTGTATTAATAAACATTTTTTACTTCGTTAGTCAATTGAAAAATTGACTTTAAAATATGATTTTTCAATTATTATTACAGAAAAATTATATACCTTTCATATTTCGATAGGTTTTACCATTTCCACAAAAATCAACTTTAAAAATCTGATGGAATTGCAGGCTTCTAATATAATGAACAATATTAAGTGTAGTAAGCTTCCATCATTTGAATTAATATCTGTCAAAGTGAATATAGCAGTAAAAATCGTTAATGTTTAAACATTGGAAGTCAATTTTACATTTAACGAACTTGCAGACATGCTTTTAATATTGCGCAAATGTTCAAGCTTACCTACTTTATTTAATATTATTTTTTTTTTTTTTGCATTTTGGCTTTACATACAAAGTGTTTTAGCCACCTTAATATTATTAATTATGCTAGAAGAAGCAATGCAATCAGCCTTTTTGAAATTAATTATCGGAAAATCCTATCCAAGTATGGGTGTTTCAATAATATTGCGACAGACTTAGAGGGGTGATTCCTCTCGTTTAAAAAAAAAAAAAAAAAAAAGAAGAATAACATTTTTTCCTAAAAAGATTCCTAAGCGCTCTATGATGCTTTGAAAATATAACATTAGACAGGCTTTTCAATTAATTACTCAGTGATGCTTGAAAGTACCGACCTCAAAACTTGGCAGGGAAAAGTTATTTTCATAGTAGCCTACATACACGAAAAGTTTCACAAATACTAACCAGTGGCGCCGGAGATAAGGTGGATTGAGGTGATATAATCTTACATAAAAAAGTTATTTGCAACCGAACGGATTTTTATTTCGTTGATTTGGATGCACCATTTTTAACTGAAACTTTTGTCCCCCTTAGTTTTTTTCGTTATCGTGGCATTCACGAGTAAAAATAAAAAATCTGCGGAATGTCATGAGCACCGTTAGCAGCCTATCTAGGAATATTTTGCTCTCATTCCTCAGCGACTGACTGCAGTAAATATCTGCAAACAGTAAAAAGAGGTTTAATTTGATAACAAAGTAGGTAATTCATATACATAGCTACCTACTATGAAAACAATTTTCTCTGTTAAATTTGAAGTCGGTACTTTCAACTATCATTGAGTACTTATTTAAAAAGTCTGTTTAATGATATGCTTTCAAAGCATCGTAGTTTTAGAGCACTTAGAAAAAATGTTTTTCTTGTTTTTTGCTTTTTAACGTGACGTCTCCTCCCGTCACGTCATTGAAACATTCTGTATAATTTTCCTGTAATAATGATTGAAAAATCGTATTTTGAAGTAAAATTTTTAATAGAGCTAACGAATTCAAAAATGTTTATTAATACACCCAACCTAAGTCCCATGTGCACCCTGACCACTTTCTTGAAAACAGTATTGTAAATATTTAGATTCTCAACAAAAAGTGAGCTCTAAATTTTGGTGTACGTATCTGTTATGGTTTCTGAGTTCCAGCACAAACAATATTTTTTCCTCCATCTTTGAAAACGTCTAACTCCTTCAATGTATTATTTCCCAAATATTTATAAGAATTTTCTTTTCTTATTTACTATAAGAGTTTGTCTACATAATTTTGGAATACCCTGTAAAAATCTAAATTTGCAGACAGAGCAAAGCCTCACATGGATCATAGAAACTGAAGACATATATGAAAAAATAATATTTAAAAATGGTAATATTTACAAAGGACAAACCTCAAAACGTCTAATGCATGGACAAGGAATATTCTATTGGTCTGATGGGACTATCTATGAGGTACCTACCTAATATT
>JANEYF010001152.1:0-14495 GCA_029963845.1 Rhamnusium bicolor
TGACCAAGACTGTTAAATGACGTTCACACATGTACATTGTATATCTAAGTGATAACTAATAATAAATAAATAAATAAATAAATAAATAAATAAAATAAATGGAAATAAATTTTATTAATATTGGTACACTTTATAAAAATATGTACAAAACTTACCTTCTTAAGCAGATTTATGAAGTAGCTTGGTTGTCGTTATTACAAACTGGAGCACTTCTATAATAACTGTGTAGCATCAGATGTTTCTACAGTTGTCTCAGTAAGCGATGTTCGCTGGTGGCGAAAAAATATGTTTGTATTTTGGAAAAGACCGTTCGACATCTACGGAAGTAATACAGGCATAAGTAAAACACTCTGTGAACTAACTTAACGCAGCTGTAGATGCACCATCACAAATTTGTCTTAATTTGGTAAAATCAGGATCTTTCCGTAATACACTCTCGAATTTTTCAATAACGGGCTTATTTCTTGCGTCAGTTATAGCCTGTAGCTGTGTAGTTAACGTCGTCCACTATTTGCAGCGATTCCACTAACGACAACGAAGTATTTTGTAATTCTTCTATTGTGTCGTGTAGTCCTCTATAATTGTTATAAATAGTTAAATCTGTTTCAAGGGAAACATCTTGAAAGCTTGTCTGGCTTTCCTTAATAGCTGCAGCCTCATTAGGGTTGAACTGTAGTATCACAGCTTTTATTTGTTGAAAATATTCAGCATAATAAAAAGCTGCCTTCAACTACGTTCCCCAACGTGTAAGAATCGGCTCTGGTGGATCCGGAATACCGGGACACAGTGTGTGTAATATTCGAAGCCATTTAAGAGATTTGAGAAATACTTTTTTTGTATTTGCTATTAATGCATCTACCTCTGGAAAACATTTTCGAATCGTTTCTGCTACAAGATGGAATGCATGCACTTTACACGTAACATGTAAAAACCTACAATCGTCTCTTTGGAGAAAACGGCCCACTAAACGCATTGTCGCAGCACCGTTGGTCACAAACATCTACACTTGACTTGTTGACAGTTCAAATTTTTCGAAAATCTCCAACACCACCCACGTAATTGTTTCGCCAGTACACGCAGTTAGTCTTTTGCTAGTTAGTAAAAGTGGAAATGTTGGTTTAACAGGGTCGAGTACACGTACTATAATCGTGCACATTTAAAATAGAATTTTTTTACAATCTGTCATCTCGTCACCACATAACCAAAGCCGTGTATTTTTTAATGCACATTTAATCCTATTTACAATGTCTTCACGAACACTTGGTACATATCTACGTAACGATGAATGACTTGGTAAATTCACCTGGGGATTGTATTTATTCCAGAACTCCCGAAATGCTGGTTTATCCAATATGTGCAGGGGAACATCACAGGGAATCAGCATTAATAGTAAATCAAACATAAACTGAGGTTCCAAAGAAGACACGCCATTTTTTAAATTTTTATGCCGGTTACAATTGACATGAATTTTGCAGCCGTATTTATTCCAGCACATTAAGTCTTGATCACAAACTTTACAAATTATTTTACATCCATCATAGAATAAATCCGGAAATTCACCGATAAATTTATTCACTTTATCAGCGTATGGTCGTTTTCTACTCTTTACGCTCAACATTATTTATTATTTATTAGTACTCTATGCATCGCCCGAGATGATAACAACTGAAGTGTGTCGTGTCATCGTCATCGTAAACAAGCGCGCAATGGCATTGGTATTGCGCCCGACCCTGAATCTACCATCGCTTGGCCAGGCTTAGTAATAAGTACAATTTAATACCACACATATATTATATCAACAAAACATACAGTATGGGGACCGTAAGCAAGGTAAATGGGAAAAAACCAAATGTGTAGAACAAGGACAGATTGCTCTCATATCATACGTATGTTAGAAAAGGACAGAGAAACTGATAGTAAATGACGAAATTTGAATTAGTGGTAACAAGAACCCATAAAGAGAAGCTGACGATATTCTTATCACCGTTTATTTATTTGTTCATGTGCGTATTATGTAAAGTGGGGAGACCGGCCAGCGTCAAATTTCATTATTTACTATCAGTTTCTCTGTCCTTTTCTAACATACGTATTATATGAGAGCAATTTGTCCTTGTTCTATACATTTGGTTTTTTCCCATTTACCTTGCTTACGGTCCCCATACTGTATAAATTATAGAATACGTATATTAAGAGGAAGTAGATTTGAAATCACTTTTTGTCTTTTGCACTGTTTATTCGAGTAGACCACTGGTTTGTCCACGTTTTCCAATTTCCTTTTTTAGGGTCTTTTATTTTTCAATCTTAAACACTTCTTCTTTCTTCCCCTCAACCGTTTCAGTTTCCTTTCGATTTAGTATTGGTGTTGGCGGGGCACTGTTATTTCGTCTTTCGTCTTTACATCCAAGATACTTTTCTGTCTCTTTTTTATCTGTTTCTGGCTCTATATTTCCTTCTGTATCTGAGTCATCTTCTTCTGCCGCTCATACTTGTGCAGTATATTCTTGTCCGTTAATGGAAACTTTTTTATTTTTAATAAATTCGTTTAGATTCTGTGAGTGCGCTTTTTTTAAACGTTGTCTTAATATTTTTTGGTCACTTCTTTCCTCAAGGGTTAGCTCTTCTGCAACTACTATATTTGTTCCTTTAAATTTGTTGCTGTTTATTTGTGTCCATCTACTTACTAGAGAAGTTTGGCTACATAATTTTGGAACACCCTGTATGCGTACAAATATAAGTAGCAAAGCGTAAAGATCTTTGTGAACATGTGAACCCGATATCGTTATATCTAATATATACAAGCAACGCGTACACAACCAGGTTGCCGTTAAACCGATCATCAATGGCTAAGATGTACGATGTAAATAACTAATTGAAGTTCTCTGTCCCCCTAACTGCGGCTACTGGTGAGCATATCTACTTATGAATTAAAATATATGTAATATATTTGAGTAATATATACACATAAATTTTTACAATCAGAAATGTCCACATGCAACTTACTAATTTTCTTTTACAGTGGATATCCTTAAAAGTATAACAATAATCATTCTGCGGTATCTTCATGCAGTTACATACAGTGACACCTAATACAGGGTTGGGTAAAAGTAAAGGTTTTTACTGTAACTTTTTCAGTTTTTTAAGTTTTTTGAAGGAATGCTTCAAAGGGTATCGTGATTATTATCTTTGCACACATATGTGTGCCATTTACTTATCCATTTTTTTTGGAAACCAATATATTTTTGTTTTGTTTTTGTAATGAAGTTTTTAGTCCTGTTTTCAACTATATAAACCTTTGGATAGGAAAAATCATCAGAAAAAAATTAAAAATGATATTATTTAATTACAATTCCTCGCCAAATGCTATACAAGGACTTAATTAATTTTTAAAGTGAACCAATTATGAGTGATAAAAGACATATCGTTTTCAATGCTTATGTCAAGATTTTGTCAAGTTTGGCATATTTTTTTTTGTTTCCCATAAAAACAGAAAATATAATTTATTCATTTTTGTTCATTCATTCTTCATTTATTTCGTGCAACTTTCTGAATACTGAATACGTACAACAACTGAAATATTAATGATAATTAACTTTAGAGACCGTAGGAGAATACAGAAGATCTGCAACTTATTTCATCAGAAAAATTCGTTAACCCAGTCTGTATTAAGCAACCGTTTAAAAAAATTCAACAATATCGGTTCCTTTAAAGATGCACCTAGATGTGGACAACCAAGTGTCAACCAATGATAATAGTAAGTTGAGTATTCTCTTAAGACTCGAAGAGAGCCCACAAATATCGATCAAGCACCTATTATTAAATGAAAATTTTAGTCGTCGCAATGTTGGTACCATTTTGAAAAAAGAAAAATTGTTTTCCTACAATAGCTCATTTGGTGCAGGATAAATAATTTTGACAGATAAGATAATTATCTCATTTAGTCAACTCATAATTCTTACTAGATTTAAGAAGCTCACGCCTAGTGTCCTAAGTAAACGTGTAAGCATGAATTTTGTGGGAACGCATTATCAGCCCTGTTTTAACTTTAAACAGTATAAAGTATTTAGAATTCTTGCAGGACGGTATCCTTCCTGCTTTGCGGAATGGAGATGAAAAAAATGCTCAAAAAGTTTAATTTCAACAGAATGGGATTCCCATACTATGGAATAGTAGTCCTGGTCACTGCATTGGTAGAAAAGGTGCCATTCAATGACCTACGCATTTCTCGGACATAACTTCTCTTGAATTTTTCTTTAGGTATGTAAAAAGCATGACACAAATACCCAAATACTTTCTGGTAAATTCTGCACGAGGTTTTGTAGATAGACTTGGTTACTGTCAGGTAGTGAACGGAGAAAACTTTTTACTTTTAAGAAAATAAAGAGTAATTTTATCCTAATGCGTTATTTCCATCTTTTGATGTTACTTTAAACATTAATTTATTTTAATATAATTCTTGAAGGGCATTTTACTCAGAATTGTAATTAATTAATAAAATAATTTTTAATTCTTAATGTTTAACCTACGAAAAGTTTATACTACCGAAAAGAGGTCTAAAAACGGCATCATAAAAACGAAAAAATATATGGGTAGCTATTCAAGAAATATATGTCATATCTCAAAACCACTGACGAACAAAGATGTAAATGGTGCCGTTTACATATTTGTATGCACAAATTTAAAAATCGCCATACCTCTTAAAACGTTTTGTCAGAAAATGTCTACTGACAAATTTACAGCGATTATTCGTTACTTTTGCCCGACCCTGTAAATAATTATTTTTACGTAATTAATTAATAATTAAATTATTATAAATTTAAAGTAGGTACCTACCAATGAAACATTACCTATATAATTTGAATTATCTACCTATAGTGTCAATTTTTTCACCTACATGTTTATTTAATTTCAGAAGTATTGTGGATACTTTCAGACAAGTTTTTTCTAAAAGAAGTATGCGATGGGATATGGGATTTCTTTATCCGGGCCTAGCTATGCATGTATCTCCATCTACCAATCCTGGTGGTACATTAGAATTCATTCTTGACCCTCATCGTGAGGCCATCAATGTGCACTCACTGAAGGAATCTAGTACAGGTAAGAATTAAAGCAAAATAAATGCCACCTCTCGATTAGAAATATAGATGGCGCATATACATATTTATTTATTTTAAGAGATTTATTCTCAATCATAAATATTCTACATTTTTCACAAAAGTGCTTATTTAACTTGTTGTTTTTAGCCGAATTAGAAACTAAATTATATAACTACACTTTTGCACTAAAGTGCATGTAAGGAGAACAAACTTAATATTTAACAATTCATGAAAACATGAAAATTCTGCAGTCTGCAGCTTAATTTGAATCAAAAGCGGATGTAGAGGCTCCCTAAAGGAGGGAGCATTTGGTACAAATATTTAAAAGTAACTAATAATGAGGAATTCCAGAATTGGTACCTATCTAATGGAAAAAATGAAAGCATTTTGAGAACATTAATTTTTTTTATGGAAATTTCTCTGAAGCAAAACAGTATTAAAAGTATGGTAATGTATTAGAGAACATCCGATTTTTCAAAAATTTGTGCCTGCTGAACACGAATTTTGAGTCAAAAATTTCCACTCGGCTATACTTTTCGAGATATTGGGGATTAAAGTACAAGAACGTCATATTTTTTTTAGTTTATTAATATCCATAGGGGATTCTTTGAACACTTTTAAACACCCCAACATATTTACATTAACAATATTTGCATGCTATATTAGTTGAAAAATACACCAAAAAAATACCCTAACTTTACATAAATATCTGGTAATTTGGACAAACAAGGAAGCTATAAGATATGAAACTGTTGATGGGGTTGTAGTAACTGTGGCAATACTGGACTGGAGTAGCTAACGAGATATATTTTATTCAATTAATTAAATTTGTGAGTAAATACTGCAATAGGTAATGGAAGAATGTGGATATTAAAATGGGTATCTTAGAAAAGAAATTTAAAATCGGATGTTCTCTGATATACAGTATTACCAAAAGTATTTATATCTTCGAAATAAGATCTATGTGAATTTTCGAAGGGAAATGTCATTATTATCCTCAGTAAGATGTGTTTTCGATGGTCCACGGGGGGGGGCAATTGATTGGATTTATTATGTTATATATAAATGATGATATAAAATTTAAAATACATAAATTCTTAAATATATTTATACCTAATTTATGATGGGTAGGTGTATATTATGTTCTTTATTGTAAATAACTTCTTTCATAATAATCAGTTAAATGTTAAACATGCAGTGTATTAGCAAATAACAAAGAGGTGTAAAGGACCAAGAATATTTATAAATATGTAAACAATTTTCTGGAATATACTCTTGCTTAACCTGAAACTCATTTTTGATATATATGGCCTCAATTCGTGAATAGAGGAGCAGACATGCAAAATACTTTTTGTCCATTGTTACATGTTTTCAATATAGAGCAAAAAGAGTTGACAAAAAAAACTAAATACGTTATACTGATATTTATTTCATCTTAAATTACAAAAAAATACACTTAAATAGCTGTAGAGTACAAAAAGTTTGATAATTTTTGTTAAATAAAAAGCAAAAAAATATTTGGAAATAGTTCAGTATGAAAGTCCAAAATGGACAAATTGCAGTATGTTAGTCCAACAATGTTTAAAAAATGATGGTAGATATCTTTTGTAAATGTAATGATGTAAAAATAAAACAAAATAAAAACAGGAATTATAACACTTTCTTGGCATGCAAATTAAATTTTATTTAGCCCATTTTCAACGAAGTACGGAATTTTATCACAGCAAGTTTGTTTTTTCACGATCATTGCATTCACATTCTTGATAGCTTTCATTTACTTCGTTTTCTTCGTCAAATTCATACTGTCCAGAAAAGATAGGAACCATCCAAATAAGTTCAGTTCAGTAGTGTTTTTATAGTGGGATTAGGCACAATATGAATGTCCACTATAATATAAAATGGATGTACCTTGGTCGTGAAAATGCAGTGCCATCTGTAGTTGAAAAAGTGAAAATTTGAAAAAAGCGTATTTTGCAAGTCTAATCTTTAATAAATCGAGGGCCCTGGCAGCTTTCAAAAATAAAAATTATTTCAGTTAAAGCATCTTTTCTGTAAGAGGTATCGAAAAAAAAGTTGCTCACAATGAAAAGTTATATCTGTGTGCAAAATTTCAAATAGATCGGCCTACTTCCAATAATGAATTCTTTTAGCATTTTTTATTATCCCACTTAATATATTCTGTCAGAATCGGACATCTCTCTACATTTTTTCATACTGGCATGTAACCTTTCCTTGTGAACAACTTTTTGTTATAAAAGTTACAGGACTAATAGAGAAATGGTAAAAAGACACATTTTACCAAAGTAGGCTGAAGTAATAAATTTTAATTGTGAGAAAATTGTTATTTTTATATCTTACAAAAAAGTCAGTTTACATGAAGTTGGTTTTTGAGATGTTGCCAGCGTTGTCATTATTGCTAATATTGAATTTATTTTTAATCAGAAAACAGGTAGTAGAAAGTAGCGCTAATATCATTAATATTTAGTTATGATTAAATTTTACAAGATCATTAGTTTATCGTGAAGCTTTAGGCGTTTATCTCAACTAACTGAAATGTTTGCTTGGTATTTGTACTGTAGTTCAAGTTCATGGTTGGGTCGCACCTGTTTCTAAAGTTTTTGAGGTCACGCGAAAATAACTAGTTTTATTCAAAGATTTTATACATACATAATACATTTTGTCAGATTATTGATGTATTCCATACATACTACATCTTTGATAAATTGTGTTCTGTGTTATTTGTTTGTGAATTAACACCTTATAGTACACTGAAAAACCGATAAAAACGTTTCAAAAAATTTTTTAAGGTACAACCACATGGGACCTTCACAGAATAATAGATTAGGCCCTTGGCCATCTAAAATGGCCAATTACAACATTTTTTGGGAGGTCCAACTTTTTTTATTATGAAAAATGTCATAAATCTGTCAAAATTAATTTTTCGTACTTTTTCACACATCTTTCACAATATCTCCGGAACCAATTGAGATAATCAAGTTTTTTTTTTTTTTAGTCGATAGAGAAAACGTGAGCGGAGGTGACTGAATTAATTTAGTCTTTATGGAAAACCTAGTTTTTTATAAAATTTGGTAATACTTTAACATTTATTTTTCTTGCAGTATTTTTTTTCAGTAAGCGAAAAACTTTTTTGTTTTAAGGAATTTTGCCACAGTATATGCATACGGAATAAAATTAACACATCAAGGAAGTTTAAAAAAAAACCGCAATACTCTACGACTTATACGTTTCAAGTTATTGTTATTTGAAATTAAGTTTCTGCGGGCAGGATATTTCTACCGGTTCTACTGTGCTTTAATCAGTGTGCTATGCGTGTTGTGGGTGCATACTATTAAGTATTATTTTTGACATATC
Organism: Rhamnusium bicolor; assembly: GCA_029963845.1. Classification (NCBI taxonomy): domain Eukaryota; kingdom Metazoa; phylum Arthropoda; class Insecta; order Coleoptera; family Cerambycidae; genus Rhamnusium; species Rhamnusium bicolor. Next base: position 8,466 of record JANEYF010001152.1, read on the forward strand.
TTTAATATAAATTTTATTTTCATAAGCACTTAGGTTTTACTTATCATTATTTACATTGCATATTATTTAAAATCCATTATATTTATATATTACAACCTAAAATTGAATTAAAAAAAATACGAAATAATTGTTTATTTTAAAACATAAATTTAAAACTTATAAAACTTATAAAAATATTTCAAACATCGTCAACGTCGGATCTAAAAATATCTAGACAGTTCCTTGGTTGCAGCAGTTTGCATATTTGCACTCACTGCAACATTTCAAACCTTGAGCAAAACAGGTACATCTGTTGTTATAGACCCTGTCGGAACATCTTATTGACAAACTTTGCCTTACAATATCGGGCACAGATTTTTGACTAGAAAAAGTTGCCTTCCAAACATTTTCTGCAAATGTCCAACCGTATCGAGTTGGATCTTCCATCTGCATGTATTGTATATGGCTATTGTACTAAATTTTTTAATTGATACAGACACCTGGCTCCGTGGTCTAGAGGTAATGTACTTGCCTCAAAACTTCGGGGTCCCGGGTTCGATTCCCGGTCGAGGAACTGGGATTTTTCTGTGAGAGAGATTAATCGTAGTATACTCGAACATTGGGTGTGTGTCCATTGTCTCTAAATGTGTAGCCCTCTCCCACACAAGGTCATTCCAGACCTTCAGGGATAAAGAGGGTTGTAATTTCATGTGGTGTTATTATTATTATATTATTATACCTAAAAAGAAAATAATTACATGTAGGTGTTTTGTTTCTTTTTTAATAGGTATGGGCGATCTAGAAAAATAATTATTACCTTTTTAAATGTTGTCTAAAAGCATGGTCAGTAGGAGGCAGCTCAGAAGCTGGCCGATTTGTACTTGTTGTTAGGTCCCATCGCAGTTCATTTAGGGATTTTATATTTTTGTTTTTATTCTTATATAAATAAAGCGTATATTTTACCCCTAATTCCATCGGTTTATCCTCTGACAGAAAAGGAAGGTTTTCTAAACCTTTTAAATTATTTAAATTTTTATATAAAACAGAATGCCGTTTTCTTCCCTATTTTATACATGGCATTAGTTGTGTCACAACCAGTTAGGCAATGAATCGTTAATACTTTCTTGCAAATTTCCTCTCCTAAATTTGCCACAATATTGTTAATTGACAAAAAATGTATATTCTTACTATGTCCTAATTGTATAAATATATTCCTTTGGGACATATCTGGTGCTTCACAGTAATAATGTAAAAAGCAAAAATCAGGACATCAGTATCAACAGATTTTACCAGAATTGTATTACCTGATTTTAATTCTGATAACATAAAATAAACATTCCATTGTTAAGCATTAAATAATATGTAAAAAACTCGATAAAAATAATACTCATTCGCATTCACATTACACAAAGAAAAGTTTGTTTCTAACTGACAATATATGTATAATATAATGTATAATATATTATATGTATAATATAATCAATAGTCTACACTCTACACACTTGAGTGGCGCCGCAGTGAGGCGCATCTAGGATCGAAAAACTCGTAACTTTAAAAAACAAAATCTCGAAAACTATAAGTCGTAGAGAACTGACTTTTTTTTAAAAAACTTCCTTGAAGTGTAAGCTTTATTTCATACACATATAGTATTACAAAATTCCTTAAAAATAAAAAAAGTTTTTCGCTTACCGAAAAAAATGCAGCAAGGAAGGTAAACGTTCCAGTTTTACCTAGTTTTACAAAAAAATTAAAATTTCCATAAAAAACTAAATTAAAGCAGTGACCTTCGCCCACATTTCCTTTATCAATTAAAAAAAATACTTGATTGGTTCCGGAGATATCATGAGGGATGTGTGAAAAAGTAAGAAAAATTAATTTTGACAAATTTATGACATTCTTCGTAATAAAAAAAGTTTGACCTCCAAAAAAATGTTGTAATTGGCCATTACAGATGGCCAAGGATCAGGCTATCATGCTGTGAAGGTCCCAAGTGGTTGTACCTTAAAAAATTTTTTCAAGAAGGAAGCTACTTTTTCCCCGTTTTACGGTGCACTATTATGCTCTTTAATTTGGTTGTTCGTCTGCTGTTTGTAGTTTATAGACTTACTTCTATTGATTATTTATAAATTTTACTCTTTCTGTTTTTTCAAACCAAAACCGGTTCATATGCAATATCTGTCATATTTTTACATGTTCGCCAAAAAAATTATTTTTATAATTATCAATCTCAGATTTCTAGTTATTTTATTTTACAATAACAATCTACTTGAAATCGGAAAAACACTTTTAGAATAGATGCAGTTTACGCACAATAAAATCCGTTTTAAAAAACCTGTTTTCCTGAGAATTAACCTTCTCTTTTTTTAACATCTGTCGATTGCTTTTCGCCTAAACCATATTTGAGAATTGCATGAATCTAACGGACTAATATTTACAGGGAGGTTATTAGCTCGTCAGTTCCTTGTGCCATTTTTATTGGGGGTTTAAATTTAATATAGCCACTATCATACCTATTTTATTTGGTGCCCTGGCATTACTGGCTAAGAAAGCTATACTAATAAGCAAGTTAGCACTTATTCTTAGTAGTGCTTTTTGGATTAGGAGCGCTTCTGCCTTTGGAAATGGAAATAAAATACAGCACCAATATCAAGCTGCTCATTTTAATCATGGGGTTTGGAAGCAACGTGTAAGTAAGTAATATTTATTTAAATTAATAGTTTGATGTAAATATAGAACGAATTAAACAAATCAAGAAATATCCCATAATATGTTGCATGAAAGGGTTAACGGCATTGCAGTCCATTGATCAATAAAAAGCAGACTAAATTATTAACTACTAGACCATGGAAGTGAAAAACATTTTTTACTTTAGCCTTATGGTTCTAAAATTAAGAAATGCTAAGGCATTTCGAAACCGGTAATCATTAATAAAGGATTGTAGAGAGAAAAATAAAGACCTTTTCCTTCAAACTAATATATATATATATATATATATATATATATATATATATATATATATATATATATATATATATATATATATATATATATATATATATATATATATATATATATATATATATATATATATATATATATATATATATATATATATATATATATATATATATATATATATATATATATATGTTATTTTTCAGTTTTTCAGGGGGGTTGCGGTGGTGAATGCGTTAAATTCGTTTTCCGGGTATACCTTCCGGCGAGGGTGATAGGCCCCCGAGAGGGACCGGTTGTTCAACGACGTTTCGGCAGAATCTCATCTGCCCTCTCTTTCAGGTTCTAACAGATAACTGCTTACTGCGGCTTCGGTAACTCGAACTGAAATGACGTTTTCTGGATCTGGGGCAGTTCTCCTTATATACTCTACCTATAGTTACGCCCTTTTGCCTTTGACACCACTTCCGGGCGTCATGGTCTCTTACCATCTCCCTGCGATTTCGAGCGCGGCTTCGTGTAGACTACACGAAGCCGCGCTCGAAATATATATATATATATATATATATATATATATATAATATATATATATATATATATATATATATATATATATATATATATATATATATATATATATATATATATATATATATATGTTAAAATTCGTTTTCCGGGTATACTCCCGCGTAGGTGATAGGCCCCGAGAGGGACCGTGGTTGTCTGATAGGTCCCTCTCGGGGGCCTAACTACCCCTACGCGGGAGTATACCCGAACGAATTTAACATTCACCACCCGCGAAAACCTGAAAACAACAACATATATTATATATATATATATATATATATATATATATATATATATATATATATATATATATATATATATATATATATATATATATATATAGTATATATATATATATATATATATATATATATAGTATATATATATATATATATATATATATAATATATATATATATACATGGGTGGGGCAATAGTGCGTCGGACGTCGATATCTCGAGTTCTACGATAGCTAGAAATTTTTTAAAAAATTGCAAGTAAACTAGCTAAAAAAGTCTATAACTGGAAATTATTTTCGAACATACAGGGCGACCAAGACGAAATTACAGGACCAAGCGGCTTTTTTTTAAATGGAATGCTATGTATATCCAGTACATTTTTAGAAGCCTCTTTTCTAGGCTCTATTCATTCCTTTATTATTATTGGCTATCTCCTAATCACTTTGGTGTAATGAATTTTTTGTTGAAATAATGCCATCTGCAGATGGATATTAAAAAAATCACCACAGTCACAATTATGGGTTTTAAGAGAAAACTTATGTGAATACCATTTACGAGACATCTAATTAATGTTTTTGATCCATTTTCATTTCCTACAAATGTACAGGGTGGCCAAAAATTAGTATTCAATTAAGAACACTCTTTTAAATTGAATTTTCTCAATTTTTTCAAATGGAACGCCCTGTATATTTTTCAACGATGTGATGTAAAAAGTGAAAAATGAACGTTTTTTGTAAGTACTTCCCTATGACTAATTGCAACCATTTTCGTTTTATTGAACAATAATTACAACATTCCAAAATAAACTTAAAAAAGAGGTTTCTTCAAATAACTCAGTAGAAAAATTATAATAAATGTTCCACATGGTGGCCATTTCGATTGACACACATCTCTATGCGCTTTTGTTATGAGGTTCCCAGTGTTCCTAAAACTGCCGGTGTGATAATCTAAAGGCAGTTATTATTCTTTCCCCCATATTTTGTACTGTTGTTGATGTGTCTCTGTAAACAATTTCCTTCACGTATCCCCATAAAAAGAAATCCACCTTTTGTAGGATCTGGGGATCTAGCAGGACATTTAGTGGGTCATTTCTTTCAATCCATTGATGAGGGTAGGTATTATTTAAGTGGTCTCTAACTGCATTTAAATAATGTGGTGGAGCACCATCTTGCTGAAACCACATACTATTTCGAATTCTTCCAGGGAGATTTACCAATAATTGTGGCAGATGGTTTTCCAAAAAATGAAGATAAATAACTTCAGTCAATGTACCATCAAAGAAATGTGGCCCTATTACATGGGTCTCCATAAAATTCCTCCCCAAACGTTTATAGACCATCTGTGTTAGTTATCAACTTGCATAAAAACGTGAGGATTTTCCGAAGCATAATAATGGAAAGTGTGCCTATTAACAAATCCATTTTTATGAAAAGTTGCCTTATCAGTGAATAAAACATTATTGAAGAAGTTGACATCAACTTGCATTTACACCTGGCCCAATTACAAAATTGTAAGGCGCTTTTGAAAATCGTCATCAGATAACTCCGGTGCATTTGAATATGATATGCATGGTCAACTTGTTTGTGTTTTAAGATCTGACCCACAGCACCGTCTACTTATTCCCTAGCTAATGAGGTCACTTCTCTTGACTAAGGATGGGGATTCTATCAACTCCCGTTGCCAGCACCACAGAAAACTCATTTTCTCATATTTACTTGTTTAGGCACAACACGTTTTATTTCCTTTCACTTTTTTTATATTCGATTCAATTTCTGCAGAAATCTATCGAGAAGGTTTTGAAGTTGCCAACATTCCCTAGGAAACCTTCTTCAGGATAACCCGTTGTGGATAACCATTCTCCATTCGAAGCTAAATACAAACTTCTGTCTGACTCGCCCAAAACAAAAGTCATGTCTAGCCAAGTTCCGCTTTTAATTAAAATTCAAAATATTGTAACCAATTAAAATATTTTTAAATTTCAATAGTAAATTGTAACTAACGACCGATTAGAGTGATACACCCATGCTCCTTTGTACACGACAACCCTTTATACCACAAAAACTGGAGGCTTTTATTGCTACTGTCGAATACACCGGGAAAACAGGCAAAAAGAGCTTTTTTGCTAAAAAACATTACAGTAAAGGGACTGGTTAAATACTATTTACTCATTTCAATGGAATATGGTCCATTAAATTCTGGCCTCCCCAATTTCAAAATTGCATAAAGACGTGTGTCAATTCACAATGGGCAACATGTCGAACACCTGTTATAAATTTTTCAATGAATTATTT
>JANEYF010001156.1:0-60805 GCA_029963845.1 Rhamnusium bicolor
TTCGGATAACCGAATAACTGGTTTTGGATACCGATCAACCGATTTTCAAATAATCGACTAACCGGGTTTTTGGATATCCGATTAAATGGTTTTGATCTATATTTGAATACCCGGTTTTATCCGAAACCGGTTTTTGAGGAAACCGATTAACCGGTTTCACATATTCGGTTTTTGCGAGCACTAGTGACAATGATGGTTTTTTCAATTTTATTTTTCCTTAGGAACACATGGTGAACGGGGCCTGGCATATTTGTACGCCCTATAAATAAATTGTGCCCTCTAACTTAGGAAACTTTTTGAAGACATAATTTCAACAAAGGGGGAAGGATGTTGGAGTTTCAAAAGTAAAATTGTAATTTAGTTTAAAATAAAATAGAGCGCGTTATAGAAGGCACCTCGCGAGTCCTTGATTTCGTTCGGGCGCATAGGGTTGGTACTTACACGTATGGTAGAAAAAATACGAGTGAGTAAAAAGCATTATATAACCAACCCGCCATTATTAGTGTTTTAGTTTCATTGCAGTATAGTTGTCATCTCGTTCTTGTTTGCTGTAACATATCATATGTTGTTTTGCATTATGTGTTGTGTGTGGTCTAATAAATGTTTGTTAAGTTTATCCACAAGAATTAGTTTTCCTTTACTCTAAAACACAACGTGAATAAGCACCTCATACATCCTCTCTTCAGAATTACAACCCCAAAGATAAAAATGAATCTTGCTTTTAACCAAACAGAAAAAATTGCAATCCATTATTACGAAGTGTATAAACAAAAAAATTTTAGCCGTAACAGATACAAAAAGTTATCCGGCTCGAAGGACCACTTTTGTAGATGTTAAAGCACATTACAATTTAACTTTTGAAACTCCAACATTGCCGTATTATTATTGTACTGTTTTACAACAATTGTTTCCAGGCAAAATACATATCAATTGAAATGCAGATTGCTCTATTAAACTTAAAGAAATGTGTTCTTAAAAATGTTTTCTTAACCGCCTTTCAAGTCACTGAGGTAACATCCGGAAAATCCCAGGATTTCTTATTGGGTAAAGAAAGACAAATCCCTACAGTTTATTGTGAAGTCCGAACCACATTTAGGGCATCGACAGTTCTCTCTCCCATCTTAGTCCGGAACAAATTACAAATAAAATTTTGAACTTGGTTCAAATTGTTCGTATTGATTCAATAACGTAATACATTAATCATTCCTAAACTTACTAATTTTTTAGTAAGTGACAATCAGCTTCTAATCGAACACTGCCGTTACACAAAGTATTGTGTAAATATTCTATCAATATTTCGTGAACGTCTCCATCTCTCCTGTTTTTTAGGTTTTCCAAAGTAACAGATTTGACTACAGATTTCAGGAGTCCCTACAAAAAAACTCTAAGAGTATTAAGATCCTGCAGCCGTAGTAATCAGTAATTTATTTTTTTGTGGCAATCCAATATTATTATACTATTTAAATAACAAATGTTACAAAAAAACAGTTTTTACGGTTATTTTGCCATTAAAGTAATATTTAGAATTAATCGACCTTAATATTACTACAATATGTTCGTTTCGTAACGCCCCTGAATATGAAGAGGCTGGAAGGTAGTTTGCTGAACAATCCACAATAATATGTGCGGTAAACTACATGCATGTTTAATAACACCTATCACGCTATCACGCACTGAATCAGGCTCTGTCAACAATATCTTCAGTCACATACACAACAGAGCATCCTGGATATCATACGTTACACTCTTGTCAGTGATGTATTAGAAAATCGAGTTTAATTATTTATCTTATTTAATAATAAATTAAATTCAAGGACCTGATAAAAGAAACTGTACGTTTTAAAATAAACGACGTCATGAAAATTAGGTCATATTTAATAGCATATTATTTCAACCTGTATTCCTACACTAGACATAAATATTACGTAAAATTATATGCTTTTTTTCTTTAACTCTAAGCAAAGTGCTAACTTCCCTGCATTAAAAACGTCAGGAAGTGTACAGGTAACTGTCTTTTCAAGGAAAGAATTTCCCCTGCCTCCCCTTCTTAGTCTCCTCAGGATTTCCTTTTTAAATACAGTGTGTCTCACTTAAGAGTGTAACAGCGTAATAATTCTTGTTTTTTGTCCGATTTAAATCAAACTGGTCACCAAGGTCTATTTAAAACCTCAAAATCATTTTCCATCTTTAAATGCAAAGCCATCTACGATGCTAAATCATATGAAGGAAATCAAAAAATCATAGTAGGCATTTTTTAATCAAATAATTTTGTTAACAAAACTTGTTCGAAATCATTCAAAAACCCTGAACCCGAAGTTTAGTTAAATTACAAAAAAAAATGAGGTTTTGATGAAAAAAATTCCAGTCCCAAATGTCTCGTTTTGATAAGCATGCTCTGACTCCTTTGTTTCTACTAAAAGACAATTTTGTATATGTCAGATTAGTTGTCAAGTAAATCTGATGGCATTCTATCTGATTTTTTTGTATTCTAGCATATTTTATTTCAATTAAAATGCTTACAACTGCGGAAAAAGTGGAAATTGTTAGATTAGTTGGAGATAATTCTCGTAGAGCGAGGGAGGCTGCTACAGAATTTAATAAACGGCATCAAGATCAACCCCCAATAGACCATGTAAAAGTTTGACGAATTAATAATTTATTCAATAGAACTGGCAAAGTTCGCAACAAACAAGAACAACGTGTGAGGGATCATTTAGAGATCCATAGTTTCTGAGAGAAAATCCAAGGTGTAGCCTAAGGAGAATGTCCACAATTTTAAATGTACCCAAGGATAAATTTGGCGATGCTTCCGTCGAAATAAATTACGTCCCTTCAAGCGACATTTTTAACGGCATAGTTAACTCTCAAATTCGAAAGACGGATAATCCTCATTGGGTTGTAAACTGTCGGCGCCTGGAAAATGAATGTGTGGTGCGGTATTTTAAATGAACAAATAATAGGGCCATATTTCTTTGAGGGAAATTAAAATGTGGAACGTTTTCTAATTTTTTGCAAAGAAACCTGAATTTTCAATCGAAATCTTGGCCCCTTATTGCATACAAAAAATCTGATATTTCAATTTAATGGAGCCCCAATCCACAGTGCAATGGTAGTACAGAATTGACTAAACGACGACTTTCCCCGGAGGTGGATTGGAAGAAATAGCCATTTTATTAATTGGCCTCCGAGGTCACCTGACCTCACGCTCTTGGACTTTTTTTATGGGGATTTTTAAAGGATGAAGTCTACAATACGCAGCCACGAAATAAACTACAAATGGGAAACCTGGCAAGTTTGCGCTGAAATTACGCCTGCAACCCCCCGAAAAGTTATGAACAACAACAGAAAGCGAATTGAGGCATGCACTAGAGCTAATGGAGGTTTGATAGAACATAATATTTAATTATTTTGGTTGTATTCATTATTCATTTGTATAAATTGTATTTCAAAGAAATAAATTTAGAAATAATTTTTATTAAAATGCCTAAAATGATTTTTTTTCATCAAGACCTCATTTTTTAGCATGTAACAAAACGGGTTCAGGGTTTTTTGAATAATTTCGAACAAATTTTGTTAATACAATTTTTTGATTAAAAAATGCCTACTATGATTTTTTTGTTTCTCTCATATAATTTAGCATCGTAGATGGCCTTGCATTTAAAGATGGAAAGTGATTTTGTGCTCTTAAATAGACCTCGGTGACCTCTATCTTTTGAGACCAGTATGATTTAAATCGGACAAAAAACAAAAAATTATTACGCTGTTACACTCTTAAGTGAATCACACTGTATGTGGTCAGCTTGTAAAATTTGCTAATATCAATGTCCTTCTTTAGGATCAGCACTGATTTTAACACTGAATAAGGTTGCCGAAGTTTTTTAGGCAAAAAATGTTAGGAGCATTTTCATTAATTACATTTTTTGATTACAAACAACAACAATCAACAAAACACAGATAAACAGTGAGTTGTGCATTCAACAAAACACATTACATAAATTAGACAACTGTCAAATCCTAAAGCAGAAGCTGAGCGGGAGGGGTAACACGTGGGGTCAAACGAGGATGTACTGCCATTCCCTTCGACATTGCCCTCTGCCGGAACTAAGATTCAAACTCAAATGCATATAGACAGTGACTAACACAGAATTGTTAAGTTTCTGGCTACTAGCATAAAACTTTCTCCACTTTGGCTGAATGTGTTTTGTCTCAAAATTCTGCCCAAATCCTCAGACCCTCTGGGTTCAAAATGGCAGCTTGTGCGAGAAAGAATCTCTGGTATTGGGTATGTTTAGAATCCTTCAATATACTTAAGGATTGTGGACAATAATATTTGACAAAAATATCAATAGCCGAACCCATGTGGCTCCTACAGTTACATACAAAATGACATAATAGTGGGTCAAAGGCAAAAATGTAAAATTTACAAAGCATATATCTTGTTATTTTTTGTAATTCTCTGCTTTGCAATTCAGTTTTTTCTGTTGAAAGTAAGTAATTCTTGAAGTACAGTGGCTGTCAAAATGTCTAAGAAAACATAGTTCGTGGATCTGAAGGATGTATAATCATCGCCTCCATTGCCTTTGCCGCCAAAGATCTCGTGTAAGCTCTGTGTATCAAGATGATTTTGGTTTGCGCTTAATTCATTCTGAAATATACGGTCATAATTGACACATATATCATGTGCCACAATCTTTTACCTTGTGTAAAACGCCTAATGTGGCCAACTGTTAACAAATGTCCAACAAATATCGCTTGAACAAGCGAGATGGACGTAATAGTGTGAGTGTATTGTAGGTGGCTGGTGGCGGATAGACTGAGCCTCTCCTTACGTTTGTAGGGTGTATCTTTCCATCTAATTTCATACTAGTTCGCAGCCATCCCTCGTATTCTTTTTCTAACTGGCCACACTTGGCGTTATATAGAGAATATACCAATACTTTACTACTAGTGCCTTCATATAGCAATGGACCAATATACGTACCTTTTCACTACATTCCTTACGGGCATATTTCACTGCATTAAAACCCATCAAGTATGCAATTGTCAGGGTGGCCCTATTTTTAGCCTAAATACTTTTTATCTAAGTTTGAATCTTGGAGGGTTATTCTAATAAATGTGTTCAATGAATGAATTGGAAGTATTCTTTAAATCCTAAATGATCCCTTAAAAGTTGAATTTCTTTAAACAAGTCACGAGGGATATTTGCAACGCGTGCTAAGCACATTCCATCGCCCATTGCGTTAAATTTACACGCATCTTTGACAGCACTGCCTATGTTTTCTTAGAAGCTGAAAATAACCTATCAACCAGATTTATCAAGTCGTAACCCAAGTACAAACAACAGCAGCTCATCCTTTAATTTCGTACTGTACAAGACACAATTTTCAAATCCAAATGACTTTTAGAATGGGAGATGTATCACTGAATTAATGCAAATATTGAATGTACTTAACAAGTTAAGCTAGAACTGTACCATATACATACAAGGCCCATGCGCTGTACGCATACTTTGGAAGAGTGTCTTTCTTCACTTCTTCCTCGTGTTCTAAAGGCAATATAGTATCCCTTATGGTACTTGGTCTCCATTACAACCAAATTTGTGGATGTTGATTTTGCTAATAACTTTTCATTAGATATTTGCACTGATATACGGTGAATTGTTGGCCCAGTACCTAGTGTAGACTTCTGTGCCATCAATGTCGCAAAATAAATACAGTTTTGGAGTCGCTGAGAGAAGTTAATAATTCTGCATAATGTAGTATTTACTGTGTTGGAAAATGATAATTTTATGAGAAGTGATTAAAAACCATGTTTTGTTAAGTATGAAAAGTAGAAATTAATTTAGAAGTAAAGGATTTTATAATAAGCAAACGATAAATATTTTAACTTCAGTAAATTCTGATATTGAAATAAAATTTGTTAAATTAATTTGCATTCATGCTTTCTCTGGAGATAAACAAAATTCTTGAACGATTTATTAAATAACTTTTCCATCTAAAAAAGAATTTGAAAACAATTTGTCATGGCAGATGTTCGAATTGAATGCCAGTTAATTTAGTTCTTGCCCTAAAAATATGTCTCAACTATGAACACAACATGCTTCATTGATCTTTTAGATAGAAGCTCAAAGTTAATTACATGGAAATTTCTGAGTTTATTAGATGCAAGTATGTGAGCGAGAATTTCCAATTCAAACGAAGTAATGCGCGTTGGCACAGCGAACGCATTCCTTGATCGTTCCCCTTATTTCGGAGTTTCAATATCAGAACTCGAGCAAAATTCATTATTAGGAAACAAGTTATTCAATATTCTGCTCTCCTTTGATGTTTAATGTTGGCTAACACAGCTTTTAGCTTCAATTTTCAATGTTTCAAGAATGTCGCAACATCTACTTATAAAAGAATTATTTTTAATGTTACTTTTTACAGTCTCATTTCGTCTGGGGAGACAAACTCAGCACAGCTTAACCTTGAAACAAGTGAAGTGAAAATATCCAAATTATGTATTCTCGTATGGATCCTAAGAGATCTTTTTTTTTATTAAAAAATCTGGCAGTGTCATAAGACGTTTATAAATTTCGTTTTAAACCACTCTAAATCTACGGAAATAAGCCAACTTTAAAAAGTTTAATAAGTATTATATAGGGAGTGTATTATATAGGGTAGGAAGCAATAGTGCATCCGACTTGGATATCTCGAGTTCTATGATAGCTAGAAACTTGATTTAAAAACACAAGTAAACTAGACAAAAAAGTCTATAACCGGAAATTATTTTTGAATATACAGGGTGAGCAAAGACGATCCTACAGGGTCATGTAATTTTTTTTTAAATGAAACGTCATGTATATCTGAATGTTTTTTGAAACCACTTTGTGGCCCCCTTTCACTCCTGTATTGTTATTGACTCTCTCCCAACTACTTGGATGTAATGATTTTTTTTGTTGTTGAAATTATACAATTTACACGTTTATATTAAAAATATCACTACATTCACAACTATCGATGTTAAGAAAATATATGTTAGTACCAGTTATGAGACATCTGTATGATGACAATCAGCCATTTTAACTTCCTAAAAGTATAAAGGGTGGCCAAAATTTTTTATAAATTTACAACTTTTTAAACTGAATTTTCTCAATTTTTTCAAGCGTATATTTTTAGACGATGTGATGTAGGATTGAAAACGAACATTTTTTGTATGTGCATTCCTATGGCTATTTGTGACCATTTTCAATTTATTGAACAATACTGGCAAGATTCAGCAATAAAAATTAAAAATGAGGTTTTTCTTCAAGTAATTCAAGAGAAAGTATTATATTAGGCATGTTACATGATGTCCATAAAAACGTCACACTAACAACAATCCAAAATTTGCAGGAAAGGATTATAACTGCTTTTAGAAGTATCACTCAGGCAATTTTATGAACAGTAGAAACCTCATTCCAAAGACGCATAGAAATATGTGTCAATCAAAATGGGCAACATGTGGAGCACTTTTTATAGTATCTTCTCTTGAATTACAAACAAATACATATACTTTTAATTTTTATTGCTGAATTTTGCAGTTATTGTTCAATAAATCGAAAATGGTTACAAACATAGGGATGTACGTACAAAAAATTTTCGTATTTCAATTCTGCATCACATCGTCCATTTAAAAAATTTTGTAAATTCAGATCAAATAGTTGTAAATTTAAAAATTATTTTTAGCCACCCTGTATACTTTTAGGAAGTAAGAATTGCTGAGTATCATCACCCAGATGTCTCATAACTGGTACTAACATATTTTTTCTTAAAATCGATAATTATGACTAGTGATTTTTTTAATATACACGTGTAAATGGCATAACTTCAACAAAAAAACTCATTACATCCAAGTGGTTGGGAGAGAGTCAATAATAATACAGGAGTCGAAGAAGGCCATAAAGAGGTTTCAAAAAAATGTTCTGATATATATGGCATTCAATTTAAAAAAAATGTTAGTTGGCCCTGTAGAAACGTCTTGGCTCACCCTGTATATTCGAAAATAATTTCCGGTTATAGACTTTTTTTGTCTAGTTTAATTACGTTTTTAAATCAAGTTTCTAGCTATCATAGAACTCGACATATCGAAGCCGGACACATTATTGCCCCACCTGTATATATTCTTGTTCAGTGTAGAAAGCTAAATAACAAATTTATATAATTTTTCGACAAAGGTTCAAAATTATCTTAAAAAGTAATAGTTAGCAATATATTGGACTAAACCCAACATAAAATTTATTTCGATAGGTAGATACGTACTAACAACCGATAATGCGATGTTATAGCACTCAATTGTCCTATTTTAGAGTGATTGGACATGCGTTTTTCAAGCGAGGGCTTGTTAACTCCATGCCACGACGTTGTCATATTCTCTCGCTTTGGCCCATTTTTAAGAATTATTGAAGTACATACAATTTATTTCCCAAAAACCCGTCGGCAGACAAAAAATTAGTATCAAATTTTTTTTTGCCTTTTTCGAAATACATTTTCCCTTGAAATTTTAATTTTCTGTTGTTTTTCCAGTACGTAATTAACTTTTAAAAAATTAAAACAATTATTTTTTCTGGCAAATTTTTCGACACTTATTGTATAAAACTATCTTATTATTACTCTTAATCCAATATACTACCTTCTAAAATAATGATACTTATACTTCTACACCCCGTTTATGAAGGTCTTTAAAATGTTATATTAAACACTCTTTTATTTAAGTTTGCGCATAACTTATAGAAAATTTATATTGTATAATAAAGAACAACTAACACTTGTCATACCTTAATTTAATTATACTAAAAATCGGCTGAGCCAATTTCTATCTTCTACGGAGGGCCGAACGCCACAGGCGTTCGATGAGAGGGCCTCCGGCCCTCTGGAAATGTTGAATCGACCCTGCGGGCAGATTCTCCATTTCCGACTCCGAGACGCGTCCTAATGTCTCGGCATTCGGCCTCGACGCAAAGGGCCTTGGAAGTCGGTGCCCGGGCCGGCCGCCGAGACCGGCGCACATGTTTCGGCCTTATGGCCTTCACGGAAAGGGCCCTCGGCCCTTTCTAGTCCGAAACGTCACAGTTTTTCGAAAAAATCACGTTTTTTTTGAATTATTTTTCGAATTTTTGTCCTTTCCCGCTCTCCCCAAAGCGCCGGAATCACTTCTGCCTTACGGCCTTCACGGACCTTTCTGACCCGAAACGTCACAGTTCTTCCGAAAAAAATCACCTTTTTTTTCAGTTCCGGCATTAAAACCTCGTATATTTTTTTCGAGGTCGCTGATCAATTCCCCGCCCCGCATGTCGCCGGAATCCGCGGAAAAAAATTTCGTATTTGGGACACTGGGTACGCTAAATTTTCTGCGGGCCACCGTATACCACTCTAATAAATTTAAATAAAAATTAATTTCGAAAAGATTTTGAAGGGGGAAATTTTGAACGGAGAAATCGCGCGAAACGGAACTTTCGCAACGGGTTTTTGTGTACGGATGGAAGCATTAAGGTTGGGAAGGAGCTTCGCCAGCCCGCACCGACCCGGACCTCGCGGATTAAGGGCGGCAGGAGCGAAGGAAAAGTGACATTTTTGACGTTTACACTAAAAATTTATTTAAAAATTTAAATATGGCCGCCGTTTCTTGCTATCACAATATAGTTTTTCAAGACGTAATGCCGACGTGAAGCAATTTTACTTTTCGACTCGTATCTCTTGTATCTTTCTCGTTTTTGAAAAATAAGGAATCTAATTGTCGCGGCGCACTGAAGAATTATTCCTACCATCGATCCTCGTGAACCAAAAACGTCGAAAAGGTCCCGGAAAAAAAACCTTTAGAGTAACCAATTTCCCGAAAAGACAGAGAGGACCGATGAATGACAGCTATCCACGTTTAAGAAGCCGCGACGCGAACCGAAATGCAGAAGTATTTTCAAAAATTCATATCTTATTCATTTCCGGAAATTAAGAAATGAAAATGTGGCTACAGGCTGAAGAAAATATGAATCTTTCGATTTTCGCAAACACCGATCAGCCACCTGTAGCGGAAAAAAAGCCGTTGCGTTTGAAACTTTATGCAAACATAGAAAGAGAGGTACGATGAAAGAGAGCTATCACCTTTTATAATATAGTAAGAGTAGAGTAGAAGTAGATTTAGTAGATTAAAACAAATTATTTCTATCTAACATAAAATAACCATTATTTACTTGTCTTCGTCCTCGTGTTTTTAAATGATTGATACAGATAAAGTATATAGTACAGCGTGGTTTTTTTTTTTATATACTGTACAATAGAGATTACTCATCTTTTATCAGAAAATAATGATTTTAAAAGAGCAGAACGTAAATGAAAAAACTAGATTTAAAAAAGTATTCATATTAGACATAAATAATGTTTAAAGAAACTACGATTCAGCTGATAGCGATGTATCGGGATAAATAATTGCTCCTCATCATTGTGAGCAACTAAATAGAGGCACAAAGTGAAACAAAATAATGAATAACTGGAAAGTTTAGAACGCATTGCTCAAATCCGTCAGCATTTATATCTTGCCAGTAAACTTTCTAAGAATAAGAATTAAATTATTCCAGTTTTTTGAAATATTTCATCCAAAAGTGGCAAAATAATAAAATCCCATGTCGAATATTATGATTGTCAATTTCACTTTTAAGTTATCTAGGTATTTTTAGAAAATCGACATTTTATTTGTTTCTTATTTATACATTTCTAGAAAAAAATAATAAAACAATTATTAGGTATTACATAAGTATCCTTTTAAACCTACTATGATAAAAATAAATATCTGTAGTTTTTTTATATTTTGTGCTGTCACTCTTATTTGATTGCGCTAGTATAAAAGTTTTAGGTAGATAATAAATCGAACTATTATTTAATACAATGTCACCTTCCTCCTAGATAAAGTAGCTGTTTTAAAAGTTTCTGCGATAACATATATTTAAAGTATCGTGTTTTATTTATTATCTACCCACAAATTTTTATATTAGTGCATTCAGATAAGAATGACCGTATAAATGTAAGATACTATAGGAATTTATTAGTATCATAAAAAGTGCGTACACATCTGCATGCATATGTGTCGAGAAGCTACACATATGCGTGCGCACTCAACCCATGTTCACTGCTTAGTACATACTGGCTGTCATTTTAATGCCTGCATGTGTGCCATTATGTCTGATGTGTGCTCATCGCGCTCCAATCGATCGCTTTTAAATTTGAAAATGTCTTAAGAAGTGGCTGTAGCATGTGCAACTTATTTGTAATTAACAGTTTATTTTCCCATGCATCATCTCTTTTGGTTTTTGAATAATGAAACGTATGTTATGTTTCCCACAATATTGGGAATTGCTCATATTGGCCAATGAGAGTAAGACACTGTTCAATTTCAGTTTTACTAACTGATGTATATTTTCGCTCGCGCGCGATTATAAACTGAATAGACAGTAAAAGCCATCCAAATTGAGAGAGAACGCATACACAATGTTTCTTTAAAGATAAGTAACCGACACTACTCTGGCTCGCTCCTTGTGCGCTCAGGCCTTTCGCAAGTGGTTACGCATGCGGTGAGGTCGCGAAAGCGCCATCCACACTAATGTCCATACGTTGTGTGGCTTCTCACCGCATACGTATGCAGATGTGTACACACTTTTAGGTTTGAAAAGATGCTTATGAAATACCCAATAATTATTTTATTAATTTTTTCTAGAAATTATCTAGGCATGTTCTACTTGAATCAAATTAGGAAATAATAATCATCCACGCAAATTCTCATCTTCTTTGATGAATCTCACTTATTACTATATCACATATAATGTTATCAATGTAAATTATAGAACTTATTGTCTTTCCGTGATCAAAGACATAGACAATGGTTCCAATTCTTAAATATTTGCACACCACTCATTGCTAAATCTCTATATTATTCATTAATTATCTTTTAAGGCCGCAATACATACAGAGTCTTGCGTTAAGAAAAGAGTGCGTACGCCATGTACAGTTTAAACTCATAGTGTGTGTCTCACACCAGAAATGCACAGTTAAGAATTTCTAGTGCGAGGGGATGGTGGGATGAGGGGATGTCTGTGAGTATAAGCCCATATGAGATACAGTTTTCAGACAGTGTAGTGAATTGAATTAATTCGTGTGTATATTAATTCGATATTATAATTTATAATTTTGTAATAATGCAAGAAACAGAATGACCGACGTACGTAGATTGTCTAAAACGTTTTGAGATGAATGTATTGAACTCTACAGGGTGGACAAATTTCGATGTTTGTATAGGGTAATTCGGTAACTGTAAGTGATACAAAAAATGGAAGACATATTCTCGATCTCTTTTTTTGAGACAAAATCACTGGCGAAAACAAAAATTTGCTCTCGTCTTTTGTTTTCGAGTTATAAACAAAAAGTTCGATTTTTCGACTTTTAGATACATGTCAATATCTTGGTTGTTTGTAAAGTTACGAAAAAAACAACTTTTACATTCCTGAGGCACTTTTTTTCTGTATAATACAGTGGCGTCGAGAAATTAAAAAAAGGTGCAATTTCGTGTTATCGCATATAGTTGTATTTTTTTAAATAGGAATCAATGGTTTAGTTAAAAAGGAATTTTTTTTCTCTTTCAAACTATATATCATATGTGTGGTAGCTTTTAATGTGTAAGTATTTAATAGCGAAAAGTAATCTTTTAGTAGATTACATTTTGCGTTTTTTTATATTTATTCCAAGTAAGGCGTACTTGGCATAAATATAAAGAAACAAAAATGTCATCAATGACAGTGTTTATCCGTTTGTCAGTAAATTGCATATTAATAATTTTGATTTCGTCATAATTACACCCCATTTAATCGTAAAAGTGAAGATGTCTTATAAAAATTACGAGAAATATGAGACATGTATGATGTCGGTCGGATAGTAGCATTTGGACCATATGAGAAGTTTCACATACCTCTCACCACTACTCAATTTACCTTAGTCAGTATATGACTAGCAGGTTGGCCACTATCATTTGTCTGTTCCATAACCTATGGCATACTTAGGAGAACTAATAAGTTCGAAACCGGTCTATGTCTGGTTAGGAATTGACAAATGATATTGGCTCCAGATCTATCATGATTTGAAGGTATAATCCAATGCAGGTCGGGGTATTTGCCCGCTGAGTAGTTGTTTCGTTCAAATCGTATTTAATAATGTGTCTAAAAGTCGAAAAAATCGAACTTTTGTTTATAACTCGAAAACAAAAGACGATGGCAAATTTTTGTTTTTACAAGTGAATTTGTCTCAAAAAAAAGAGATCGAGAATGTCTTCCATTTTTTTGTATCTCTTTCAGTTTCCGAGTTACCTATACAAACATCGTGCCCACACTGTACAGAGCACCTCTATGCCTGTGGAAAATTTTTAATTATTATATCGCACGCCGCTGCCATTTAACATAGTTCGCTCTGAGACGTCATTATGATGTGACGCATGTAAATATTAAGACAAAAGTGATGACATGCGAATCTGCTCTGTGGGTAACGGAGAGTACATTTTTGACTTACGGCACCCGTTAAGACTTGATTGAGCATTCTTCCCTTAACGAGAATCTCAGTGTGTGTGGCGGCCTTTAGTCAGGACATGATAGAATTAAGAGTAGAAATAATTTTAATAAGATAAAACATTCCTATTGATACTTTGGAATATTCATGACTTTCACTTAGAAAATCATCCAGTAACCTTATTGGTCACTTAAGATTCTAATACAGTGTACTTCTCAGGTTCTAGATTGCTTTTACCTTTAAATAATGTGCTTTTTTTTTTTGTTTTATAAATTGTTGGAGAGTGTTCTAACAAAGAAGAAAACCAGGCTCTAAATAGTCCACATTTCGTCTTTATTTAAAGATATCATCAGGACTATTAATTCAAAGTGATAATTTTAACTATATAAACATAAACAGGGTATAAACTATTAGCAGAAACAATAACACTGAACAAACAAGCTGGAACATTTACTGGACTCATATAAGAGGCAACAAATTTTTAAATTTTACAATCAAAATTTTTAACGGTACTGTCCGAGGTAAAAATATTTTATATAAAAATATTTCTAGAGTTGTTTTTATATGATACAATCGATGAATTAGCATATTACATATAGATCTGCGTTTGATAAATATCCCGAATGTATTTTTGTTATTATAACTAAGAGTCTCCACTGGTTTTTACTTTTCGGAATTTGCCTCTCTGTCGAGTCCAATTTTCTAGTAGTTTTCGTAATACCTTATGACTGGCTACTTACATATTTAGATATGCATCTGAAGCTAATAGGATCTGTCAGGATCTCAAAATGATGTAGAAACTTACCTGAAATAGAAAGAAAATATTTTAATATTGATATTTCTCTGTATTATTCTATTCAAGTATAAATTGGACAGGAAAAGTTCCATTCATGTAAATTAAAATTACTTTTTATTTATAAATCACAACCATGGGTACATATTACTAAATTGGTATCTGAATTTTGTTTAAATTTAATTCTAATATTATAAGCTTTTTTTAATTACTTATTTAACATTGTCCTATTTCCGCTACCAAGGCCAATCACCGACGCCAGGAGATAAGTTGATGATCAGTGCTTGTGTAAACACTGCCCTAACCTTAGAAAGTTTGCTGAACCCCCGTTTTATTGTAAGGTAGGGCTTTAACATGTTCACATTGCATATTTGCTAATATTGTGTAGATATTTGGCAGAGATTTAGCTTTGATAGCGAATTTACAGATTTTTAAAAGCTTCCTTGCAATTAATTAGGTCTACATTTGATGAGTTACTACTTTGAAAAATTACTAGGTACACGAATATATTTATATCAACAATTGATTTATTTTAGTAAAAACCCCAACAATTTGTTAATTATTTATTAAATAGTTAATGACAATTTATTTAACAACCATAACCCGTAGTAAAAAACATGAAGTTTCAGCATAATATACAGAATTTTATGGTCTTATTTTCTACACGTAAAATATGAGTGTTTAATCAATTAGGGACAAAAAACTTAATTTACACCATTTGTAGAACAGGTCTTTTAACATTTCTACTATATTTTGTTTCATTAGTTTCACATTTTTCTGACTCATTTGTTTTTAATTTTCCACATCTACAAAAACAATTATGTTTTACCTTAACGTTAAATTCGGTATATATGTAAATCACAATTACAATTCCAAATTAAATGACTTTTCTAAAATAAAAGACTAATTTGGCAGTTCATTAGCGGATTCCAGTTGATTTAAATATAAAAGTTAGTAAACGAGTTTCCACCTTCTGAATAGATGTATTGCGTTTCCGTCTAGAATATCGCTTTTCTGGTTTCCACGTCCTCTGGTAGCACTTGAAGTTGCTCATGTTTACGCAAACAAATCGATATTCAATCACATAAATGCATTCTATTTTGTCAGCTTTCCCAGTACATGCAGGTAATCAAATAACGACATCAAACTATTTACTTTTCTCTTTCCATATATTATGTACTTTCTTATCTGTTGCGCCATCATCTTGATATGTTTGCAATAAACGATATTAAGTTTTCACTATTTCTATATTCTGATGATAAATCTACATACCGTGTAAGGCGCTACCAGAATCAAGGACGAAAAATAATTTTGTAGAATGCATCGGTTTTATAAGTACAAAAAATACGTTTATTATTGAAACTTACATGAACAGTGCTTATACCATTGTAATTACAATAATTACTCTGCTTGTGTAATTTTATAGTTTTCTGCTGAAGTTTATTTACAAAATGACTAACAATGTGAACCTGAGAATCACACAGTTTTACAAATAGTTCTAAATTCTGAAATTTATTTTCAGTTGTAAAATGTTGATTGGATTGAATTTTATAATAAACATCGTCGTATTTAGTTTCCTGTCGTTATTTCACAAATATTATTTAGCAGCATGTTGTATCTCTGACATCATCTTATATCCGTATTACTAGACATAACGTAGCAACTCACCCTTATGTCTTCTGTTCGTCATTTTAGCGAACATTCTTCTTGCTGCGAACAACAAAGTTATGGAATTCATTGACCAATTTTTATTTCCTCAGGTCTTTAAAGTCATAATTACTAAATTCTTCTATAAAATTTTCATCCCTACCTGTCCTATGTAAAATGATGTTTACTAATACAGAAAATAAATTACGTATTTAGAACATGTACTTAGGTCGTAATCGCACTGATTCAATGCAAGAAGGATACAATAAAGTATATTGGTGAAATTATAAACCAGGTGCAAATACTCTTAAAACGATATTAAACGAAGGGGTTGATCGAAGTAAAATTATACACTAATTTCCAAAATTGTGTACGTGAAGCAGAAAACATTATAAAATATCACAATAAAAGTATAATTTAAGACTTAAAAAATGCAGTACAAAAGCGGAATTATTTAGCGAATTCGTCGACATAGTTAATGCCTATACAATTTATTTAAAAAATAATATTCCCCGGCTCAAAGTGCATTTTCAGGAAAACTGTGCACTAAATGTGACGATAAACATCTTAAAATTACTTTTTTTTTTTTTCAGGTTAAACGTTTTATTTATATAAACGTCCTGGTGGAGTTTAGCACATTGCTATTCCACCACTTAACCAGGACAGGCACATACACACAATAACGATTCCTCCAACATTTGCCAGATGCCGCGGCTGAGACTCTACTCCTTATGTACGAGTTCGAAAGACGCTGCTTTCCTATGTAGTTAATAAATATGAAAATATGGTATATAATAATAATAATAAAGAATTATCCATTGTTTTATGTACATTGTTTTAGAGCATTATTATTAATTTGAGTTCCATAATCATAATTTGCGATTTTGGGGATTTTTTTGTTTGAGAATACTTTATTATGTCAAAAATATCATCACAAAGATTAATGAAAAATTGGTCAACAGAAACGAATTAAATATGTTTCATTCAATAAATTTCTGTATCTTAAACGCATTATATTTTATTTTTATAAGATCTAGACTTCTACTAACTTAAGTATCAATAAAAGTTACGTTAAATAGAAAAAAATACTAGTCCAGCAAATAAACTGGGTGTAGCTATGATAGTAACCAAAGTGAAATAGGTTTCATTATATGTTAAAACATTTTTTACTAAAAGAAGGTAATCTTCAAGTAAATAGAATCTAGAATGTCTGTATACAGACAGACAACTAGAAAGATAACGTAAATAAATATTTGCTAAATATAAAACAATATGATAATTTTCAAAGTAAAGGTAACGTTAAATTAAATTATGTATTAGTTCCTCGTAGAGAGGTAATAACGAATTCCAGATAAAGTTAAATAAATATATATAGCTTGACTATATGTTTACTGCAGATAATCAAAAGTTAATCAATTGCCAGACAACTAGGCAGGTATCTTTGCCATAGAATTAGGCAAGGCTCCACTAGAGCAGCGTTCCTGACTAAATTCTAAGTAAACTTTCAAGTAAGCATTCGTTATTTTAAATTTAGAAAAACCTTACGTTACTGAGGTCTGGTTGGTAAATGTATACACTGATATAAAATGATCTAACACAAAACAAATGCACCACATTAGGTAATTCTCACAAAGGTTATAAACAAATAGGTTTAGTCCAAAAAGGGGTACCAATCTCCAAATGTCACTAGTCACCACTTTTCACAGAGCTACCAACGTAGCCAAGTAACCTAGAACATCAACAGACAAAGACAGAAAACAACTAACTACGATACAAAAATGGCGACATCCGTTGCCGGATAAGTCTAAAATTTACAATAACCGAAAGCACACAAAATCATTACAATATCAGAGAGATATTAGATAAATTGCCAACAAGGCACGATAAATCGATACTAATCATTATTAATGATGGCTGTTCCAAAGAACAACCAAGGTGAAGTGATCACCGAAAAGCAAATTCGCCCAAGGTGTAAATTAAGATAAATACGGTACAATATTATTATGAAAATTACCTCAAAGGTACGTTAAATCAATATAGCAATTTTTTAAATAATGATGATCATAAAATTACACGATAATACCAGAAAACATATAAATTTTACCAGACCGCTGAACTAGAGATGTTGTATTCTTACACTTGTAAGAAGGAAGAAGCCCCGTTCTGTTCTCCCACCTAAACTCGGTTGTAGTTTGGAAAGAGACAAACATTTGAGAGTAGAGTATGAGCATTAAAGATAGATAGATATTTAGTGCAAAAAGCTGCAAAACCAACTGTTCCAGTAGAATCAGTGGCGCTATCTGGACAAGACCGGCAGAAACTTCAAACTGGAATGAAATGGCTTGCACTTTCGTTACACATATCAGTTTTATAAAATAAAAAGTATATATATATATATATATATATATATATATATATATATATATATATATATATATATATATATATATATATATATATATATATATATATATTGGGCTTAGAACCGTCCCTTGCGGAACTCCAAATTCAACCTTTCTTTTCCTGCTTAGTTTATTATTTACTTTTACATTGGGTTCTATCTGCCAAGTAACTAGCATTAGTTTATAAGTATTTCCCCTAAAACCTATGTCTTGCAAGGCTTCCAGTAATTGTTGGTGGCTAACAATATCAAACGCAAGATCAAGGAATAGACACAACGATTGTTTTTTTCATCAATTGCTTTATATATTTCGGACGTAAGCTCTGAAATAGCATCTTGAGTCGACTTGCCCTCCTAAAGCCATACTGTTTATTTTGATAACAATTTAAATTTTTTTGTGTAATTTACTATTCTAACTTTTAAGATTTTTTAGAATATGTTTGCTAAGTTTGTTATGAGTGAAATTGGCCTGTAATTTGACGTTATTTGTTTGTCTCCATTTTTTGAATAATGGCTGCCTTAAATTCCTTTCAATATTTTGATTTATTAAATATGCTAGAGGCGAGCTATTTCATCACTAATTTGTTTTAAAGTTTCGGATTTAAACATATCAATTCCAGGAGCTTTTTGTATTTTTAAGGATTTTATTACATTTTTATTATTTCACCTTTGTCGGTAGGATAGAGAAACAAGCTTAATGATGTTTGTCGTTCATGAAAAGCGCTTGTAGGTTTATCTATTTGCTCTACGAGATTTTTTCCTACATCCGTAAAATAATCATTAGAAGTATTTGCTATTTCATAATCATCTTTCAATATTTGTCCTGTTGAGTTTTGTATTTGTTTAATTTGGATATATTTAGTAATGTCACAATTTATAAAAACAAAAATTTATGAAATACACTAGTATTTCATAAATTTTTGTTTTTATTTTTGTGTTCATTTATTTACTTTTCCCTTTATTATAATAATAAAGATTTAGTTGCCTCGTTAATATCGCATATTTCGTAAAAATGTTGCCAATCGTAATTACCCAAATCTAATTTTAATTTATCGTAATCTATGTATTTTATAAAATTTTCCTGTGGACTACGTTGGTTCACTTTTTTTATTGCATTAATATTTAGTAATGTAGCATAATGGTCAGTTAAGCTTGATTTTAAAACATACGGTAAGTATGATTCTTAATATTACTATTAGTTTTTACGAAAATTGATCAATGCAGGAACTAAAATTGCATTGAACCCTAGTCGCTACATTTATAGTACTTATAAAATTAAATTCACTTAAGATGTTTAGGTAATTCGCTGTGATATCATTTTCATCTAAAATATTTATATTAATATCAGCAACTAGAATATGGTAGTCTGAAATATTATTTGACATTTCTCTAAGATAATTTTTTAAATTTCTTATAAAACTTTCTACCTTTGTTGACGACGGCCTGTATATTGCAGTTATAATAATATTTTCATTACCAATATTCATTTAATTTGCAATCGCACGGCAATGCTCAATACTAATAATCTTGCTGACATAATTAATTGATATCTTTATGTATATCACAACCCCGTCATTTTTATTTATGTTACCCTCATTATAAATTATATCGTAACCATTTAACTTCATATAATTTAAATCATATATACTCCACGTTTCTGTTAAAACTAAACGTTCAAATTGGGATTCTAGTTGGCTCAAATAAATTTCCAGTTGGTCCAAATTGTTTGCCAAACTTCTTATATTTTGATAATTTGAAGTGA
This sequence comes from Rhamnusium bicolor, assembly GCA_029963845.1. Classification (NCBI taxonomy): domain Eukaryota; kingdom Metazoa; phylum Arthropoda; class Insecta; order Coleoptera; family Cerambycidae; genus Rhamnusium; species Rhamnusium bicolor. The sequence continues at coordinate 20,163 of JANEYF010001156.1, forward strand.
ATAGAATTTTCATATTTTAATGTTTTGTTATATTCTACGATATTTTCAATTTCTAAGGTATTTATTGGTACGTAAATATAATCTCGAATGTATTGATCCATTATTTTTTCCTTTTTTATTAATAATACAAAATTTCAGAAATAATATAAATATAACCACTACACAACAAGAAGAATATAAAATTTTTAAAAAATCTGTTTTGATTACATACACATTAATTTACTGACAGATACTAGTTTTTGTTTTTGTTTTTATGTGTCTAGTCTGAATCTTTTCTAGTTCTCTTTGGCCTGATTCAGATTCTGTTCTATAATTTTTTATTTTCACTATGGGTGATGGTGGTGATCTTTCTTTGTTTTCTGAGTCAATTTTCTTATCTTCGAGAGTATTTTTTGAAGAAAGTTTTTCAATTTCAGAAGAGTTATAAGTAAAGCTGCAAATCGTTTCTGTGTATCATGGTCGTAGAGTACATATGTACTTACTGTCGCCGGCATTCACTTTGACCGCGAAACTCTTTCTCCAGTCCAGTCGATTATTAGCTTTCAAGTTGTGTACACGTTAAGTCACTTGGGCGTATTGCATATTGTTTTTGTGTTTTTATTTTATTTGTTGTACTGTATTGTTGATATTAATTTAATAATAAAGCATGGCAGACGTACGCAGGGGTAGAAAACGGCCATTTGCTGACAAAGTGAGTAAATTCATAGGTAAATTCCCTGATTTATTCTATGATGGTGCTAGAATAATTTGTAAAGTGTGCGAGAAAGATTTGATGTGGTGGGATAAACGTGATTGTGGACTTCACGTAAATAGTGCACACCATGAAAATAAAAAAATGGCGTGCCTTCGACAACACAGTTTATGTTTGATTTACTATTAATGCTGATTGCCTATGATGTTCCGCTGCACATACTCCATGTACAACCATTTCGAGAGTTCTGGAATAAATACAATGCCCAGGTGAAGATACCAAGTCGCACAACGTTATGTAACTATCTACCAACTGTACACGTAGACATGGTAAATAAGATGAAATGTGAATTAAAAAATACACGGCTGTGGTTATCTGTTGATGAGACAACAGATTGTAAAAAAAATTCTATTTTAAATGTTATAGTACGAGTACTGGACCCTCTTAAAGCGACAATTCCACTGTTACTAGCTAGCAAAAGACTAAGTCAGTGTACTAGCGAAACAATTGCCAGGGTGGTGCTGGAGACGTTAGAAAAATTTGAACTCTCAAAAAGTCAAGTGTTGATGTTTGTGACTGATGACGCCATGACAATGCGTTCGGTAGGCCGTTCTTTGCAAGAACAAGGGTTGTACGTTTATACATGTTACGTGTAAAGTGCATGCTTTACATCTTGTGGCAGAAATTATTCGAAAAGGTTTTCCAGAGGTGGATGCATTAATAGCAAGTACAAAAAAGTGTTTGTTAAATCTCCTAAACGTCTCCGTGCATTTCATAGCTAGTATCCCGGTATTACTGAACTACCACAGCCGATTCTTACGTTGGGGAACATGGTTGCAGGCAGCTTTTTATTATGCTGAATATTTCCAACAAATAAAAGCTGTGATACTACAATTCAATCCAGATGAGCCCTAAAAAAAATATTGCGAGGAACTATAAACAATTACATGAAAGCATAAAAAAATTAGAAAACAGTGCGTTGTCGTTAGCGGAGTCACTGCAAATAGTGGACGAAGTAAATCTACTGCTACACGCTATAGGTGACACAACAAATGAGCGCGTTAAAGAAAAGTTCGCAAGTGTGTTAATTAAAGACACCGGTTTTATCAAATTAAGACAAATATGTGATGGTGCAGCCCCAGATCCGTTAAGTGCGTTCAAAGTAGATGTCGAACGGTCGTTTTCAAAATATAAGGATACATTTTCACCAAAGCGAATATCACTCATGGAGACAACCATAGAAACATACCTGATGCTGTAAAATGGCTACACATCTTCTCCAGATTGTGATAAGCAAGCTAGTTCATCAAGCTAGTTAAGAGGGTAAGTTTTACATACATTGTTATAAATTGTAACAATTTATTGTTTCTCGTATTAGTTAATTTCGCGTACGCCACTGTCCCATTGAACATTTTAACAGCCCTAGTTATAAGAGAAAAATCTTTATTTCGGGATTTACTATAGCAGGTGTTGAAGGACAACAGCTTGATTTCTTAGCGTCATGTTCCGTAATTTGTATTTCCTCATTTCCAATCACTTCATTTAGGTTCATTTCTCTCAGCTGATACAGTGAATATACATCATCATTTACAATTAACCTATTTCCTTTCATTTTGGCAAAAAGGTTTTTAGAACGTGCTAGTTTGAGGTGTTTCCTTAGGACTTGTTGATCTTCTCTGTCTTCATAGCATATGTCTTGGGCAATGAAGATTCTTTTCCTTTTAATTTATTTGAATTTTTTAAAACTAAATCTTTTTTTCAGAAAGGATATAAATTCTACTTTAATAGGAGCATCTATGTTTTTATTGATTGAATACAAATTATTTATGTAAGACTCACAGATTTCTATTTGTAGGAGATCGTTTAGTTGGTTTAGTACATAGTGTAGCAAATCTTCTTTTGGGTTAATCTTTAAGCCAAAAATTATTATATTATTTTTTCTGTACTTTCTTTCCAAATTTACATATCTTATTTCTAAGTGTTTGTATTTGTCTTCCAGATCTGTGATTTCTTTATTCTGCTGTTCTAGTTTTTCTAATAGTCTCTTGTTTGGGTTTTTTTATTTTACTTGTTATTTCTTCAATATTTAATTTAAGGGCATCCAAGCTTTTTCATTATTACTTATCTGATCTAGCGACCTATTTTCACTCATTCTATTGATGAGAAACAATATTTCCAATATTTAGTCTAAGCGACAGAACTAGGAGAATTCACGAACATCAAAAGTGTACACTTTTCATCACTTTATGCGTGTATAGTTCTTTTAAATATACTTTTATCAATGTTTATATAGTTTTTTTTTCCCTTTTTTTCTCTTTCTTTTCTTATTAGAAATAGTTTTTACTTTACATACCTTTTTAGTCCCTTCGTAAGATATGGTTTTTCTAATTTATAATTACATGTTTTTAGTAAATATTATAAAGGGTTTTTTTACTTTTTCTATTTGTATGGATCACAATGAAAATACATACGATATTTTCGATATTTCGAGTAGGAATGTAAGTAATATGAACCAATAACATTTTTCAATCCAGTGTGAGCGTAATTAACACCAACCTGCGATTCCATTCAGCTGGGAATATTAGTTCAATGGCTAATCTTTGTTAGCTTTAGGTACATTTAATCATTGAACGATGTAAATGGTAGTGCCATTTGTAAGGTCAAAATGTTCAGCGGTGGCGGCTGAAAGACAATATGTGGCTACCACGTGACCCCAACGCATGTATTGTCTATTGTTGCCATGCAATCAGACTGAGTGGTGGTCAGGTCCGGGTTGGCAGTCAATGCGGTCCACCACAAAGAAGGATATTCTCTATAAAGCTATTGTTTGACCGCTTGCTTGTACACGTCCTCAACTGTACTTTCCAACTAATGGAAAGATGAAGCTGTAAGTTTACCTTTTAGTTAATTAATTTTCCTGATTAATTTAGGTTGATTGATTTTGGGTACCGAACTGAAACACTTGGAAAATTGGAAGAAGTGGAAACTTTAGTCGACTGAAATTGTATAAACACTGAAAAGATTCCAAGTAATCCATATTATCAGAAGTTTTAATTGCACCCATAGGCGGCACAGGAAAGACAACATAAAAAAAAACAATCTACCCGGAAGGATAATTATAGTTATCTACTCGCTGCCTATAAAGGTAAATTAGAACATAAAGTATATTAAAATAAATCTGCACCCAAGACACTTTTTGACCTCCAATTGCGAAAATAACATTTTTACAAATTGTACTATTAATTTCGGTTGTAATAATAATTAACAAATGCGTTAATAAATGTTAATAAGTATAGACTTTCTTATTTTACAATAGCTAGAACTTTATTAAAACGATAATACATTTTCTTAAATATAATACAATAATCTAAAATGTCACAATTTTTAGAAAAATCCAATCAATAGCAAACTGCAAACCCCAGAGAAAAAATGTTCGAATAAAAATAGCACTGATGCAAATTGTCTCTGTAATTCGGTAAAAATTTCTTCGTTCTTATAGCACTATTTACACATGAAACGAATTTTATTGTGCAGAAAATAAACAACATTGGTCTTGAGCTATTAAATATTCAGTATAAAAAATATTACCTACCACAGTATTGCATTTCATTGGTTTAATTAATGCGCTATATTAATTCTGTGGAAGTATTGAATTTTATTTACTCCCAGCTTGTTTACTTTCCCTAAAACATTGGTTATTATGATATTATTCCACTTTATTTAATAAAGCGTCATTTAGTTAGCTACACAAGTATCCACTTAACACACGAAACGTGGTTTCATGTCGAAACAAATGTTTAGTAATTATGTTTTTAGCGTCGACGACAAAACGATTTGTAGATGTTGATCCGTACTCTGATATGAATGAGCACGGTTGGTAAATTACAAGAACACGCGATTCGCTTGTATAGTATTTATTAAATATGAATTTTATTCATAATACTGTTTAGTATCAGACGATAACAATAAAGCTGGAATTCTATCATGTTTGAGGTAAATAAGAAATTCACCCCTACACCTCTTCAGAGAATTATATCAAAACAAGAAATAAATGTCAAAAAAATTAAATAAAAATTTCTAGACTTAAATAATAAAGTAAATGATAAAAGACCACAGAAATTAGATAATTTTTGAATCCAAAGCCGAAGATGCATTGACGAGGGTTACACTTATGAAAAAAAAAACGCAAGAATGGTGGGAATGGTTGTACATTCCCACCAATATTACCAGTGCCGGAGACGGGAATCGAACCCGCAGCTACAATAGAGAGGATAATCTAGTTACACTTGCCATGGTGCGCTATAACCAACTACACAGAATCAGTTATGAGATGTGTGAATACATAATGTATGTATTCGTAAGGTTAAACATAGTTAATTACAAAATTTGATATATTTTTAATGGTCGTGAAATCATGATTAGTGTAAACAATAATCACATTTTAATAATTCAGAATTTATTACTAATAGTAGGTGCTAATACGTGAAGCAATTTTTTTATTATATTATGAATGTTATGCCCGCGTCCATTGAAATAGGCGGGTGAACATCTACATTGGCGAGATTAAGAGCAATATGTCATATTCATTAATGAAACTCGAGTAGTAGATTTTTATATGCTTCAGTGGACGATATGACTTGTTTGTTGTTGACAGAACGATGACCTTTTCAAGTGTATGTTGACAGTATCACAAACGATATCATTATTTAATTTCATGGTGACATCAATTGGTGAGAACTTTTTTTCTTGGATAACAATGTCCATTTTTATCGTGCAAGAATTGTTACCAACTTACTGCAAAATCTTGAAATTCCTGCAATTCCACTACCTACCAAATTAACCAGACCTCAATCCCATTGAACACCCTGCACCCTGAACACTGCGCCTTCTCTCAGCAACATTTGAGAGATCAAGTATCCCTTTTGCTCAGGACCGGTTACGTAAGGGCACCCCGTCAGCTGCAAGAACTTAAAGCCGTAGTCCCACCGCGGCAATTAGCAGCTGATGGGGAACATCCTGTAGAGTTCATAGACTTAAGGATGAGGGTTAGCCTAAACACCAGGGCTAACCTAAAGCCACAAGATCTGGCTAGAATGGACGCGGTTATCGATAAAGAGTTTCCAGAAGATACAGACATCTGACAAGTACCATGTACAACGACGCGAAGGCACTCATCCCCCATGAGAGGTCAACTAACACTTCAAACGGGTTAGAAAAAGCTAAGCAGCGTGTACAAAATATTCAAGGCAAGATACCGTCGGCTAGACAACACTCTTGTCGGATCCAGAGTGTGGTGGAAAACACGACAAACGGTAGAGTTTTTATTCCCAAAGTTCGGCGCATAGCAGCCGGACTAAGACGTCAACACCACACTCTAAATCTAACAGTGATGCTTACCATCAAGCAGCACTGCCTAGAGAGGATCCAAGCGCTCATGGCTATAAAGAAAACGTTGAAGAGGCGGGTAAGCATTAAGGTGCAAAACAATTTGTTCCGTACAAATCCTTCCCGCCTCCTTCAAGAGCCACAGCGTGTTGTCGATAATCCGCCGACTGTAGAAGATGTCGAAACCTTCTGGAAGGGAATCTACCAAACGACACGTCCATTCAATAGCGACACTCCAGCAATTGTACACTTCCAAGGCTCTGCGCCACAAACATCTTGAAAAGCCAGAAGAAGTGTGCCTGGCAATCAGTACGGAGGAAGACCAACAAGCACTTGTTGGTACCAAGAACTTCACTACTCCGGACCCAGACAGTGGTGGAACAAATTTCCTTCCACTCACCGCTGTCTGGCGCGAGTTTTCAACTCATGGTTGAACGAGGGGCAGTAGATTCCGGACTGGTTCGTCGAGGGACGTACTGTACTTATCCCCAAAAAGGGGATTTTTCAGACCCGAAGAATTGTAGGCCAATCATTTGCCTCAACTCCTGCTACAAGATATTTACACGTATCTTGTATGCTAGGACACTGAGGCCTGTTGATTCGTTCTTCCAGCAGATACACGAGGAGCGTGGTGCCAAGAAGGGCATGGCAGGTTGCAAGGACAGCCATGCCCTTCTTGGCACCACGCTCCCTCGTGTATCTGCTGGAAGAACGATTGATTACCCAAGGCATTTGATACAACAACGCACGAGCTATTGTTGCACTGACTCGAATGTCTTGCAGTACCAACACCATTAGTGAGATGAATAGAATAGCTGCTGCTGCTCTGGAAGATTCGCTTTACCATAATATCAGGTGCACAGCGGGTCACGATAGAGCAGGTGGCATTTAGGAAAGGAGTTTACCAGGGTGACTCCCTGAGTCCTCTCCTCTTCTGCATCTCACTGTTGCCATTATCTGTTGGGCTCCGCCAAACCCGCTGATATCAATGTAGACCACCCAGCGACCGGAGGCATAAGGTGACCCATCTATTTTATATAGACGACCTTAAACTTTATGCCTCTGGAGAGCGCGAGCTACAAAACGCTCTTAGGGTGGTCGAAGAATACACGTGGGCAATTGGTATGGAGTTCGGGTTGGACAAATATGCAATCCTCCACCTCAAGAGAGGACGAAGCGTCATAAAATATTTGGACACCGGAGAGACCTATACATATCTGGGTGTGCAACAAAGGCACATCCAAGATGTAACACAAATAAAGGATTCTCTCCGCAGCAAGTACAGACACCGCCTCCGAAAGATTTAGTCTTCCGAACTTTCGGGGAAGAACAAGGTGTCTGCAAATAATATGCTTGCCGTTCCGATTCTCCTCTACTCCTTCGGAGTAGTAAAGTGGAGGGTAGATGAGCTGCGCCAATTAGACAGGATGTAAAACAAATAAAGGATTCTCTCCGCGGCAAGTACAGACACCGTCTCCGAAAGATTTGGTCTTCCGAACTTTCGGGGAAGAACAAAGTGTCTGCGACTAACATGCTTGCCGTTCCGGATCTGCTCTACTCCTTTGGAGTAGTGAAATGGACAGTAGACTAGTTACGCCAATTAGACAGAGATACCCGTAAGATCATGAATATTTACAGAAGTATTCATCCTAGATCGTCCGTTTCTCGTGTGTACCTCTCACGTCAACGGGGAGGCCGAGGTCTCTTGAGCCTGGAGTGTACGCATAGCAGAGTAGTACTGACTATGGCATGTAACATCCTCAGTAGCTCAGATTCCCTCTTGCGGTTTGTAAAACATCACGAAACTGTAGGAGTGGGAGCAGGAAAATCTGTTTCGCCAGCACGTCGATAAACCCCTGCATGGTGTCTTTTATAAAAACATAGAAACACAGGGTTTATCGACCAAGCTGACATTCGCCTTTCTAGGGTCAGCCGGGCTTAAGTCGGAGACCGAGGGGTCATTATGGCCTGCCAAGATGGTGTAATGAACACCTTGGTCTACCGCAGCCGCGTGTGGCGTGTAGAGGTTCCTGACATCAACTGCAGGACCGACCGTGAGGCGCCGGAATCGCTCATGCACATATTATCTGCATGTACCGTATACGCGATTTCGGCCTACATCCACCGATATAACGCGGCGTTACGAGTGCTATATTACTATCTAAGGCACTGGTACAGAGTGAGAACAGACACCAGTGCTGCCTCGCGTCCCCGGAGATATTGAGTCCGTTATCGAGAACGAGAAATGCCGGATTTACTGGAACTACTCGTTCCCAACGGTCAGGCTAATCCAAAGAAACAAGCCTGACGTAGTCCTCCTCTACCATCAACTCAATATGATGTATGTCATCGAGTTCTCGGCACCTGTTGAGAAAAACATCATCTTGAAGTAGGAGGAGAAGCGGACCAAATACCGCGATCTCCGGTACGAGCTTCAAGCTACTCAGTCAAAATGGTCGTCCTAATAATTGGTGTAATCGGAGGGAAGCCTACGCTGCTCTCGAAACTGAAGACCAAACCGACCTACTAAAAATAATCTGAGTAGCTGGCGGCCAAATGCAGAAGGCGGTCATTCTGGGTTCTCTCCGTCTGCTTAGGGCACACGATTCTGGAATCTACAGTCACTAACCATACAGGATTTGGGGAGTGGTTATGGTTAATGTACTAGCGCCACTCCCGTGAGGCGGCGGAGGCCACGGGGGCACTGTCAGCAGCGAAATAAAAATAATAGATTTATTCATGTGTAGCTATATAGTATACAGATATAAAAAGTCATATAAATAGTAAATACATAATAGTAATTGTAGCTAAAAAATACAGTGTAAACAACAAACATACATGATACAAGTAAATAAATAGGTATAAATAAAAATAAACATAATATATAACATAAAATATAGTCAATATACATACATATACATTATACATATATACAAATATACATACATACATATATACATATTATATATACGAACATACATAGAGACACTCATACATACATACGAACATATAGGTATATTAAATAGTCAAAATTTTTAATAAAGACGACGAAAATAAAATTTAATTTTGTAGTAAACTAACATCAATGTTTTTGTATTCTATATATTCTTAAATGAAAAAATCATTTAAAAATTCACCAATGTTATAATAGCATTCGTTAGTCAATAAAGTTTTCATCCCCTTTTTTAAAGATTAAAAATTCATTTATATTTCTAATATTGGCTGGCAATTTATTATAAAAAATTATACAATAATTATAATTTGGAGAATGTTTAATCGTAGTAGAATGATGACGGGGGATACGCAAAAGATTACCATGTCAATTAGAAAGCATATTATTGTTCTCTAGATATGATGTAAGAAAATTAGAAACTATTTTTTCTAATAATTTGGACAGAGTGTTAAGTAGAGATACGAGTATCTGTCTATAATTATCAACATTCTCACAGAGACATCTATGATGTCGGATCGGATAGTAGCATTTGGACCATATGAGAAGTTTCACATACCTCTCACCACTACTCAATTTTACCTTAGTCAGTATATGACTAGCAGGTTGGCCACTATCATTTGTTTGTTCCATAACCTATGGCATACTGAGGAGAACTAATAAGTTCGAAATCGGTCTATGTCTGGTTAGGAATTGACAAATGATATTGGCTACCGATCTATCATGATTTGAAGATATAATCCAATGCAGGCCGGGGTATTTGCCCGCTGAGTAGTTGTTTCGTTCAAATCATATTTAATAACATTCTCAACATCACCTTTTTTATGTAGAGGTATAATTGGTGCAGTTTTATAAATATGTCCGGAAAACAACGTTGATGTAATGACTGGTTAAATAAATAAATAAATCAGTGGTTGTATTATTAGATTCAGAATATTTAAAATAGTCATAAGCGAAAACCCATCTATTCCTTTTCATTTGACCTATGGTTTCAATAATATCCTGCTTCCTGTGAAAAAGGGCATCAACAATATCGTCAACTCAAATGAAGGATTACATACTATTGAAATTGAAGAGCCATTTGCAGATTCCAATGAAATTTAAATTTTTTTTTATTTTGATTATTTTCTTGTAATTGAGAAATGGAATTATTTGTGATCGACATAATGAATGTAAAATATAGTTCCCAAACGATTATTGCGTATTCTCGCAATAACTTAACTTTTTTTAGAGCAGTTTATTACACATAATGGTGGTATATATATTATAATTTACACGATCTTAGATTTATGAAACTTGCTTTATATCTATATACCATAGCTGATTCAAACAATTAAGCTCTAAATGTTTTGAATTTGTAACTTTTTCTACATTAATTACAAGACTGAAGATTCTTAAGCGCTTATACAAAAGTTGTTACGCTTTGTCGAAGCCAATGATGCTTGAGCTTCTTTTATTTAATATGTTTTCGCATTTACTAATATTTTCTATATAAAAGAAGAGGCTTGTGTCAGACAAAAAACAATCTTTTGATGTATTGTACAAAGTACTTCTTATTTGTTGGATACCTTTTCAAATTTAACTTCATAATGTAATAAAATACACGTGTCTTGAATTACCGCCATGTGTACAAATAAAGCAGAATATTGTATTTCAAAAATGATCAATTCTTGTTACTCTATGAGGATGAAGATTTGCGACTTGCATTGAAATGCATTTTCAATTTGTACGTGTAGCAATCATTATCGATCTCCTTTATATTGCTGTAACAAGCGCTTGAATAAAAGAAATTTGACAGGCAAACAATTCTTAGACGGAAAATTGTAAAGTAATTCTTTGTGATCGAGATTCATCCACACAATCAAGTGGATCCGCAAAATAATTATTAAAATTAAAACAAAGTATCTAACACTGTGCAGAGAAAAACAGTTATTTGTCCAAATAGGACAATAGTTGAAGAGCTTAAACAAATTAATAATAGAAAAATTAATACAGTGAGTAACAGCACAGTCAAATAGTAGTAATACCGTCTTAAGTTTATTTGCGACTTGTATATACATATAGCTCATGTCGGTTCTTATGTGATTAAGATCTTTTTTTTAATGAAACAGCTTTTTGAAAATAGCAGACGTTTCGGTATGTTTATTGTATCATCTTCAGGGTCATTACAATCAGAGCTGTCAGGTACTTCAATTAAAAGAATTGAAATAGTAATTTAATTATTTTTAAGTAATTAAATTACCTTAATTCAATTACTTTTTTTGGACCCCTTAAAATAATTGGTATTTGAATTACTTTTGTAAAAGTAATTGTAGTTGGTAATTGTTTTATTGTTTTTGGTAATTGAAGTACTGAACAAATGATTCAATTCCTTTTGGGTAATTCAATTCCTTTCAGATACTTTAATTACTTTAAAATAATTGAAATTGTATCGAAAATATTCCGAGAAAAATCGCAACGCGCTCATTTGATAGTATTTTCGTTTTCTTTCAGTTATCCAGTGCACTACACAGTATACAGTAGCTGTGATTGCAAGAAAACCATGTTTTTAATTATTTGTGTCCTTGTGTTTTTAATTCTTAAAAAGTTGCCTGGCAAGGTTAAGTAAATATTAAATAATAAATTTGTTCTTTACTATTTTTTAAATATTAATATATGTTATACATACTATATCTCCGATATTGGCAATATCTATTATTTTACCTATTTGATTTAATCAAATACCTATTAATATTAGTTACACTGACAAAATTTTTTTAATAATGATTGTAGAAACAAAATTTTTGCACAGAAGTGCGTTTCAAGTTGAACTCAAATATCGAATAAAAAATGTCTGTCTGTATGTATGTCTGTGTGTAGACCATTTCTTGTCAACACAATAATTTCTTTTAGACTTGAAAATTTTATTTTAAATTTAGTACCTATATATGTAAAATAGCTTAGTAGAATATTACCTACATACGTGTTTGAATGACCTAATAATTATTTAAAAATACATGTACATTGTGCCTCTTTTTTGGTAGGTATTTGAATTTCATTTATTTTCAGTCGATATTTCAATTATTTTTGGTAATTCAATTACATTCAAAAAATTCAATTAAATAGAGTAATTGAAGTATAAGGTAAAGTAATTGAATTCCTTTACTTGAAAAAAAAATATTATTTTCGACGAGTAATTGATACTTGGAGTACTGTGTAAAATGAGGAGTAATTGGTAATGGAAATATTTACTACTTTGATTGATAATTGGTAATTGGTACTTCAATTACTTTTAATGGGTAATTGTGACAGCTCTGATTACAATTAAGTTTTCCATATTCCGGTGTATTCATGGATATATTATATATAATAAATAATATAAATTAACTAGAAAAAGTAGATCATTTTTAACAAAAAAAATCTTAAATTTACTTAATTTAAATCAATGTATCAATAATTTCCTTAAATTTTAACATCTTTTTCAACACAAAACTTTCTGAATATTATACAGGATGTTCCAAATTAATGGAGATTTTGGTATTTTATCCATGTGCACATTAGATTGAGTAAAGTTTGTTATTATTATCATGTATCTATATCTTTAATTTCTAAATTACAATAATTTTAATAAGTTACTACCGTAAATAGCATTAAAATTGAAAAATCCGGACCTAAATTTTTACAAATTTTGGAAGAGAGAAATACTATGGCACGATTTATGTACTTCCGTGAGACGCTCCTGAGTATATTTACTGACATAGATACACTACATGCACTGCAATTATGTTTTCAGTAATTGTTGACGTAATAAAGACAATACAACGTATACACATAAATATCATACACATGTCTACAAGTAACTTTTAATTAATTTTGTATTAAACCTTGCCTAGATGAAGTTTATAATTCATACTATTATTCCTTGTTAAATAATGTTAAATAATATACAATGAAATAACAACTTCAATCGAAAAATACAAAAAGATATTTTTAGTTAGTTTTTTTCCAAAAGAAACTTTCTGTGCTGTGCCTTGTTTTGTCTTATTCTCCCATAATCATGACCAGCCTCATTTTTTTATTAGGGACGCAATAATAACTAAAAACATATCAAGAACATTTTTTAGTTTTTCGAACACCTGAAAATTAAACAGTATAATTATATTGTTTCCGTGAAATTCCTAATAAGAATTATGGAAGTGGTTAAATATAGAAACAATTTTTTTGAATATAAATTTGGCAGAATTGGATTAAGATTTTGAGATAATTGAAAATAGTGAAAAATGCTTTATTTTTTATTTACTCGTATTTGATTTGAAAAATTGATTATGACGTCCATAATAAATGTAAGCCGATAAGCAAATAAGACATCACTGGTTCATCGAAAAGTATAAATAGTTGTCATTTTATGAATAAAATAATAAAACCAGTAGTATCAGACTGATTGTATATATTTAACAGACATCTCATATTAGAGAAAAATTCACAAGACTAGGGTACAAGAACTTAAGATTTTGCACGCAGAAAAAAAATTTATTCATTTAATATGTTTATCGTTAATATGTAATCGTAATCGTAATCTTAATATATAATTAAGACCCTTGCATTTCATCTGCTTTTACAATTTATTATATTGATACATTAACAGAATATAAACAAGAAGGGCTATGTCCAATTTGGGCCCCTAGTAAAGAGTCATGAGTAAAGCTGGCCGAGGTCACCTGGCCGACAGAACCGTCATATGACTCATATGTTTACATCATATCATAATACTTGAATAAGTACAATAACATTATTGTTAAAATAAATTTTAACAATAATGTTACATTTTATAAAAATTTGTATAAAACTCACCCTTTTAAGCAGATTTATGAAGTAGTTTGGTTGTCGTCATCACAAAGTGGGGAAGATCTATAGTATAATAGCATCAGGTATGTTTCTACAGTTGTCTCTGTCAGCGATGTTCGCTTTGGTGAAAAAATATGTTTGTATTTTGAAAATGACCGTTCGACATCTACGGATGTAATACAGGCATAAGTAAAACAATCTGTGAACTCACTTAACGAAGTTGTAGATGCACCATCACAAATTTGTCTTAATTTGCTAAAATCAGGATCTTTCTGTAATACACTCTCGAATTTTTCACTAACGCGATTATTTTTTGCGTCATGTAGCTGTGTTTTTACGTCGTCCACTATTTGCAGCGATTCCACTAACGACAACGAACTATTTTGCAATTTTTCTATTGCGTCGTGTAGTCCCCTATAATTGTTATTAATACTTTTTAAATCTGTTTCAAGGGAAACGCCTTGAAAGCTTGTCTGGCTTTCCCTAATAGCTGCAGCCTCGTTAGGGTTGAACTGTAGTATCACAGCTTTTATTTGTTGAAAATATTCAGCATAATAAAAAGCCGTGGAAATGTTGGTTTAAGAGGGTCCAGTACACGTACTATAATATTTAAAATAGAATTTTTTTTACAATCTGTCGTCTCGTCAATACATAACCAGAGCCGTGTATTTTTTAATCCACATTTAATCCTATTTACAATGTCTTCACGAACAGCTGGAATATATCTACATAACGATGTACGACTTGGTAAGTTCACCTGGGGATTGTATTTATTCCAAAACTCCCGAAATGGTTGTTTATCCAGTATGTGTAGCGGAATATTACAGGCTATTAACATTAACAATAAATCAAACATAAACTGAGTTGTCAAAGGCATGCCATTTTTTTATTTTGATTACAAATTATTTTGCATAAATTTATTCACTGTGTCCGCGTACGGTCGTTTTTTACCCTTTGGCGCGTTTGACATTATGTATAATTTATAGGTACAACCTCACGCATTAACCTTTCAAATAAAACTGCAGCGTAAATCACTTCTAAATCGGCACGTGTGACGACAGCGCAAGACCGTGGCTGTACTCCAGGCACATCGGACAGCTCTAGTCATGAGTCTATATTAATCGATAAGGGGATATTCACAAAGTACGAAACAAAAAAGTTTTAATTGCCTAATTGAAGTCTAGCGAACGTACCTTATCCCTTTTTAGGTTCCTCCATCGCAGCTCTCTAATAGTGTAAAAATATCGCTGGCTGTTCTTGCTGGTACTTGGATGTCTTCGACTAGGTATTGGGCATATCCTAAGTGTCATATCACATGCGTACAAGACCTAACCCTACGACATCCATTTTTGCAAGAGCAGTAATAAGCTGTAATGGCTTGAGCTCCTTCACTATCGCGTTCTGCCAGAACGTACACAGAACTATCGAGTACGATTCAGGTATCTGGATTGTATTCGGATTTTAACGAGAACTGCACTATGTACGACCATGTCATAATTAGCAAGATTTGTCTCCTCAACATTGCGACTTCCCTGTATAAAAAGCGCCCGTTAGTAGTCACATACACTCTCTTTTTCGAAGAAGCCTACCACGTCCCCAGCCTACTGATGTTTATGCGACTGATTTTTAATGTACTTTCTACATGGTCCACAGTGGACTTTATCGCGACCAATAGCTGTTTTGGGGTGATCCCATACCAGTGGCTGGTTTAGCCCAACTGGTACGTTCGCCACTCATTCATCTTCCCCCCACCGGGCCAACTCACAAGGGGGGGCACGACCTTGGGAATTTATTTTGAGATGAGACCGTGTAATAATTGTACTTCTTTAGGGTGTTCACCCCTTGGAATGGCAACGCGCAACGCTCAATCGATTCGGAGAAAATGACGTTTAAAAATTCAAACTCAGCTTATATACTAGTGAGGTTCTTCGAGTTCCCGCGGCGAAATAGCCTAGCCGATAACGTGTCTGCGTACCGCTTGGGCGCTCGGGGTTCGAATCACGTGCACGACTTACTTTTTTTTTTTAATTATTTATTTAATTGTTTTTACAATTAAATAAATTTATTATTTAATATTATCGATCATTTAAATAACAATAATGTCAATAATGTTATTTTACTAACGAAAAAGACTTTAAATTTTAAATCATAATTTAATTATAGTAATAATTTAAATTACTACCAAATAAATATACTATAATTTAATAAACTATTATTATTATTATTATTATTATTATTATTATATCCATTAGTAATAGTGTATTTTAAATAATAGTTTATTAAATTATAGTATATTTATTTGGTAGTAATTTAAATTATTACTATAATTAAATTATGATTTAAAATTTAAAGTTTTTTTCGTTAGCAAAATAACATAAATAAAAAAAAAAGTAAGTCGTTCACGTGATTCGAACCCCGAGCGCCCAAGCGGTACGCAGACACGTTATCGGCTAGGCTATTTCGCCGCGGGAACTCGAAGAACCTCACTAGTATATAAAAGCTGAGTTTGAATTTTAAACGTCATTTTCTCCGAATCGATTGAGCGTTGCGCGTTGCCATTCCAAGGGTGAACACCCTAAAGAAGTACAATTATTACACGAAGTCCCATCCCAAAATAAATTCCCAAGGTCGTGCCCTCCCCTTGTCAGAGGCATTGCCGCTGTTACGTCAACAAAATCCGAATTTCTTTGATACGACGGCATACCTCACGTCCAGAGACTTAGGTTAACTGTACCAAATATAATCAGACGTATTATTTCAATGACTTTAATACAAAATGTTACCACCGTCACCACTGGGAAGTGCCCTAGATGCAGAGAAATCGCACAAGATTTGTGATACATTGTCATAATAGCGAACTTTAAACAACTCTAGCATTCAGGGGACTCATTTTACTATGTTATACCCAGGAAATTTTTAATCCTTTTTTTGATGTTCTACTATTCTAGCTAAGTCACAATGCTGTTCATTGGAAGCCCAATTTTCATAAGAAACTTGACATAGTACTTTGTGAACATTTTCTGCTTATTTGTCTTATCAGTCATCATATAATGTAGCACTGATTCAATAAGAAATTGCCTCAAATCAAAAATGTTGTAAATAAAATTTTTCGAAATCAGGAATTATATCGATTAGAACTATTGGAAATTTCTTGTCAGGTTGATCAGTGCTAGAGTTAATTTACAGGCAATTAAAAAATTCAGTAATTATAATCATAAAATAAACTTAATGTTTTTAATGTAAACTGTTTATTTGCTCCATTTCAAATGGGACAGTATGATGAAAAAGTTCTGTCGGGATGCACCAAACCAATATAAATTTTTTTTATAAAACTTGTATTTGTAGAGTACTTGATATTATGTGAAACTGTCTTCCCACCCTGTATAAGTAATATTAGTAATATTACGTCTCTGGTAATATATTATATGACAATGGGCGAATTTCATAATTTGTTCTTTAAATAGAACTTTAAACTATTTCAAAAATAACTAGTTTAATACGATCATACATTTTGCGATATATTTATCCCAGCACTCAATAAAATTCTGTTCGGCTTTACATTACCGCCGGAATGCATCGTGGTGAATTTTTCACGTTACACCTACATATGTCGGCAATCAGTATCGATCCTTTTATATTTTAGTAACAACTGTTCGAAAAGAGGCAGGTTGACATACAGTAAACATGGAGAGTTGATACTTGTAACGTCAAAGGTAATAGTAACGCGGCTGCGGATGGGTGTCTCTTTGTGTGGCCGTTGCTATGGACGCCGTCGCCACAAAGCTTTTGTGTTGCGACAGTGCGGGATTGGAGCAGGTCTATTTCATCTGGCTAGCACACTCATGTCGAAAACAGACGTGGTTACCACACAATCACACTCCGGAATGACCTTTACCCACCTAGGACTTTAGGCACTAAATTGTTATGCAAACATTGCTAATGGAGATGATACGAAATGTTAAATCTAAGGTATTAAAAATACTGTACCCACATTAAAATTATATATCCCATTGCATTGGCTAGAGATTAAAAAAAGAAATTAAGCTGAAATGTGAGCAAACTCCGTCACTCCAGTATGCCTAATTTGTCAATAGTCGAATACCTCTATGTCGAATTAAAATTTGTTGGAAATTTGTTCTAGTTTGGTAAAAGTGCAGAACTCATATCGATGGACAAAATGTAGACGGAGGGTTCCACAACAAAAAAATTAATTTCCCTTTCCTCTCTAAATACATATCCTAGACAAAGGCTTGAAATGGTCTGGAAACTTTGATGTCAAGATAACACTGACGTGGTTTTCGACGAAACACCAAAACACCATATACTGTTCTCGACATACATTTCGCCAACCAAGTTGGTATCATCTAGAGATGATTAAAACTAAACTTATGCCAACAATGTATCCTATCTATACCTAAACTATTTTCACGGTTTGGACTAACTAAAAAAGTGGGATATTTGGGATTGGTCATCTGTCACTATTCATACTATTTTTACACTTTGTGATTTCCAAGCTTTCAAATGCATCCAACTGTCTAGTATTTGTTACATTTCTAATGAATCTTAAATTGCTAATATCTATTTTATGGTTGTTCTTGAATGAATGTTGGGCAACATTGAACTTACTTGTTCTACCATATTTGAGATAGGCCATATGCTCTTTGAATCTAGTTTAAATTGATCGTCTAGTTTGTCCAACATCCATTTTTGTCTTTTGGATTGCCTAAAAGTTGTTGTAGTTTGTTTCCCAATGAATGAACCACTCATTTAAAAATCTTACCAATATCATGGGTAAATTGAGGATTGTATGAAATCGATAAAAATTTCTTATTTTCTCTTTCATTTTGGTAGGTCAAGAAATTTCGAAGTGCCTCTTTAAATTTATGTTTCCTAATTATTTTATCAACTAAACTAACAGAATATCCATTACTCACAGCTATATCCTTGGTCAATTTTCTATTTTAAACCTCTCTTAATTGAGAGGAAGCTTAAAACTCGCCATTTTGTGCTGGGTACAATGTGAGTGACCTTGAAGATATATCGTAAAGTACTGATATATTTTCTGTATATGTCTAATTCTAAATTACTTTCTCTATTTCTAATTAAAAGGTAGTTTTCCATAATTTTCAATTTCATATGTTTATTCAACTCAGTCGAAACAACTGTTTAACTTAGAAACAAAGTTGTCTATATCAATGACTTCTGTATCAAACACTGCAAAAAATATCATCCACATAACTAAGGAAATACTCGAGTTCTCCTTTTGCTTCTATTTCAAATCTGTTCATGAAGAGATTGGCAAAGATTAGTGACAAAGAGTTACCCATTGCTGTCCTTTTATGTTGTTCGAAGAAGCTATCATTGAATCGAATGTTGAGTATATTCTTTCAAATCTTGACTGAGATTTTTTAATTCGAGTAAATTTTCAAGATAGTCCAAGGTCTGTAATATTGGAATAGTTGGAAACAATGAACAAACGTCAAGGATCAAAATTTCACATTCTTGCAACTGGATATTTGTCACCTTATTATAATGAAATCATTATTGGAATTAAATAGAGAGAACTAGGTGCTGCAATGGGTAAAACTTAGAACTTCTCTGTTAACTATTTTGAGAGGTGGTAAGTCGTCTGAAACAATAGGACGCACCAACCTTGTTAGTTTATGCAGCAGTACATTTTGTGACTATTTCTCTTTCATATCTAGTGATATAAACCAGTTTTCTAAGATGATTGTATGTTCAGGATACGGTTGTTTTAGCAGTATCAAAACAATAGTAAGAAACTATTATTTTAAAAGTGAGAAAGATTTGAAATAGAAAATGAAATAATGTTGGATATAAAAAGCAAAGACGTAAGCTCAGTGAAAATATTATCATTATTGTAATATTATCCCAGAAAGTCATGATTTTTATTTTAATTTTCATTCAGTTCAACTCGACAACAAGTATCGAATGTAAACAATTTTCCCCACTGAACAGAATATCAAGGACACAATTTCAACTTATTACAATAGATAAGTTATGGATAATGTAATGCACCGTCCATATTCGAACTTCCAGTTCTATATATACAATTTATTTCAAGTTTCCAAAGGTATTTGTAATTGTGCGATTCGCTCAGCTAAATTAGTTATTCTGGCAGCTTGTATCTTGAATAATGCCGGTACGAACCAGTCCTTTTCACTGCGTGTCTGATATTCTCTTGTATTGATTAATTTTCAAGATAAGGCAGCTGTCACCTCTCAGCTGATAAACCACTGTGCCTCTTGTGCCCACTTACTTTCGTATTCGTAGGTCATTCATTTCGCTAGATTTACTTTTCATTTTATTGTGGTCGGACAAGGGATGCGAATGAAATAATGAAAAGCAGAAGGATGGGAAATGATTATTATTAGTGCATTCACGTTGCAGTTAATATGTTAATTTTCTCGATTGGGTGCATAATATCCAATGACCGATAGCGGGCGGTTCTTTCCTCTAGACAGATATTTCGTTGGGTACGAGAAGTGACCCAGTTAGTTATTGACCTGTTGGCATGGTGAGGCGGAGCTCACGATTCTAGAAGCCAACTTGATGTTGTTGCACTTGTCGCTTGCTTGCTAAGCTGACACTTGTTTGATTAATTTATTGCATCAATTTTACTTTACAAGCGTATTACTTGGTTATGAACAAATTTAACGATTTATTGGGAGAAACTTTAAGGATTTATTGCAAAACTACTCGTACACATTTCACATTAACAACCTGACTGCTTATATTTATGACCGCACCAATAAACTTTATTATATAACATGGTAATGTGCTGCTTGTCCAAACTATGGTTACTTATTAATTGAACGGCAAGACTGAAAGTGCATAAATATCCATAGTAAGTGCCACTTTAAATTTTCACAATCATACCCGTACAGGCGTTCATTCTCTAGTAAAAAAATCCAAAGAAATATTTGACAGGGTCAAAATAAATGATTGACAAAAAAAACCAATAAATTGGCCTTATAAAACTTTAAAGTCAATTGCCTATAAATAAATATAAAAAATAATATGTAATGATAGTAATGAATGACTGCAGATTAAACTGATGCTTGCAAAGTACACTCGAGCTCATTTGAGATGGATCCGCTAATTTAAGCCCGATATTCAAATCGTTGAAATTTTTGAATCTCTCAATTAATTTTTTATGATTCTTTTTTCTTTTCATTTTTGTTTTCTCTTTTTCATTTATTTTAAACTTGTAGTTTTTTAGATACAGAGTGTTTTATTTTTATGTCTTTTGGACACCTTTTGATTTCATGTATGGGGTTTGTCAAAAGTGAACGATATAATAGCAGGACACTTCTTGAATCCGTAGCACTTTTTACATTTTCAGCATCTACGATACCTTCGAAAATACGAATTGTTTGCTTACGATATACGTTTCTGCTTAGCTGTATTCGTCATCAGGGTAAGCCATGGAAAACAATTGACACTTGTAATAGTTTTGGAATATTAATTGTGAACATTACATTTTTAAAACTGTACGAAAAGAACATTAGAATGAAACACTAGGCTATAATGAAAATATGTATCGGAGAATGTCACAAAATACAGAAAAGAAGTTAATATAAAAAATTAATAACCGGTAGGACTACTTTAGGCTTATACAATGGCTCGACAATGTCGTGGCATACTCTCAATGACATTTTCTATGATATGTTGTGGAATTTGATTCCATTCGTCAGTAGCAATATTTTTCAAATCTTCAATAATATTCGCTGGTTGGGTGCGACCCTTTTTAAATTTTCCCTAATATGTTCGATGTGATTGGCATCAGAGGGCAAATCACTCGAGTCAGGTTTTCCTCTAGGAAAATATGGTTAACCTATGTGGCTTTCTGACACCTTGCGTTATCATCTACATAAATGAATACTGGGCCGAAAATATTCGCAAGAGATTGCAGCATTCGTAGTACAGTTAATGAGTACACAACCTCTCCAATAAATTGCATCCCATACTATAGGAGAGCCTTCACCGAAACTAACCCGCCCAGCACCATGCCTGCCCACAAATCTTTCTTCTCTTTCTCCCCCTTCTCCCCATACACAGATCCTTTCATCAGAGAATGAACATATTCTGGATTCATCAGAAAAACAAATTCTTCTCATTTTTGTAATCTCCAATTAATGTGATGAAATATAAAATTTGTTTATTTCATTTAATTACTGAAAACTGCCATATTATTAGCATTTACATTATAACATGCTTATAATCACTGGCAGACAAAAAAATATTTTTTTTCGTAACATGTACCTGAATAGCATATCCCACTGGAATAAAGCATTTTGATTACAGAAATGACAAGCAAAAAGTAGTAACACGTAACGTTTTCTTGTTATATTAATAAAACCTTATGGACAGGAATAGAATTATTGTTAATTTTACTAATCTATTTATTGCTATATGAATGGGGTATATGACGTATATTAGGCTTACATAGATATATCTACAAAGATGGAGAATAGTTTATGAAAAATATATGCTCAGTTCATTTTTTTCTTTTTAATGGGCATGGTAGCCGAGGCTTATTGTTATTTACTCGGTACCGATTATCGATGGTTCGAATCCATCCCGGAACAACAAATTTTATTTGCAATTTGCTGCGGATTAAGATGGGAGTGAACTGTCGATGCCCTAAATATGGTTCGGACTCCACAATAAACTGTAGGGCCTCGCCTTTCTTTACTCAACACAAAATCCTAGGATTTTCTGGGAGTTACGTCAGTGACTTGAGAGGCGGTTAAGAAAACATTTTAAGAAAACAAACAAACAAACATATGGGGTCAAATCATCTCGCTTTAAGAACGAACAATAATCAGTAATCACCCATCATGGCTGGATCTCATCGTCCTTGATAACGAACTTCCATTGTACTGATATCTTGATTAAATATTTTTCCTTAGTCACCACTTACTGCACCCAAATTTTCAGGAAAAAAGAGTTTGGTACGAATCTAAAAGTTTGCTTACTAGTTGTTTGTAGTTCTCATTCTTCTTGTTCCCTAAAAATTTCTTACAAATGAGTTCCAAGCTCTAAGTTCCTGTCTGTTGAGCATTCCTTTAAAATATGCATCATGAAGCAATTTTCTAATTTGAGGACCAATAAAAATGCCTTTTTTATGTTTGGCGCCACTTAATTGCGGAAAAAGTTTTCTTAATTATTTAAATCCTTCACCCACTTTATCCATCCCCTTCACAAAATTTTTCATTAGCCCAAGTTTAATAGGTGGCAAAGAACATTTTTAGGTCTATAAGGGGCACGTATTTAATTAGTTCTTGGTTCAAATTCTTTCCTTTCCGGCCAAATTCCTTTCACATAATGTTCTTTTACTGTACGACTACCCCACAAACAATGAAAAAGGCAATATTTTGTAAAGTATTTTGGGCTGTCTGAAGAGTCGTTACTATTTCCATTACCCCCAAAACAATATTTTGCCAATCTAAAGGCGCAATTGGCACTGGTAAATCTGATGCATTGTGAGGAACAGAGCTTATGGCAAATTCGGATATTTGATTTTTTATTTTTCATATTTGGAGTATCCCTTTTGTTCTAGTAAGACAAAAATACTAATCATCGAAATGATTGGTGGGTTCTCGCCATAACATTGGAACCGCCTTCCCTTTCCTCCACTGCACTAGTGACATGCTACAACTTACACAACAAACGTGGGGAGTCCATTGTTTGTCTTGATCCTTGACTGAAACAAAATATAGATAATACGCTTTTTTCACATTTTCAGACAACGGCGTCGCTTGTGATTTCACAAGGAATTCTCCACAAATGTAACAAATCTTGTCAGGTCAGGTTTGCAACTTCGGCTCGTTTGACGGGATATTTTTGTCGTAAAAAGTTGTGTAGACAAACGAAAACACTTTCTAACAGACACAATTGGACATTTGAAAGGTCAAAACAAGACTGATACTGAAAATGTCCCACCTTACTTTAACTTGCCGACCTATCATAAAATTTAATATCTGGCAATATAATTGGGTATATTGTGTTTACACAAAAATGGTACGTATCAGGACTTGTTGGATATTTTTTCAGTTAATAGCGAGGTAATATCAATATAAAAACAGTAGTATGAACTATGTTACAAAAATTGTGTCGGCCAGTGTAGCTAACGATGAAAATCCCTTTTAGTTTGGCATACGACTCATCCGAAACCCTGCATAGTAGCTTCACTTTCACTTTAAACAGTTTTCTGGTCTCCGGACAAGACTGTTCAACATCCTGCAACTTACAATGAATTAATTGTAGAAAATGTAATGTATTCCACTTTGAATATATACATGCCATTTAAATTTCCTATACTTAACTGTTTTCACCGTTCCCCAAACCTAAATTTTCCGCATTATAATGGAATCTAGACAAGAATTATTTCAAGTATATTTTAGCGTCCCCGTCAACTTTCCTTGTAAATAATAACAATAGCACGCCTAAACGATTAACGTGTGGTTCCAGTCCTAAATTTAACCACAATGTGGCGTAATTAACGCTTGCACGCACACCGCACGCGCCGCAAACACCGGCTGCATTCTTCCGCTCACTGACCACCCTAAATAACCCTAAATCCGCCGCCACGCCACCCACACACACGTCCACCCACATAACAATCGAAATGCTACCGGACACGAGAACAAGCATTTAGTGGACTGTAATGGAACAGTATTTCGGACAAATTGTCCACCCGACCGATATGACAGTTTCGGTAATATGTAACACCGTTATGAAAAATGAATCGCCAGGAAAATGCCATGGAGACGTGAACAGATATCTATTTTCCTCAATAATGAGCCGGTATATTCTAGAGCGAATTTGTTCAGGAAAAATTTATTTCAGCAATAGTGTTGGCTCGCGGCGTAGTCATGAATATATCAGAGAATTCAATAGCTGTAGGTTTTGTTTGTTGATAAAAATTCCTTTAAATCCTATGTGTTTGATATGCCAAACACCACATATATGTATCATAATTATTAATAATTCTAAAGTATCTTTAAAAACACATAGATAGATAAAGCATTGTCTTGGTTTGTTTGGTATCAAATGTAAATATTATTCATACTCAGTATGTTATTAACAAAAAACATGTGATAAGATGCGCGCGCCGTCTCTGTTCAATGTATTCTGTTTACGACTGTCAGCCGCCATTATTTATTTGTGTGTTTTTCAGTTTAATATTGCGTTTAGTGTGATTATTAGTAAAGTTGGCCGAGGTGGCTGGAGTACAGCCACGGTCTTGCGCTGGCGTCACACGTGCCGATTTAGAAGTGATTTACGCTGCAGTCTTATTTGAAAGGTTAATGCGTGAGGTTGTACCTGTAAATTATACATAATGTCAAACGCGCCAAAGGGTAAAAAACGACCGTAGGCGGACACTGTGAATAAATTTATCGGTGAATTTCCGGATTTATTCTATGACGGATGCAAAATAATTTGTAAAGTTTGCAATCAAGACTTAATGTGCTGGCACAAAACAGATTGTCGTCGTCATATCAATACCGTGCAATAACAAAATAAAAAAAATGGCATGCCTTTGACAACTCAGTTTATGTTTGATTTATTGTTAATGTTAATAGCCTGTAATATTCCGCTACACATACTGGATAAACAATCATTTCGGGAGTTTTGGAATAAATACAATCCCCAAGTGAACTTACCAAGTCGTACATCGTTACGTAGATATATTCCAGCTGTTCGTGAAGACATTGTAAATAGGATTAAATATGGATTAAAAAACACACGGCTCTGGTTATGTATTGACGAGACGACAGATTGTAAAAAAAATTCTATTTTAAATATTATAGTACGTGTACTGGACCCTCTTAAACCAACATTTCCACTTTTACTAGCTAGTAAAAGACTAACTGCGTGTACTGGCGAAATAATTACACGTGTGGTGTTGGAGACATTCGAAAAATTTGAACTTTCAACAAGTCAAGTATTGATGTTTGTGACTGATGGTGCCGTGACAATGTGCGTGGTAGGCCGTTCTCTTCAAAGAGACAATTGTAGGTTTTTACATGTTACGTGTAAAGTGCATGCGTTACATCTTATGGCAGAAGCGATTCGAAAATGTTTTCCAGAGGTAGATGCATTAATAGCAAATACAAAAAAAGTATTTCTCAAATCTCCTAAACGGCTTCGAGTATTTCACAGACAGTGTCCTAGTATCCCTGAACCACCGGAGCCGATTCTTACGTTGGTTGAAAGCGGCTTTTATTATGCTGAATATTTTCAACAAATAAAAGCTGTGATACTACAGTTCAACCCTAACGAGGCTGCAGCTATTAGGGAAAGCCAGACAAGCTTTCAAGGCGTTTCCCTTGAAACAGATTTAAAAACTATTAATAACAATTATAGAGGACTACACCACGCAATAGAAAAATTGCAAAATAGTTCGTTGTCGTTAGTGGAATCGCTGCAAATAGTGGACGACGTAAATACACAGCTACAGGCTATAAATGACGCAAAAAATAATCGCGTTAGTGAAAAAATTCGGAGTGTATTACAGAAAGATCCTGATTTTAGCAAATTATGACAAATTTGTGATGGTGCATCTACAACTTCGTTACGTGAGTTCACAGATTGTTTTACTTATGCCTGTATTACATCCGTAGATGTCGAACGGTCATTTTCAAAATACAAACATATTTTTTCACCAAAGCGAGACATCGCTGACGAAGACAGCTGTAGAAACATACCTGATGCTATTATACTATAGATCTTCCCCACTTTGTGATGACGACAACCAGACTACTTCATAAATTTGCTTAAAAGGGCGAGTTTTATACAAATTTTTATAAAATGTAACATTATTGTTAAAATTTATTTCCATTTTTGTACTTATTCAAGTATTATGATATGATGTAAACATATAAGTCATATGACGGCTCTGTCGGCCAGGTGATCTCGGCCAGCTTTAATTATTAGTTTTTTAAAGGTGTATTTTTGTTTTTCTGAATAAACAATGGGAAAATACTGTGTTATATGTAGATCTCACTATAAAAGTGAAGTTAATCGATCTTTCCACAGATAGGTGAGATTACCATAGGCGTAACAGAAATATCGTGGATAAAGGCAAAATCCGAAGTTAAAGATGTTCAGTGCAGTAATATTTAAAATATAGGAAACATTTTTTTTTTTCTAAAATTGTGTAATATGGTTAAATGAAAACCAACTTGAATTGCAAAAGGAATAAACATTTTATTCAAAGTATAACATATTATTTGTTTTTAGGATTCCTTCCAATACTGAATGCTGAAGCATATGGCTTCCTCGTATTTTCAGATATTTAGGAAAAAAAATATTCCTAAAGATTAGTGTTGTGTGCTCAGATCACTTGCTGTTTCATAACACGCTGAACTCAAATATAATAAAAAAAATATATGTGTGTGTCTACTCATATACAGGGTGTCCCAACCAAAAATAGACACCCTGAATAACTTTGGAGATAAACCACAACTACTTGTATAGCAAGGTATCGTAGTTAAAACTGTGACGTCATAGTTAGACACGTAAATTCTAACCTTTTCCATGTTTCGAACACAGTCTTAAAAGGCGAAACAGAATTTGTGAAATTTGAATTCTTAATGTTTCTCTATTTTAAATGTAAATAGTTTATGTGTTTACATAAATAGAAACAAAACATTGCATTCTTTATTTACTAACACGTACAAAAATAATTATAATAATGTGTAATCAGTACACCAACAAAATAGAAATATGTATTCAATTGTATATTGGGTTGTATTCTTTACATAGTGTTGTAAAAAATTACTAAAGAAAATAAATTTAACCTAATACAAACAATATTTACAAATCTGTTTATAATAAATTTATTTCTTCTTCCGTTCCATTAATCTTTAGGGGCTGATTATTTATATAAATTATATTATTAAACCATCCATTCTTAAATATTATAAATATCATTCAGAACCGAAATTAGTCTGCACGACAAAACGCGCTGATTGAAGTTGATATTACAATCGCGCACAGAATAACTATAATGACAATTAATGACAAAACAATTAATCAGTGACCAATCGCAGTCAAGTGTAAAAGAGATCAATATACATACCACAATAATAGGTATCTAACTTTTGAAAATGATTATGTAACTACTATAAGCTGTAGTCTCATAGTTACTCGCTAAAATGTCTTAACAATAGTAACTTGTAAATTGTAGCAAGCTCGCAAAAATGTCGAAAGTTGTGTGTGATAAAATTAATCAAAATTTAACCTATGACGTTTTTCTGTATAATAATCAAATTAATTTAAGTGATGGCCCAGTAATATGATATTTACATAGCAGCGATATAATTGAGAAACACATTAATATAAAGTAGTTATGTTAATTTTACGCAATAAATATATAAAACAAAACACTTTTATTTAAAAGTAACATTTTTTAATAATACTGCAGTGAATATGATAAGATACTTAATTACGTAAATTATTTACATAGCTCTTACATAAATACAAAGTAATATATCTGTGGTAAACATTTGATGTCACAATCATATACAAATGTAAGCCACTTGTAATATAACACGTTACATAACAAATAAGATATAATATAATACTTACATACTTACACTTACAAATAGGTAACGCTTATACCGAAACAAAAATAATAAAAACTGGAGTTCCCCCAAGGAACTATCCTAGTTCCTAGCTTATTATATATATATATATATATATATATATATATATATATATATATATATATATATATATACACATATATAAACGATTTATTACAAAAAGACTACGGTTGCAATATTATGTTATATGCAGACGATACGGTGATAATTTGTGCTAAGGGAATCCACAAAACCAAAAGCTACCGCTGCAATTGGCAAAGTAAAAACTTAGCTAGATAACAACTTCCTTAAACTGAACATTACAAAAACAATATATGCCCTTCTATTCCACAAAAGCTGGAATGCCGCATGTGCTAGAACTCATAATTATTAATGAAACGGTTAACAGCTGTGTACATATCGTTGCCACCATAAAATATTTAGGATTGGTTTTAGACCTGCATTTGAAATGGGGAAATCATATTGACTATTTAAATGGAAGAATACGAAAACTGATCTATAAATTTTATAACCTAAAGAGTATACTATACAATAAAACTCTCCTTGTCACGTACAACGGCTTAGTTGAATCTATAATTAGATACGATGTCACAGTATGGGGTTCGGCCTATAAAGTAATTTTACGACCCTTGCAGATAACACAAAACTATATTTTGAGAATAATTTTTTACAAAACAAAAAATAGAGAAAGCTGCTGTAGAAACATCTTTATTGAGAACCAGTTACTTGACGTGACAGGATTATACATGCATGCTGCTATAACCTATGCGCACATCAATAAAGAGACTATCGGATCCATTATTGAACAACAATATGAAACAAGGACTAGGGCGAATAACGCGTATAAGACGCCATTTTATAGCAAAAGGGTCTCTCAAAAAAAGCATTAAATACAACGGAATCAAATTATATAACAAATTTCCACCACATATAAAATTAATGAGGAGAGAGCGATTCAGAATAGAAGCAAAAAAATATCTGATGGACATTACACTTCTATCCATTTTAGCGTAATTTGACACACAATCGCAACATTGATTCCTCTCGGGTGTCATATTTTTTTTATTGTAAACTCGGTTAAGACATATTGTTTTGTTAAATTTGTGCAGTAATAAATAATAATAATAAAATAATAATACATAAACATTATGTAACAGTGTTTACTGGGTGTGATAACAATTTAGGAGTAATTGTCGACAAAAATTTTAACTTTGAAGAACGTGATAAGAAGTGTAGTGTAGGTTATTCTAAAATTAAATACATTTTTAAATATAAGTACTTTCTATCCAAATTGAGGTTAGTCAACAACTTAATTTTAAGCCAATCCGATTATGCTAGTGGCGTGTATTTTAATTTTCTTTGTAAAAACACTCACACAAAGTTATGCAAAACAGTTGTTTCAGATTTTCATGTAATATTGGCAAAAGAAATCACATAACACCATATTATGTAGACACATTTTAAAAATTGACCAAAGACATACTTTCTTGTGTGGAACTCAATTACATAAAGTTGCTTCTGATAATGAAACCGAGAGTTGTTTTTCTTATTTAACACGTAAGTTGGTAAATGAACATTTTAATGATTTTTATTCATCAACATCTGTACTTACCACAGTTTAACCTGAAAACTTAAAAAAGGTAATGGTTACGTTTTCCAGCTAAATGACACAATATCTGAAAACTTCTGTGAATGATTTTCTATATTTACATACATTTCATTTAGTTCACGTCTCAACAATTCCATTCTAGTGAGTTTTGTCATGAAAACATAACCCCCCCCCATTTTAGTGTGTCATTTTTGACAATTAAAGTTTTGAGATTTTTTGAAGATAACTAAAACTACTTAATAAATGATAAATAAATGGTCAAACATCTTTTAAAACTAACTAAGCTCTCAAACATATGTGAAAACTATAACCAAAAGAAATCTAAGAATGTGATGTACAAAATTTCTGGATATTTTTGATGTTTTGTTTTTAAAAGTTTCAGCTAGTTCCAAGTATAATAATTGTTCAAAGATTAACTATCTATAATTTAACAAGAAATTAGTTACTTAAGACGTAGTAGGCTGAGAATCCTAAGATTATTTGTTACTGTCAGTAAAATCCTAAACCCTTTACTTGAACGTGATATTTCTTTGAGTGTGGACATATTAACATCATTAATAGTCACAGTTCCAAGCGAGCTACATCCCTAAGACATTAATATAAACCTAGTTTAATCTGTTTAATGTACTCCACTACATGTGAAGTGTTGTGTTGTCCGCCGGCCCTATTTCACATCGTAAGTTATGAAGAGATGATGTACTCGGTGCCCAAATGCAGTGTGATAATTAAGTGTCACTAGGTGATAATAAATGAGGGTCTACAAGTGTACGGTAGGTTTAGGTGACGTCGCCACCGCCATCTGATTAATGACCTTAACTTCATGTTGAACACGTTGGGTTTTGTTACCTAAACACCAAAACAACGACTGTGACACGAGGTGTCTTACTAGGTGACAGTTGATGCTTGCACGAGCTACTAAGAGGGTCATTAGTTGTCTTTCCTATCGCGACACAACACCAACCGGAAACAGTTAACGCGCCAGAATATTCAACATTCTGGAACACAATTTCAGAAAGTTATATATGTACATCCCATGGCATCGCTTTGTCCTCGGCTCTAAAATAAGGTTCATTCGTTGTGGAAGATTGTGACGGTTTACAGAATTGATTAACAGCTTGAAATGAAAATTTTTATTAAAACTGATACACAAAACCGTAAAACATGGGATTTCATTCTTTTATGTATGTACGAAATTCGTGAAAATAATGTTTGAGAGTTTATTCTGTAGTTTAAATTGCAATAGAAAAACATTCATTATTCCTAAACAGAAGATTTAATTCTTGATAATCGTCATACAAACTAAATTTAACAAAATATAGTTGTCAATATTGTCAATATGTCGTCTTAATTGAGCGACTCTTTTCTTGCCCCACAGCTACGCATTCCGGGATCAATACCCCGTGGGATATTTTGTAATTATTTTATAAACTCGTAAAAAAAGGTCTGCTAATATGTTGTATGTCTTTCAATGTGTATACCTTTTCAATTCAAGGGTATCTTTATAAGGAACTATTTTATTGAGAATATTACATTTATATTGTAATAAATCCCAAAAAGAGAAAAAGAAAAATTACATTTATCTAATCAAATTACTGATTTCAGAACAATCAAGAAGTGCAATTAATATAGAGGGTGTCCCAAAATTAATTCCCCAGCCGCCAGGGTTAGACTATGACCAAGAATAAGTCGAAAATCACTTATGACAAAATTTCGAAAAGTTACTCCTTACGAAATTATGGCCATCTTAAAGATCGCAATGAAGGTATTTTTGCAAATCAATTTTTGAAATAGGTATCCAGGTAAAGATAGTTTATTAATTTAAATCAAATGACATCTACACATAATAAAATTAAAATACTTAAATTTTCAAGGGCAAATGTTCGAAATGTGCGCCATTTTGTTCTATGCATGCATGCAATAGGCGAAGAAAATTGTTTTCAACACGACCTATGGTTTTGTTTGTAATTTGAGTTAATGCTCCATAAATCCGAACAATAACGTCATCTTCATTATTCGGTAGGACTTTGTATACCGCATTTTTCAAGTAACCCCAAAGCCAAAAGTCTATTGGGTTGAGATCCGGGGACATAGGTGGCCAAGAAGTAGGTCCTCCGCGACCTACTTCTTGGGAAATCGCCGATTTAATATCTCTCGATTATTTCGAGAAGAATAAGCAGACGCTCCATCATGTTGATACACAATAATGTGACATTGCAATACAGGAATACCTTCCAAAAAGGTAGGTAATATGTTTTCGCAAAAATTTGCATAATTCTCTGCGTTTAATATCCTAGGGAGAAAATATGGTCCTAATATGTCATTGCACAATAGACCAATCCATACATTTACACTCCAGTGCACTTGCGTATGTGATTCTCTAATTTGATGTGGATTTTCGTAATTCCTGATATGCAAGTTGTGCTGGTTAAACACTCCTTGCTGATTAAAATGGGACTCATCACTCCACAATACTTGCTTAAAAAGGTCTTCATTTTTATCTAAGCAATTTAAAAACCATCTGGAGAATTGTAAGCGCAACTCACTATCCCCAGGATACAATTTTTGAATCGGCTGTAAGTGATAAGGATGAAGATTTTCTCTTTGCATGAATTTGTGAACAGTACTACGACGATGGTGACGATTGGGTTCCAAGATCCTGGTACTTACAGACGGATCTTCTTCAATGTCGTGGAGTAATTGCTCTTCCTGTTGCCATGTTAGCTGTCTAGGACGACCAGCATGAATCATGTTAGGAGCCAAACATCCAGTTTCAAGTAGATGAACTTCAACAGCACTTATTGTTTTATGATTTGGGTGTCGCCTAATAGGAAAACGATGACGATACAGACACTCTGCGGCACGAGCATTATTATTACAAACTCCAAGTAGTTTAATCATAACTAAATATTCTTGATTGCTGTACCTTCTGGGCATTATAATAAGTATGAAAACTTAATTGTTTACCATTGTACGTCAGTTTAAATTTGAAATATTTTATAGACATTGATACACAAAATGTCGTATTCTGTCTTCGTCAAGGATGACTTGATTATAAACTATCTTTACCTGGATACCTATTTCAAAAATTGATTTGCAAAAATACCTTCATTGCGATCTTTAAGATGGCCATAATTTCGTAAGGAGTAACTTTTCGAAATTTTGACATAAGTGATTTTCAATTTATTTTTGGTCATAGAATCTAACCCCGGCGCGGCGGCTAGGGAATTAATTTTGGGACACCCTATAGAAACTGATCAGCATAAGTCGACTAACTGGTACACTTGATTTAAAAAAAAAACTGGTACAACTCTTGTAATCGAAAATCTTAATAGTTTAGTTGTGTACATATGTCTGTAAATAGGGCTAGCCAGGCATGTCGAAAGGGGGTGGAGAAGAGGTGATTTATCCCGGATTAACGTCAAAGTGACATTTGTAAGATTATTAATATCAATCAAAGAACGAATGATTTACATAGCTAAAAGAAAGTGTACCAGTTTTTATTGAAATCAACCGTACCATAACGAGAAGTCTACACTTTTTACGTACATCTAATTATGTCATAAACATAATAATATTTTTTATTTGAGTGGTACCTCCTAATGATTTTGTATCTAATATTACCTCCTATATAATTAAATGAAAGATAATTTGTGTTTAGTGACATGCCTGATAAATTTGTTACTAAAAAAATTATTAAATATGTTTGAAATTTCCTTCAGCTTTCAAAGGCGAATGGGAGAACACCCGCGGTAAAACTAATTTGGAAAAGTTTGCATCGGCGGATTTGTGAACTCTGTTAAAAGACTTATACAGTCCCCCAGATGAAAATATATAGAGGACCAGAAACTCACCTACATGAAAATACTAAGTATGTCTCGTTATCGTTATTTTATTTATTAACAACAGTTATACCAGTTTATCAAAATACTATTAACACCAACATTAATAATTAAAGTTGGTGTTAATTTTTTTTTATACCGTGTTTCCCAAATTCGAAGCTTACCATTGCGATCTCGGAAACCATGAGAGCTACAAGGTCGGTTAAATGAGATAAGGTTTAGCAAATTTTATGCTAATTCCAAATCCGTTAAGAAATCACGGCTAACTGAAACTGTTTTTGGGGTTTTCCAAAAAAACGAAATTTTGTGATTTCTCTTTTTGGCTGTAGCCAAGTAATCCTTGGTCAGACAGTTTTATTAGGACACTTTTTTGAGACTAATATTTTGGTGTAAAAACGAATGTTCGATATTCTTTTATTTTCGAGATATCTGAGGTAACTTTGTTTTTCTCATGGCAGTCATATTGGATTTTTTGTTTTTCAGATTGCACTTAGAAAGGGCTTTCAAGTGATGTATGACATACAGAGGAAGAATTGCTTTTCAAAGGACTAATTTAAGAAAAGTTATCCATTATTTAACAAAGCAAAATATTAGGCCATGGAAAATCAAAAAGTTATTTTGACTTCATGGATATACCTAATACCAACCATTATAAAAAAAAACAGTAATATTAAGCTTACCAGTATGACATGTTTAAATAATTTTAATGTGGAGAAAATTTTTTAATATCAGCAAATTAACGTAACAGAAAAAATGATAGTAAAGACGTAAGAAGATTTAATAAAACCGTTTAATATGACCTCCATTTAGCTGAATATATTTTTGGCATCTACGCCTAACTGAGCTGATTACTCTTCTGAGAGTATTGGCATTTATTGTGTCAAATACGTTCCTAACTCTGTCTTCCAAAATA
Organism: Rhamnusium bicolor; assembly: GCA_029963845.1. Taxonomy (NCBI): domain Eukaryota; kingdom Metazoa; phylum Arthropoda; class Insecta; order Coleoptera; family Cerambycidae; genus Rhamnusium; species Rhamnusium bicolor. The sequence goes on from JANEYF010001156.1 coordinate 55,013, forward strand.
TCGATAATTTCCAGGCTTTCAAAATCATACACTTTATTTAACATCGTACCCCACAAATAAAAATCAGGAGGGGTTATATCAGGCGAGTGGGGAGACCACAATACTGGTCCTTTGTTTGAAATTATGCGGTTATCAAAATTTTCCTGCAATATCCGTCCAACATTATTAGTATTATGTGCAGGACAGCCATCTTGTTGGAACCACAATTCGTTTATTTCCTGTTCTGTAAAAAGCTGTCTTATCTCGGGTAAAACTTGATTTTCTAGAAGTTCACGATAGGCTGTTCCCGTTAAATTGTTATGAAAATGAATAAACCGATTAAATGGCAATCTAAAAATAATAATTAAGAAAATGATTGAATAGGAAGAAAAAAGGTAGTACCTATCATGCCGCATCAAATATTGAATAGAGTTTTGTGAATTACATTATAATACCTATTTATTTAGAAGAATTTTGATTTTTCTACTGTGAATTCTTATGGAATTGCTAAGTTATGGGTATCACAGTAATCGTAAAGAGATGTGTTTTCTAAATATCGTGCAATGAGCCACCATTTTGAGATTTGACAAATATGCATTTTTTAGAAAAACCGAGTTTCTCATCTTTGAAGGCTCCTATGTAAGATCGTATTTATTATAAAACAGTAATCAGTTTTAACAATAGTAAGAAACCCCGCGAGAAACATTTTTTTGTAAATCACAGCACTCTAAATCAAAAATTTTAATTTTCGTTAAAAAAAGAAATAAATAAAAAATCAAAGCAGAATGTATACTGTTACATCAGAATTCACAATAGATTCCAAAAATGTAAAAAATACAGGGGTTTCATTTAATATAAGAAACTTGGGATCATTTCCGGCGAAACCGGAAGTGCATGAAATTTGAAAATACTCTTGTCTAATACAATTTTATGGGTATAACAACATATTTAAATTTCATCAATTTATTTCTATAAATAATGAAAATAGAGGAGGTGAGCTACTTTCCATTGACACCCGGTATAGCAATTGTGTGACTTGGACTCACTGGCTTAAGATTTTTTCCACAATTTGCGCTGTTATATGTTAGATAGACCTGTTACTGGTTTAATTAGTTTTTTATCCAAATTTGTTCTGAGAGGCAAAGGAACACTGTTATAGGCTTTATGCAAACACGATATGAAGATTTCTATCTCAAGAAAATTATTTTCCAATAAGTAGAGTTGGCAAAAATGCGCCGCAGGACATAGGCGTACGCACCATAATAGATGTGAGAAAAGAAATTAACTAGTAATAAAAGCAATAAACTGTTACAATTTATAACAATGTATGCACAACTTACCCTCTTAACTAGCTTGGTTATCACAAACTGAAAAGATGTGTAAAATCTTTGCAGCATCATGTATGTTTCTATGGTTGTCTCCAAGAGTAATGTTCGATGTGGTGAAGAAATATACTTATATTTTGAGAACGACCGTTCGACATCTATTGATGTGATACAAGCATACTTAAAATAGTCTTTAAACTCACTTAACTGATCTGCAGATGCACCATCAGTACCATCACAAATTTGTCTTAATCTGGTAAAACCGGTGTCTTGCTTTAACACACGTGCCAACTTTTCTCCAACGGGCTCATTTTTTTGCGTTACCCATAGAGTGTAGCAGTCGACTTACTTTGTCCATTATTTTCAGTGACCGCTAACGACAACGCACTGTTTTGTAAGTTTTGTATGGCGTCATGTAATCCTTTATTGTTCTTGTGAATAGTTTTTAAAGCTGTTTCAACAGAAACATCTTCGAATTTTGTCTGGCTCTCCTTAATAGTTGTAGCCTCGTCTGGATTGAATTGTAGTGTCAAAGATTTTATTTGTTGTAAATATTCAGCATAATAAAATGCTGCCTCCAACCATATTCCCTAACTTGTAAGAATTGGCTGTGGTGGTTCGGGAATATCGGGACACTTGCTATGAAATGCGCGAAAACGTTTAGGAGATTTATGAAACACTTTTTTAGTACTTGCTATTAATGCACTTACCTCTGGAAAACCTTGTCGAATAGTTTTTGCCACAAGGTGTAAAGCATGTACTTTACACGTAATACGTACTAACCTACAACCGTGTTCTTGAGAGCAGCCTACTAAACACATTGTTGCGGCACCATAGGTCACAAACACCAACACTTGACTTTTTGACAGGTCAAATTTTTCTAACGTTTACAGCACCCCGGGAATTGTTTGGCCAGTACACTCAGTTAGTCTTTTGCTAGCTAGTAACAGTGGAAATGTTGATTTAAGAGGGTGCAGTACATGTACTATAATATTTACAATAGAATTTTTTTTACAATCTGTCATCTCGTCAACACATAACCACGACCGTGTATTTTTTAGTGCACATTTGATCTTATTTACAATGTCTTCACTTACACTTGGTACATCGTTACGCAACGTTGTGCAACTGGGTAATAAATACAATCCCAAGGTGATCTTGAGATTGTATTTATTCCAGAACTACTAAAATGGTTATCACAGGCAATCAGGATTAAGAGTAAATCGAACAAAAACTCTGTTGTCGAAGGCACGCCATTTTTTTTAGTTTTATGTTGCACAGAATTTACGTGACGTTTACAATCACGTCAGTCTCGCACACCTTACAAATTATTATAGCACCATTGTAGAATAAATCCGGGAATTCACTGATCAATTTATTCACTATGTCAACGTATGACAATTTTTTTACCATTGGGCAGGCCTAAATACTTTATTATTAAATTAATATAAAGAATAAAATACAAAAAATAAAGTTATCAACAATACAACGGAGAGAAATAAATTACGTTATTGACACCTCGACGCATAACAGTAGACTAAAATAGTAAACAAGTCTCGCTTACATACTTGGGTATTTCTCTATCTGGCACCGCCCATAGTTTGCAGATCGAAATGCCAACTCTACCAATAACTTATCTTAGTGTGATCTGCACGAAAACTACTTTATTTTTCAGTACCGGTTATACTGTTCTAGTTTGTTTTTTATAACTTTCGTGTAAAAATTTCCTAAGAGCTGTCTGTTGCAAATTGCAATTTAAGATATTACAATAATTAACTTTACGTCTCAAAAATATCTGTGCAATGTCTCGTCTAATTTGATTTCTCAAAAAATTAATTTTTGAACTCTTCAGTTGGTCTATTATTTAACTGAGCACAAAGACATGGTGACCTTAGACTTAACTACAACTGAACGTACGAAATACATGTTAGTTATATAATTTTGTGCCTTCCATATTCGAGTATATGCGAGTACATTTATATTATACATATATCTATTCAATTGAATATTATTATAGCTTCTCTGTATACAAAATTTCGTCGAGTTCATTGAGGCCTCTGCGTGTGAAAGCCTGTTTTGTTCAGTGCTTCGAGTATTTGCGGGAAGGGTCGCCTTTGAATGGAGATTTTTAATTACACAAAAGTCCCCCAACGGAAGCCAGCCACGGCCGACCAAGATATGTGAGCGGTCCCATGGGCAGCTCTGATTACTGCAACATTATGACTTTGTTAGCGCCATAGATACAACCGGCCTCCACAGAGGCCTACTTGATGACAGCAGTTTAATGTTGATAACGTGTAATTAATATGTTACGATTAAGGCTACTACTCAATGCTCTTAATTAGCTCTTACTAGGATAAACTTTTCACTTCTTGCTGTTGTAATATTTCTCTATTTTGAATCTTATTTTTGACAGTGTGATCCGGTAAATCGTTGTTAAGTACTGACAAGAAAATTTTCAATTGTGATGCCTTTTATGGGTAGAGCCCTTCCTGCTTGGATTAAAAGTGATGTTTAATAAATATTAGATTTTCCTTGACAATATATAAAGAAAACAATTTTTCAAGCAGTGCATTTTATTTCATTCGACTGGATATTAAAAAATAGATTCAAATAATATTGAAGTCTTTGTCCTTTGACATCAGTCAATATGATGTTCCAAACTACTTCAACAAATCAACTTTATTCTAGTAGTTAGTTATTAAAAATACAGAAAAATAAAATTGCTAAAGGATAATAGTAAAAGAACAATTTCCTTTTAATACCGTTACGTTAATACAACTTAATGACAACATCAGTTCAAATACCGTATTCATGTATGCAAATTAATTTGAAGGTATCACATCGACAACAATATGTGCACCGTAATGAAAACTTGATTGTACAAGTAAAAAAAGAGCGTACTTTACGCTGATCCATACAATCTAGATACAAAAAGAGCATAGCCCGGTAGACAGCATGCAAGACTCTCATCTAGTTATACGAGTCCTCGGTGAGTCCTTAAGATTGGCCGTCTCGTTGAACCAGTCTAATCCTATTATTGCTTCACCAAGGCCCGTTTAGCTAGTTGGTGGGCATGACCGCAGTCAACCTGACCTCAATAGACAAACTTTGACAACACTCCGAGATATTTAGAGCCAAGGTGTGTTTAAGTTTAATGAAACTGCAGGAAATGTATCGATTTGTGTGTTATTTACTCAGTTCATTTCCAGGATCTACATTAACTAATTTAATTTATAATGGCTCTATAGAATGAGGCAGAACATGCATATCAATTATTATTAATTATCCTCTTTGTCATATATGACCAGAAGTTAGAAATATTGATTTGCTTAGAGATTTATAACAAAATTTAATGATAATAATAATCTGTTATTAATAATGTTTCGGAAGTATATATATATATATATATATATATATATATATATATATATATATATATATATATATATATATATATATATATATATATATATGTATATATATATATATATATACATCCATGCTACGTCAAACCGTCCGTGTAATTTTTTACCTTAAACCGTCCATTTGATATACTTTCGAATATACGATAAATTTATTTCCCAACGTTAAGCGGCTCTTATGTTGTTGCAACGTCAAACCGTCCAATTTATGTTGAAACAACGTTATTCCATCCCAAATTATATACATGTGGATCTATACGTTCGTTAAACTATCTTGCGATGTTGCCGCAACTAATTTGTATATTTCCTTAATATTGATCTAATATTGTGAATTTATGAACGTCTTCTTTTATTTGTATCGGGATTGAAGAAATATAGGTGATAACTGTGTGAGGGATTAAGATTTTCGGAAAATAGTCAGCAGAAAAGCTGCAATTGTGGAGTATGGGTTTTATTCAAAATGTTTGATTTTCCCAGGACATTAACTATTTATATTTTTTAAATGAGACCAACATGTTTTCTTCATGGGATGAGAAAGAGGGCTGTGTTTTTAGAAAATACCACACCTTGGTATCGATTTTCTTTTGTTTTGAGAGATAATAGTTAATAAGTTTAAAAATGGTGATTTGCTTGTTTTGCAAACTGTATTATTTCTGACTTACATCAGGGATAATGTGTTATATAGTAGTAACCAAATTTCTGTCAAAATAACCTAAAATTTTCATTTGTCTCCAATTTTTGCAGGCCGTCAGATGAACAAATGAATTTAAATATATTACGTTTAGTTTCTTTAAATAAACGAACATAAGAAAAGAAACCGTCATTTGCTGACGGCCTGCAAAAATTAAAGAAATTTGTGATTATTTTAACAAAAATTTAATTGTTGATTCCTTAAATATATAACACATTGTCCCGTATGTCATCAGTTTTAGAGATATTGCACTTTGCAAAATAAGGTCGACATTTTTTAAATTTAATATCTCAATAAAAATCGATATCGAGTGCATAGTATTGTTGAAAAGCACTAGTGGTCCTCTTTCTAATCTCACGAAGAAAATATTTAA